>JAGFMF010011463.1:1547965-1604590 GCA_019455555.1 Galemys pyrenaicus
TTCTGTTGATCTGCCTGTTCTGCTCCCCGCTCTCTGTGGTGAATCCTCTCACCCCCCCCAAACCTCTGGCCTGTACCCCAGTGCTTGTATGCATAAATACATCTTTAAAAAAAAAAAGAAAATATTCTAAAAAAAAAAAAAGCGTCTCTTATGCAAAGGGTCAGCAGTCAGTCTCTTCTCTTAATAAAACAAGTCTTTCTCAGCAGGGTCCTGGTCTGGTGAGCAATTAATTTTAAGTCGTAGCTTTACATGTCTAAGAAATGTAAATATCAACACAGGAATTATCTTTTCCTCCTTTTTCATTATATTTTCCTTTTGCCAAGATGAATCTTATTGCAGGCCTAGAATTCAAAAGATTTCTCTGCAAACCAAGAAAACTGCCTGATGCATGCTCTAGAAGAGTGCAGCTAAGGAAGATAAAAAGGATGGCAAGGAAAAATAACTGCACTGCATATAACGCAGATTAGTTTTCCCTGAGGAAAAGGACAGCCTCAGCCTTCCCTTTTGTGAGCGTTCAGCCTGCCATTCCTCTTCTCCGGGGCCTCCGCCATGAAGTAAATGATTTCCAGGTTGCTTTCATTTTAGGCAACAGCAAATACCCCAAGAGGATTTAGAGAAAATAGTCATGCTCATCAGAGATACCCAACTTTACAACTTTTTGCTCTATGGAATTCTTAGGGAGAGTTTGTCACTGCATCCTTTACAGAGATGGGGTTTTGTGTGCTGTTTCCATGGAGGAGCAATTAAGCTCCAAGTACAATGCAGCAAAGAGGAATGTCTGATACATGTTGGCATAAAAACTTTCTTAAAAGTTATCTTTTCCTTCTCTCTGTATATACTGTATATAGAAATACACTATATATATATATATATTCTTCTTAGATTCCAGTTGGTTATGAAACTATTTCTCTAAGGGACATCTTTATCCTTTAAGTTTTTTTCCAAAGGGTATAATTTCTTGGGTTTCTAGAAGGCTCTTAAGTTTAATGCATATACTGCTTCTCTTCTCTGCTCATTATTGTATATATTTTCTATTCAAATGTATCTCCTTCTGTTGGTGGTAATTACAGAGCCTTGATATGCTGGTTGATGAGGGAAACTTAAAGGGGAATTACTGTTCATTCTATGATTTGGGGATTTTATAGTCTAAAACTGTGTTGTCCAATTCAGAAGCCACTAGCCATGTATAAGTATTGAATACTTGAAATATCGCTGCTAGTGTGAACTAGAAAATGAATTTTTTACTTTATTTACTCTTAATTACTTAAAATTTAAAATAGTTCAAAATTTTAAAACTTGATTACTTGTTGAAATAATAGAAAGGAAACACAATCTTAAGAATTATTTCACTTGTTGAGATGAACATTTATCAAATAAAAGAACAAGATGCCTTGTTAAATTTAGATTTCAGATAAACAAGGAATAATCATTTCTTAGTATATTACTGTTTTGTTTTTTTTTTTTTAATCTCTCAGGCCTACCTGTTTTGTTTATTTCTTTTAATATGATCACTAGAAAATCTTAAATTATATATATGGCTCTCATAATATTTCTATTGATTAGCATTGCTCTAGAAATAATATTATTACTTTGACTTTCTTAGCATACAAACTTCATGAAGGTAAGAAAAATTTTTGATTTTGCTTGCTAATTAAATGCACTTGATTTTTACAAAGATTTATAAATTGATTCTTTATAAGAACCAATTGACTGGTTTGGAAAGAATTGTTTAAAGTTAAAAGACAAAAATTTCAGCTATCAGAGTGTTCTCTGTGATTCCTTGCATTTTTCTTAAGCCATCATTCTTTTCCTTTCTTTATTCCCCTCCTCAACCAGGAGTCCCTGCATTATTATTTCAGGAACACTATGGCTGGTACCATGAAATGCGTTCACCTTTGCTTTTCATTGTACCCATCAGGCATAAAGTGAGCCCCAGATTAACCCAGCAATCTGCCCTTTGTGTGGGTGCATCTAACAACCGGACCCAACTGTGAAGGTCACACAGCAGGGCTTGTGCAGCTATTATAAATGTAATCAGTAGCTTCAAATGGGACTTCTAACTTGCTGCCTGTTATTGTTTAAATCCCACACCCATTTCCTAAAAAGACTTTTTCAAGTTCTCTTCTCCATAATCCTCCAGTGTCTCTATTCTTCTCATAGTTCTCAGAAGATACTTTCACAGAGAAGACAGAAATTATTAGATGAGACTAGAGTCTCTCATCTTCCTATTTCCAAATATATCTTTGTCTGATTCTGTATCTAATCCTTTCCTCCTGTTTAATAGAAGAGCTGTTTGCATTCTCTGCTGTAAATCAATCTGCCCGCTTGCCCTGTAGATTTGTATATTATCTCCACCTCTGTCTATCCACTACCAAACACCACTATGTTGGGAGATCACTGAACTATGATTGTTCCTGCTAAGGTCAAAAATGGTATGTTTGTAAATCTAATGGACATTATTAGGTTGCTTTTTACTTGACCTCTCTGTGACATTGTCACTGCTGATCATTTTTTACTTCCCTTGACAACCTGGGCACAATCTTTTTCTGCTTTCTTCTTTTTCTTTGTCGGTTTTTGTTATTGTTCCTGACTTAACTTTACATATCAGAATTCACCAGTGGTTAGTAAGACCCTTTCTCCTTTCATTTGAGAGGTTTCTCCTCCACTCCCTCATTATGTCGCTGGCTTCTATTGCCACCTATATGCAGGTGACTCACACATGTCCAAATCCAGACAGGCATTTCCCTTTCACATCTCAAGTCAAACTCAATATGTCAAAACAGAAGACATCATTTCTCCCTCTCCCAAAACCTGGTTCTTTTCAAACATTATCTATTTCGATGACCCCTATCCTCTCATCTTCACAAAGTTCAGACTTGCACTGCAATCTGCCATCTCTCTCAGCTTCCTCTGACATTTACAATTCCCCCAATAGCTATTGCAAGTTTAATTCCATCTTGCTGTCTCTTTTCTGGACTAACACACAAGGTAAACAGAAACGTTCATTGGAAGATGATATAACAAGAAATATAACTAACACTATAATAACTCTCATTGAGCTCTAATGTATCTTCATAAGGATGACGAACCTCTGAGAAACTCTTAATTGGAGTGGAACTGAGCAAGACCTGTCATTTTTGAAGTCCATAAGTATAACCTCTGTCACATTGCCTCCCTTTTTCACAGCAGTGAAATGTAAAATTTTTTCAGAAGTAGACAGGGATTCTGTTATAAATGTTTATAGAACATTTTCAACAGTTAATTTTAGTGTGACTTTCCATGATATATAACATACCCAAAGAAAACTGCATAAATCTTAGGTGTCCAGCTCAAAGAATTTCCATCAAGTAGACATACCTGTATAAAAACCTTCTGTTATAGAAAGTAGAGCATTAGACAGCATGTCCTGCAGAAGACCACTTGGGCATCCCTCAATTCATAAACACAATTTCATTTTCAGAGGTAACCACAATCCTAACTTAATATAAAAAAAGTTTTAATTTACTGTTATGAAGTGGCCATGATGCACATTTTTTGTCTTCACACATTCACATGCCCTGACTATGCAGGTATATAAATCTACAGCAGTTTACCATAAAAACCTCAGAAACCATTTTTGTTCACTATTTTACCACTATCCAAGACCTTTTCCCTGTCCTTACTGGAAATATTTTGTAAGAAAGATATGGTATCTTTCCCAGACACTGGGAATTTTCATTCTTCTGTTTCACCTTGGAGCACTTAACACCTTAAAATCTTCCTTCCTTTTCTGTAAAAGTGATGACAACGAAATTACACAGTAAATGTGGAATAAATGAGATTATGCATATGAGTCACATCACAGTGCCTAGAATGCAATATAACTTCCACAAGCGCTGGTTTTGTGGGAGTTAGCAGTAGTAGTACAAATATACAAAAGTTCATGGCAAAATGTTTTAGAGGCAATATGCTAAATTAGTGACTTCTTATCCAACCTTGGGCAAATGACTTAGTTTTTGAGTGTTTGAGTATCTCCCCTATTCTAAGGAGACCCAAAGTGAAGAAATAATGAATGAGTTGTTTTTGTAAACATTGAGCTCTACTGATGAAAAGTATGTTTTAAGTACACAAATTATCTTGTTTTGTCAAAACAGCAATGCAAAGGCAAATCACTATCCTCTTCAGAGATGGTCTTTTTTAAGTACACAAATTATCTTGTTTTGTCAAAACAGCAATGCAAAGGCAAATCACTATCCTCTTCAGAGATGGTCTTTTTTGAAAGAGTAAAAGTCATATTGACTTGAAATCTCTCAAGATGATTCAGATTACATACTAATACAAAACCTCTACCTCCACGCTAGAAGAAAAAGATGTTCAGAAAAAAATGTGTTGAAAGAATAATGAAAAATTAATTTCTTCTGAAGTATGAAATAATAATTACCCAGGCACAAGTATATGTATATTTGTTGTTATATTGGTTAGTATATTGGTAGTTATAAATAGAAGGGGTATTTGGGAGGTAGATTCTAGAGAGGAGTCAGGTATCCTGAGAACCAGTCTCTGCTTTTCTGCTGTCCTGTTGCATGACAATGGGCAAGTAATCTGATTTCTTAGGGACTCAACATTCTTGCCTATAAAATAAAGTTGTCAGCACAAAAATTTTCTGATCCTATTGACACCGTCCAGTGGAAAAAAATTTTTAGAATGTCTAGAAAAAAACCCTAAACATGTAAGTTAAGTGCTGATGGAACAAAGATTTTTGGAGGCTCTACAATCACAGAAAAAAAAAAGATTAAAGATTAAATTTGTGCATGTGTTATAATGATACAGACACTGGTAAGGAAAAGGGAAAGATAATATTGTGCAGGGGGGTGGGAAGAGAATGAATGTTTTTAATGGTGAGTTCTAGATTTCTTGTTTCTGAATACACATGAACCTGAGAGGAGTTGTCAGTTTGAATCAGGACGGGCAGTCTGACCCAGAGGGAGTACTACTGAAATAACAGGCAGGAACCTAAATTCTAATCGCTGTTCTGTGTGATTAGTAGTGTAATACTTGACATATCATTTCACCTCCTGGTGAATGTACTCTCAGATGTAAAAAAGAGATGGTTGGACATGACTATTCATGTCCTTTCTAGTGCTTAAGGTTTTCAGATTTTGAAGAGCAAAGTGAACCAACTTTACTAGGTGGGTGTGAGTGTAGGGTGGAGTGTCTTCATGACAGTTTTGGATCAATATGAAGGTTATAATTAGAGAGGAGTCTAGGCAAAAACTCTGTGTTTTATTTTTTATGAAACTTGAGAGATTTATGCCTAAAATTTGGTCTCGGTTGGCTATATTCACAATAGTCTTACATATCAACTACTGAAAAACTCAGTAGTTTCTAACAAAAATGTCACTTATTTCTCACTAATGCCTCTGCAGATTGGCTAAAGTTTGGTTGATGTTGACTGAACTAGGCTACAGGCTTCCAGCTAGTTTGGAATGTCTATATTGGGATCTGACACCATCCTGGTTATGTGGATTCCTTCAGGACTGTGTAGATGTGCAAGAGGGCATGTTTAATTGCTTAACAGATATCAATTTTTCTGCTCAGGTTGTCCCTGCTTATGTTCCATTGGTTAAAGTAAATCATACAACCGAATACAAAGTTTGGGGGCCTGGAACACTCTACTTAGCATAAATCTGTGGCAAAACTCTGGATGTATAGCAGTACTATGGAAGAACAAGAGACTTTGGAACAATAATTTAAGAAAAATTGACATAAATATGTGAGGATGTCAATGTGTAGTGGAACAAGGAAGCACAGCATACTTCTGAGTAGGTTGGGTAAGAGAAAAGCATAGGTTTGAGGAGAAAGTTCTGGTTTCTATAACGTTGCCAGTTACTTACTACTTCTGTATACCCAAATTCTGGACTCACTAGTGAGTTTCTTGTATTCTATTTTGTTGATTCAGTGATGCTACTTAAGAACTTCTATGGTGAAATTGTTCTTATCATATTCAATGAGGCCTCCATATTGCAATCCCATAATCAATTCTGAATTCCCACTGAATGTGACTTATGTGGCATTTGAAATGCCACTTATGTGGCATTCGAAAGAGTTGAATGCTTAGTGCTCCAATTACACTTTCTTACTTGGTTTTAGTTCTGCTCAAAGACCACTCACTGTCAGGACTAGTCACGTGATTCCTTCCAACTTTAAGGAAAGCTGGAAAAGGAAGGGAGCTGTGGATATTCATTGTGCACCAATGGCTTTTACCATATTATGAAGGATTCTGAAACCACTTTATTTCTTTTACTTCCATGACTTTGGGAATTTCTGATTATCTCCTTCATATGCTGATGATGTTCCCACAGGTAAGCATTCTCTAAAAGAATGCATGAGACAGGAATTAAGTGGTTCTAAAGGATACATAGAAAAGAAGGAAAGAAAAAATGGTGGACACATGTGATGCTGGCCTATGTGAGTAGAAGGCACTGTGATATGAAGACAACTTACAAAATGTGACTGCAGCAAGTCATTTAACCTCCCTGGGCTTCATTTATCTTTGTAAGGATAATAAGATCCCCTACCTCATAGGACAAATTAATGTACATGGGTTACTTAGAATAGTGCCTGGCACACAAAAAGAAAAATAAGTACTAGATATTATTATTTCATGACTTGAACAATTAAATTTGAAATAATAGAAAATTGAAAATAATGGTGTTTATAAATTTATACAATTTTAAATCATCTTCCATATAGACCTCATTTGAATGAGAAGATTCTCATTTTAATATGTTTAATTACCAGGAATATGAAAACACATTTTTAAAAAAAGTAGAATGTGGTCTTTCTTTACACATGTGGTACTTTGGCTAGAGGTAAAAATAATTTTTGGAAAAACTAAGGTAGAGCATTTAGGAAAAGGAAGATAGTCAATGAGTAGGAGGACACTTAAGGTATGTTTTGCAATTATACACCATCTGCTTTATCATCACTCTTCTCATTTAGGATCAAGGGTCCATGATGAGCATTGTAAGGTCTGGGGCCTTGTTAAGCTCCTGCCACCTCCCCTGCTGGTGTGGCTCTGTGATGATGGCTTCTCTTCTAAACTGTCAGCAGGAAGGTATTTTTACTGCCTTCTTTCTTCCCTTTGCGTTTCCAACAAGGAAGAACAGCTGAAGCAAATGAGACAGAATCTTTTTCCATTTACATAGTATGCTTATTTCATTTCAACCACTGCCTATGAGAAATATGATACTGAGTGATTTAATGGTTTCAAGGATTTAGAGGCAAAACCAGCCTACAAAAGATTGGGGGGGGGGGGTGTGTACCTTGTTAAATTTCCAGAAGATTATTTGATTGAAATGGTATCAGAGTTTAATTTTCAGGCTGAAAGGTTTAAGGATTTTAGATGCTATAGAGGAGAAATTCCAGTCCTAAATACAGCCCCCAATTACTCTAAAGCACAAAAAGAGAAAGAAAAATGGTATAAAAGAAAAATCTTGTGACAACTCACACTGACTCTCTATCTTGTAATTGTTTAGAAGGGAAGAGGCAGAGTTTCTAGAGGAAAGGTGATTTACTTGGTGGTATTTGGCTGTTAACTTTTACTTTGAGTAATGGTATAAATTGACTTTTCTTGCTTTACATTACCATATAGCTCTAAGCAAGCTCTTCACAAATAATCCTGAGGGAAAGGCCAACTTGGAATTTTCCCTGTGCTGAACTAAGTAAAATATCAGCCAAATTCAAATAAACTTATTTTGCAAAAGCATCACTTGTGAAAGAGAATCTAAATGAAGTGAATTGTGTTTTCAGTTACTATTTTTCTCCCTCTTGTGTTATCACCTAGAACCCACTCCTTTTTGTGTTTCTTGGATGAATTTTTACTTATATCTTTCTTTTTTCCTCCTTTCTGTTATATATATATGTAAAATCTATCTATCTATCTAATCTATCTATCTATCTATCTACTTACCTACCTATCCATCCATCTATCCATCCCTTCTAAAATGAAGTAATTCCTACACAGGGTGCTAGAGAAGGGATAGTGACAGAAAGGATGTACTGAAGATCTTTTCTTTCTTCTCAAGAAATAAACAAACTTCTGGACATCATCCGTAATAAACATACTCTTTCATTACAATTCAGGATGCCAGTTGGGACTTCTGGACATGCTCGGGTCTAAAACATCTTCCCCATATTTCCTAAGTTAGATGTAGATCAGTGTAAATTCCAGTTCTGCCACTAACTGGTTGGATGGCCTGGGTTAAATTGCTTAAACTCTTTTTCAATCTTAGTTTTTCTGATCTGTAAAATGACAATTGTAGGGTCAGAGAAAATCTCAGGCTTTTCCGCCCTTCCTCCATTGGTATAATGATGGACACCTGCACACATACCTAAGTGGGCATGTGCAGGTGGATGCACCTGGGTTTGGACACAGGCATATGAGGGCAGAGTCATGAGGCTGCCAACAGGCCACGGCCGCTGCAGCAGCAGCAGCAGCAGTGAAACAAAGCAGCAAAGCAGCTGAGAGAGTAAGATGTGCCAGGGGCTGGGAGGCCTGCCAGCCTCCTGGCTCCCCGGCACCCCTGCCTGCCATGTACCTAGTCGCCTCTGAGAGAATAATGTCACCTCTGTAAATAAAAGCATAAAAGCCACCGAGGGCTCCAGGACTCTTCCTGTACCCCATCTGCTGAACCATCCAGAACTTGTTCTGTGCCTCCTTCCTGGCACTACACAATGATACAGGATTACTTAAAGATCACTAACAAAATTGTGATGGAATCACACAGAGGTGAATGAACAATTTTCTGTAGTAGTAATGTTGCTGCAATACAGGTAAATAGGGCTTGAAGTGAAAAAGAATAAACAGTGCATTGGGGAGGAAGAGGAAGGTGAAGAAATAGTAAGTTGTTACGATAGAATCAGGAGGTCTTGGGTTCCAGGTAGATGAGATGGGGTGGAGGAGCACAAACCAGGGTGACTTTGAAGTCTCTACCTTTGGTCTCCAGTGATGCCATTAACTAGGAATAGATATTCAGTACAAACATAATCTTCTTTGGGTCCTTGGTTTTAAGGACCTTGTAGAATATTCAAATAGAGATGCCCAGAGTGTAATTTGAAGCACAAGTATGGAAAAATCATCAAATTTCAACATATACTTGCTGAGCACATAATATATGTTAACTAATTGGTGAGACACTGAAAATAGAATGGCTATAAAAAGACTTAATTATCCCTTTACATTCTAGTGGAGAAGAGAGATATAAAATATGAACACAGTGAAATATAAAACCAAAAAATCTATGTTATATGAAGGAGAATCACAGGTACTTTGAAAATATTTAGTAGGAGGTGCTAATTATTGGGAGGTCTTGGGGAGGTTTCTTTGAGGAGGTTTAATCCTTAACTGAGGATAAATTAGCTTTAGCTGGGTGTGGTTTACTCCTAGACTGTAGCAGCCACGAAGGTATATCTTTTGCCATTTTCTTATCCCCTCCCTCCCTCCATGGTGGCCCATTGGTGATTACAGCTCTAGTCTACATGTCTATGTTTTAGCAGAAGGAATCAGGAAGTCGATGAAGTGCTGACTGCGTATTGTCTAGGTATATCAGCAAATACTAATATAACATTAGCATAGATGTCACCATATTTAATTTGTCAGAACCACATAATATCACATCACCAACTCCAGCTGGAAGGTGCTGAAGGAGAAGGGGCTGGAGATTGGAGCACTTGACCAATGGTGTCTGCTGTATTAGGTAAGAACAAAGTCTTCAAAATTGAGAGAGAAGAAAGTTTCAGCAAGTTTAGTCGGCAACAAAATCAAATGTCAGAGGTTGAGAAAGATGAGCTCTGAAACAAAAGTATGGATTTGACATTTAGAAGGGCAGAGACCCTGCCCATTATGCTCTCTGTTGTATTCCAGGCACCTTCTCCAGCGCCTGGGACAAAGTACGCAATTAATCACTGACTGGGGAAATTAATATGGCTGCAGCATATTAGATGTATTGCATGCATAAAGGTCTGTATTGATCATCCAGTATAAATTAAATTCTAATTTTCTCTAAGTAAATACTTTCTGGAAAGAGTGAGCATCTAGAGAGTTATCCTTCATATGCACATCAGAAACCTGTTAAGGGAAATAGACTAGAACTTAAAAAATATTTTCCCAAAGCTCAATGAAGCAAGAGAATGGAACTAAATGTGGAAGAATTTGCTTACCTCTATAATTTTAGTAGTTGTCTTTAGTAAGTTCGGGTGGTTTGTAGATTCGGGAAAGCTGTTTATGTATCATTGTATCTATTAATCTGTTCTGTTGTTACAGAAATGATTCAAAGCAGTTTGTCTCCTAAGATGATTAGAAAAAAAACCATGAAAGACATTTCTGTTAGCTAATTAGTATCTCATATTGCATAGCCCTTTAGAGTTCACAAAGCACATTTGAATATAACATCTCACTTGATTATCTCAACCGTGGGGGTGGTTATTAGGGCAAGGTACATTAATCCCCTGTTTTATCTTTGAAAAATTTCAAGAGACATTAAGTATTTTAGTAAAAAGCACACAAATACTAAGGTACTGAACCAAGATTCAAATATGAATTTTAAATCCTAAATTTTTTTTTAAAATCAAAAAATGTTTGCTTTCAGATATGTAGTATTAAGTAGGTAGGTAGTATTATTAAGGAAGAAAAGTGTTATGTGCATCCCCCAAACTAGTAGTTGGCTTCTGATTACTGTGGGCTGG
The DNA here is from genome assembly GCA_019455555.1 of Galemys pyrenaicus. Taxonomy (NCBI): domain Eukaryota; kingdom Metazoa; phylum Chordata; class Mammalia; order Eulipotyphla; family Talpidae; genus Galemys; species Galemys pyrenaicus. The sequence continues at coordinate 1,558,691 of JAGFMF010011463.1, forward strand.
GATGGGGTACATATTTTGTTTCAGTGGATACGTTTTTGAAATGTTCCCTTCTCTTTGTAGAGACCACTAAGAACAAATGAAAGGGGACAAATTTTCTCTTCTGATGAAAGTATTAATGGCAAGGCATGCTTTATTTAGGTATCCTTAGTTAAATGATGAACTTAATAAAAGATAATTACAAAGATAACTTCCTTTTCCCATTGGAGATGCACATAATTGGTCTGCTTCTCATCTTATGCTATTCTTTGCACAAAGTCAAGCGTTTAGTGTCCATGCATCATTTTGTATACATGGACACTATTTAGAAACAAGAACATACTTCATAGAAGATATAAGTTTATGTATATTAGGTAACTTGATATGATTTAAAACTTGATTAGAATTTAGCACTTCAGGATTTAGTATCTTAATTTCTTTGGGAGCATGACTAACTGTGGATATTCTGTCCTTTCTTCTTATTTTACATGTCTACTTGATATGAAAATCGAGTTTTATCTGATTTCCTTCCTTTCTCCTGGAATCTTCTACCATGAGTCATATGCAGCTAGTGCATGTACTCTGGGTCCTTGTGGGAAATGTGCTGATGTGTTTACTTGGTTCCTTTCAATTCCTTGCCTCATCTTCCTCGTGAGCAATGACAGAATCATATACATATTTTCTTAAAAAGTACTAACTATGAATCTATTTGTGGTCTATAATTTCAGGGTTTTATTTTCTGATGAAAAAAGATGAAGAAGAAGAGGAATAATTCATGTTTCTATAAAAGATACTTACATTGTAAATTATTGCCCATTTCATTTGACAAAGTCTAAGTTTGTGGGCCTTGAGGCAAGAGCAGTTCTGAGCTGCCTGAGAGATAAATGAGGGCTACTGATCCAGGTGAGCAATGGAACTGAGGGACTCACTTGTCACTAGGTGACTTTGGAGATTATACTCTGTGTTCTCTGAGAAGCCTTGCAGGTGGACGTGTGCAATAAATCAAAACTAATCATATCCTAAAGAGAACAACAGCTGTGTTTACACCCTTATGCTGTCCCTCCCTTGTGGCTCCACTAGGACTGTTCGACTTGAGGACTTGCTGATAGTTTATCTGATACAGCTTTTGAATTCATTCATTAAGATTTTAAAGATTTATTTTATATCTTCCAGGTTCAGTACATTCATTCATTCATTCATTCATTCAACAAACCTTTCTAGGTACCAAATGCTAGTCATTGAGATGCAAAGGTAAACTAGACTGTCTTTATTATTAAGAGACTTATAATCCAATCATGAAGGTAAAACACAGAGCATGAAAGGAAAATATAATGTGGCACAGGAATATTTATTAATAGCATTTTATATATTACTATGTTAATGGAAAGAAAAATGAGAGACAAAACAAGGGAGGAGGAATGTATAAAAAGCAAAAGAAAGAGGCAGTACAGCTATAAAGTGCTCTCACTCTGAATTATCAACTGCTTTCCTTTGCAGAATCTTTTTTTGAAAATTAATGTTTGCATTGAGACTCAACTGAAATTATCCAGCCATAAGAAATTAAAAGAACAGCAGTGAATTTGTTCAAAAAAGCAAGCATAATTACTGGGGTTTACGAATAGGCAAAACCCAGCAATTACAAACTGATTAATTTGTCTTCATTTCTGTGTTTACTCACAGTAGAGTTTTTTGCACAATTTTGGTTAATAGAACTTGAAAATAAGAGTTGCAAACTTTACTAAGACAAGCTCCTCAATGGGGAATTTAATCCTCTAAATCCATCAAATCAAGATGCAATGCAAATCCAACAGTGGGCTCAATATCCATATGCAGCTGCAGAACAAACATTGGCATACTTGCCAGCCAACCAGATCGTTAACCCCAGGACCTTTCCGGTAGCCATTCTGGAGCCTCCAAAAATCTATAAACGATGGAAAGTAAGATTTATATATATTAGGAATATCAATGGGATTTTCAACATCTGTTCACCCCAAGTACCCAAAAAATACTTGTCAAAATGAATGAGGATGAGAAGTGACTGAAAGACCTACTTTGCTCCTCTTTCCTGTGCCGCCTTGTACCTCTTGTGGATTTTTAAAAAGGAAATTATTTTGAATTTATTAATATGTTTAAGAGCTACCCCCCACATACACACACACCAAAAAAGGATTCAATGTGAGAAATTAGAGATTTTGTGCAGGTCTGTAGAGTGCTTCTTACTTATATAGGTTACAAAAAAATGCTAACAGGTTCATTTCTAGAACTCCTTTCAAAAGAAGAGCATTCAGTTGTCCAGGAGAAAAATTTGAGGACCTATAAAAGTTCCTTTGTGCCATACACATGACAAAAGAAGACCTATATTGATGTAGAAAACCTAATATGCAAAAGCATGATAGATTTTTGGAATCATGGAGATGAAATAGTCTATTATTCCTCTCAAGAAATTTATATTTTCTCCTTTCATGCATCCTAGCTTAACTAACATCAGTCTCTGAGTTTTCCTTTATTTGCTTTACTATGTCTTCATCAAACATCTACAATATGCTTGAGTAACTGGCCGTACGTGAAGACAAAGATTACTAAGGGATTGTTGATCTTTGTTTCTAAAGAGCATACAACCTTGTCAGAAAGAAAACTGGGATCTTAATGGAAGTCAAATCTCAAACTCTAGATTTTTCACAAAATCCCTGATTCAAATGTTAGTACGTAATTTTTTATTATATGATTCCCTGGATCTCTGCCTCTTTCTCCATGCAAATAAATGGATAATTTAGAGTTACAGGTTATTTGGCCAGTACCATTCTGGCTGTTTATATTTTCATACTAATTCACTACAGGAGCATGGGCAAGCACACACACACACGTACACACACATACACACACTACAGTAAAAACTACAAAGTCTTTCATGGTAGCTTAATTCAGAATAGTGTCTCCTCACTTCAACTTATGGTGATATGTTGAAGTAAAAAGTATGCTTTGGATTCCAAAAAGGTGTGGGATTCTCCCTGAATTTTTGCATTTCTTTTGCTCCTCTTGTGGACTGGTCTGTGGATACTGCAAAAGGCAGAGGCAGATGACTCCCTCCTCACTGCTTCTCTGCCCCCTTCCAGCTCATCATAGTCTTACATAATCCAAATGAAATCTGCTTTTGGTTAGAATGCAGTTGCAGGCAAAGCAAACTTTTTTTTTTTGGTACATTAAAATGTTCCAAGTTTGTATGAAAGTTCTGTTAAAGCAACAATCTCAATGCAGGCAGCTGGAAGTCATTAAGGAAACTTGCAGTGGACAGTGATTAAAGCAGGATGGAATTTCCACTCTCTCTCTCCCTTTTTATGGCACTTTAAGCAAGTTAGTGTTGTTCTTGAAACTTGAATTAGCCCTCTGACTAGGAAAGTTGGAAAATTATTTTGCTCCTTTACTTTCTAGAGACCACTCCACTGATTTCCGAGGCTGTTACTACAAATGAATAAATGAACACATTTGGAACTAACGGGCTCAGCAGCAGTGTGCCTCATATTTCATGATTATCCTTACATCTTCCTGGTCTGAATCTGATTTGAAATGATAACCAGAGAGGAACATTAAGAACACTTTGCAGCTACTTTCCTAGTCTCACATGATAACAGAAAGTTACTTTATAAGGCCTCACTTTTTACTGCCCACCTTTCTTCCTTAATGGTTGTGCCACTTTAATGACAAGAAATAGTTGCAAATGAGTCACTCCAAGTTCTTTTTTCATTGATTCTTTGGATTCAGTCACAAAGCATACTGGGACCTCAAGAGCAAAGGCTGATGGGTAGAGGCTGATGTCAGAGCTGGGAAAGGCTGTGTGAGGCTCTTTCCTATGTGGCGTGCTCGGGCCTAATGTGGGCGAGTGTTACTATAAAGAGGTCGGATCTGGTCAGTGGGGCGGGGCTGAGCGAAAACAGATGGTGGAGAGAACTAGTCAAGTGGTGTGCATTTGAGAGTCTAGGAGTTTAGTTGATTGGGAAAGTGACCCCAGCTTAGGGCAGGCAGGTGGGACACGCTCAGGTCTCTCCAGAAAAGCAGACTACAACTACATGTCGGACAATAGTATGGGATGTTACGAAAGACCACAAGGGCAGGGAGGAAGACAACAAAATCATTCTCAGCTGGGATGAATTCCCGGCACCAAGATGTATTCACACTACAGTTCCTTCACCTGAGCCTGAGTGGGTGAGGGGCTCGGCTGCTTCAGCAGGACTGGGCAGAAGAATGGTGGGTACTTTCGTGACTGGTGCCTAGCTCTTCCCACCAAACGACAGGGAGTACAACTCTTTCCTCATTCATTCTTGGCATACCTGTTAAGAAGGTCAGAAAACAGAAAGTATTGAAATTTTGATGTGGCAAAATAAACTTGAGCAGGACTCATAGATTGGAATCACAAGACAGATTTAATATCTTCTCCTCACTTCCCCTTCCAAGCTGCTCAGTGGAACAAATTCTTTCCTGTCCCTGAATGAATCTGGTGAAAGCACAGCAGTTCTTTTGGTCACTCCTGAATAATGAGAAACCCTTTGTGTTCTTCTAGTCACCCAAGAGGCTTTATTTTGGTCATTAAGATGTTCACTTCTTTGTAATAACTTAATCTTCTTTGAAATTGAAGCTTCTCTCCCAAGTCTTCCAGAGATGACAGAGGATCCAGTGAGCGTTGTCTCAGATTTCCCACTTTCTGCTTCTATGTCTCTTCCTCCCCTGCTTGCTCAGACCTTTGACCAAGTTGGGGGCTGAGGGACAGGGGAGTTCAGAAGAAAGGGAAGGAAAGTACTTGATTAGTACTGAAATTAGCTGATGTCTGTGCTCTCTGCTTTCAGCAGGTTTTAAAAACCTGACACTTTTCTCCTAGCAAACTTTAGTGCATTATTTAAAAATTGAAAATTGCCCACTTTCTAACTTCAAGTCACTGGGGTATGTAGCCTGCAGTTCCTTTGATATACAGGGATATTCATCATTGCAATTGCTTGCTTAGGTGATGTTCTCCCTGAGTCCCTGGGTATAAAATAGAACATCCCTTTGTTCTGTGTGTTGTAAGGCAGTCACTTTGGGCAATATTTAGAAGATTCTACAGCCCACTTTTTTTTTCTTGCATTCACAGTGAACTCACACATAATTTCCACAAAGAAATGGTGGTGATCTTTCCTTGAAGCAATCTTTCTTTGTCTTCCATTAGAGGAGTTTTGTAGTTAGCTAGTTAGTGCATTGTTCTGTCAGCAGCTAAGTAAACCTTGAGCTCTCCAAGCATTTCCACTGGGCTCAAGATGAAAGCAAGCATCCCTGTCTCTTCCTGCCATGGGGAGGGAGGGGCTATGTGGGACTAAACACTCACCAACAGGTCTTCATACAATCCCATTTTAAAATTCCAATTCCTCTTTCAATCTCCATTCCCCTTTATAGGGTGGAGGTAGGTAGACTAATTAGGTTCAAAAATTCATCTTTGTTTAAGTACCTCTTAGCAAACCTTGTCTAGATGGTATCAAATTTTTCAATGGATTGAATGTGTAGCACCCATTGTCTTGAGATCTGTATGAAACTTGAAAAAAAAAAAAAGAATAGGTATTTAGAAAACATCTTGTTAAAACCTGATTTAGACATAAAGTTGTACTGTTTTCTTGGTGGTATAGTCATAAAGAAAGAATGAGTCTTCTTTTTTCTTCCAGCTTTAACTTTAAAGTTTTTTTTTTAATTTAATATATAGTCTATTTTCACAGAAGTTCAAAGTGTTAAACTAAAGTTCTCTATATGAATCTATTATTAAGAGGTAACTCTTGCTAAGACTAACAAAACAAAACACTAATTTGACAGAGGTCTTAAAGTCTATAGTAGAGTAGACAAACTATTAGATTGATTAAAGTGATTTTTGCACAAGGACAGTCTACTAATTTGCTGAGCATTGTATCTCAAGGTTAAAAAATACTGGCTACATTTTAAAGCAGGGAAGATCAATTAGAACATTCATTAGATTCCTATTTACACTTTAATTGTCAACTCTGCTCATTTGTTGGAAGCCTATTTTTAGTCATTAGTATCTGTCAGTGAGAAATATGCCTTAATTTTGCTTATATTCATTTACTCTTCCTTTCATTCAATCAACAAACATGAATAATGTGTCCAGAACTTTGCCAGCTTTTAAAAATACACTGACAAAAAAGACAAAGCTCACCCTCAAGCACATATTCACCTCATATGTTCATGTATTCAAAATGAGTGTAAGGCATTGTTTGACTAAAGTTTGAAAAATAATTGATTTTGACAATGGAAATACATGAAAAGGACCCTAATAAATGTACATTCTAACTGTTCTTTCTCTTTGTGGTTATCAACTTATTTAGTTTTTAGGTTTAAAACATCTAATGTTTTTTATGTTTTTTTAAATAAACTACATTTCATTTTATAAATAAGATGTACTTTATTTGGGCTACTGTCAGTATTGTGTCTATTCCTGATTAGAGAGCTCTTGAGAATGGGTTCTATATATCCTTACTGGAACCACAGAAGCCAGGTCAGTAAACCCCTCAATTTCTATTTTTCACTTAAAAATTTTCAACATATATTCCCCCCCCCACCATCCTTTATATTCCCTTGATTCTTTTCCTCTTCCCAAATCCCCCAATTTCTGTTCAAGAGAAGAAGGAGCTTCCCTTTCCATTGGAATGTAGAAAGTAGAGTCAGTTGAAGTTCCCTGATTCTGAATGAAGGCATTCCTGAGTGCAGCAGGGGCTTTGGAAATGTGATTCCTCAGAGAAAGTTTGTAGGCTCTCCAAATCACCTACATTGTACGGATATACTATAACCACCTTCAAATTGTTTAGTTTAATATCTGGCTCTTTAGATAAAGAACTGCCTCCTCTGCTTTTTTTTTTTTTTTTGTGCTTCAAGACACTAGACTTGACCTGTTGAGTGCATGACCCACACACTTCTGAACACTTAAGTAGTCACAACCATAGCATGAGATTTTCTTGTCTTATAGTTCTAGTGATAAAGCAATGTTGCATCAGAGATTTAATGCTAATTGTTCAGTTTGATCTATCTAATAACGTTTTAAGTGATGTTTTTGCACCCAGGATTATACCAAGCATTGTGAAGAATAAAAAAAGACGTATTGACACAGTCATTCCCGTTGGCTAGATACATGATAATGATGCAGCAAAAAGTGGTGGACAGAGAGCGTTCAGGAATTGGGTATTGTTGCAACTTCTTTTGCTAATATAACATTATACTGGCAAAATTCATTCATGTCGTTATCTATAACTTGATTTATTCTTTTTATCTACTGTACCATTAAATAAATATACTTCAAAGTGTTACTTCTCCCATATTTGAACATTTAGATTGTTTCCATTTTCTACTATTTCAAACCCAAATGTAATGAACATCACTATACAATGTCTTCTTGTGCCCCTGTCTGAAAGTTTCAGAGCTCCCCACATCTCCAACTGTTTAAACCTGATTTAGACATAAAGTTGTATTGTTTCATATCACATTTGTGATGTGCTCAGATTTTGTGTAGGTCCAGTCCCCAGAGAAACAATTACCAAGATGGGATTTGAAGTGGGAGAGATTTATATTAGGAAATCCTTGTGAGGGACAAAGAGAAAGGGATAAGATGGGGGCAGGGAGAGACTTGAGATGTCAATGCAGTTTTAGCACCCGTGTAAGGAGAGAGCAAAGAAAGGATTGAGTTGGAAGAGTTTCAGACCACAGCATAGTTCTTAGAAAACAATAGTCGGGCTGATGTGAATTCCTCAACCAAAGGTTTGTGATTGGAAAGTCCAGCATCAGGAAGGAATGGGCTGCCTGTACCATCCCATGCTATGCTTGGGATGAATTCCAAGGGAGTACCACTGAGGCTGTTAGTCAACTAAGCGGCTGGCATAGTTGTCTTAGAGATCTCAGCAATGTACCTTGATGGCCACTAAAGATATTAACTACCTGAGTCCACAGTGGATAAAAGAGAAAGAAACAAGGTAGCCAGAGATCTGACCAGTCCAGAACCTCCACGGACTTTGACACAGCTACTTGGAGCTTACTGTTCCACTAAAATGGGTTTCCTTTCTCTTCTGTGTTCTGGGGATTTCTTGTTTCTTTTGAGGCAGGTTATACATTGAGCAATTTTTAACTTCATTCTATTTTATTTGACTTATCTATATTGTTTAACTCAACAGGTTTATGCTTTTTATATCTCCTGCTATCTCAGAATCAAAAAGACCTGATTTTCTTCATCTATAAAATGGGAAGTTAGACTCAGTATTCTAAGGTTGTTCTCTGGTCTATTAAGCTGATGCTTATTAAAAAAAGAAAAAAAAAAAGAAAAACCCTTTTTGAATAGGCTTCAATTTATTCTTCTTTGTAGTGTATGTGGCCCCAAATACAGCGCTTGGAACATAAGAATAAAGAAATAAATGTGAAATAAATAATATAAAAACATAGAACTTACTTAAAAGAAGAATCCACACTATTGTTCATTTGGAGATATGTTCCACAGTCTTATGATTTGTGTAGGTAGGAAGGGTACATAGACTTTAGGTTACATGTTATATACAATCAATAGTAGGAAAGAAGGGTTAAGCAGGGATGGAAAAGACCAGGAATTTGGAAGGAGATGAACTTCCCTTCATTTGGAATGGCTAGTGCAACAGCCATTCCAAATTGAAATGTAAACAAATCACTGATTTCTAGAACAACAAAAGATTTCATGTGTTCAACCTTTCTTACATGGCAATAATAACTTGTGGGTCTTTCTACACAGCAAATGGAGTTTATTCACTGACATTCACTTTTTCATTCTTGAAAAAAGGAGCCGATGGTCCCAGATGAACCAAATCTTAGAGGCCTAATTGCAATACTCCTCTTTCTCATTCAAGCAGGTGCTACAGGCACATTTAGAGTTTCTTCATAATTAGAAGTGTCCCTTCCTCGACGCGTCTATTTTTAAAGCTTCATTTCCTCTGTTTAGGTGAATCACAAAGGTGTTTTTTTTTTTTTTTTTCCATCAGTAAGAGTACTGTACTCTAAAGATCCAATTTCAGTGAGCCCAGTATTCTCACTGAGTAATTGTAGCACTGGAATTAATGTTGTCTAAGTCTGGTGGTTACAACCAAAACTAGAGGAGGCCTTATTTTGAGTTGAGCTCACATGAATCTGAGTCTGCTGATTTAGGGTTCTGGGATTTCCTATTCTTCCCTAGCATTTATGAATTCAACTTCCATTTTCAGATTTCTAAAGGCCACTTGAGGGTTTAAGTAATGCCTTTAATTATAACTTAAAGTATAGGCAATTGCATTCCGTGAAGCTAACAATTATCCAGAGTATATTATTAGAGAGTGAGTTATTGAAGTCTACATAGTTTGTGAAAATCCATCAAAATAACTGGGGGAGAAAAGAGATAATCTAGATTGGAACAATGAAGCTTGAAAACAACTTTGATTATGTCTAGAGTTTACACAGTAATGAGTCCTAATTCACAGGCATTAGGGTTCTTTGTAAAAATTCTTACAGTCTCTCTTGTTTATTCAGAAATAGAGATGTTGGTAATGTTTTCATTAACTTTCTAAAATATAAACACTGAGTGCTAATAAGGAAGTTGACTATCTTTTTGTTGACTTCATTTTATAAAATTCCTAAAATTTCCCTGTGACAGAGGTGATACTGCTCCTTTGGGAACAGATGCTAAGAGGAGATGAGCAATTTGCCAGAAACCACATACTTAAAAGTAACAGCACTGAATTGCCACTCAGATTTTCTGCTCTAGAATCTAAACTAAAAAGTCCATTACACGATCAAGTAACTAGAATGATAGAGCAGTTTTTCAGTATTGAGGCATTTCTCAGGTGATTTATAAAATTTGAGTAAGTAAATATTTGTAAAAGTGACATCAAAATTAAAGTGGCAGGTATGTCGTGGTGACATACATCTGAGGATGTATAAGCCTATTCCCCTAAATTGTATGCAGTGCTGTAAACCAATGTTACCTCAATGAAAATAATAAAAATTAATAGACCTGTAGAAGGAAGTTAAAAAATACATTGATTTAAGAATCTATGCCACTATCTTTTTTTAGCCAGCCTGTTTTCTCCCGTCATACTCACATGTCCCAAGGCCCTCATGGGGATGAGGAGTCTGGCGCAAAGGGGAGACAATGGTTATGGTTTACATGTTAACCTTCATTTATTTGTTGTATAATTGTAGGCACGCTCTTTGTTTACTTATTGGTAAATTGGTGAAAACAAAAGCAACCCTATCAGGGCTTGTAAGGAATAAATGAATGAGAGTATTTGTAGAGAGCCTGTGTCCCAGGCATTAGACAAATGGCAGCCATTCCATTTATAGTTGCACCCAGGGGGACACTGTTTCAATTTAGAACATGTTAGTTTTAAAATACATGGTGGTAGGTCTGTGATCATTTAAGTGAGGCTACATTTTCTTGGATTTCCATGACAATGGCTTTCTAGCTGTATTTTTATTTAAAAATCTAGACTATGGGATGGAAAAATTCATAATTCTTTTTATAGCATTTCATATACTTTCATGGACTCGCTACATATATAGCTCTTCTTATTTCCTTATATACATTAACCTTTCAATAAAAGTAGCAGCATGTTCTCCAAACTCGGTTTTTCACAGGCCAACACAATCTTCCTGTTAAGTCTGTGACCACCAGAGATATTAATGTGATTTGCCTACCACGGTCTCTCAGAAAGGACAAGCATAAAGAAATGCTGAGTATCTTAAATAATTGCACTTTTGTCTCCTAAATGGAAATTTGCAGTGAACTCCTCAGATGCTTCTTTTATCAGACAATTTAGCTGCACATTGGTGGATAGAAGACCGAGTCCATAGGGGGTCATACCTTCTTCATCCTTTCTCGTCTGTCTTCTCCCTCTCCTCTTCTCCTCCTCCTCTGTCTCACCATATCTCTACTTTTATACCTACTTTGCATCAGATGGTATTTATAAAATAGGTCTGGTGACATCCCAGTATGCTAGGCAGCTGGGTGGTTTTCAGGGGGCAGCAGGAAACAGGTGCTTTTCCATCTGTACCGCTCCTTTAGTTTTTTTTAAGCCTAAATTGCTTGAGCAATGATGCCTGTAACAACGATGATGCCATAATTAAGTTATTGAGCACTTGCCATGTGCCAAGAGCAGTGTGTTTTTCATAAATACTCACATTTCTTATGGGACTGAATTGTGTCCTCCTAAACTTCCTAAAGTTTCTAAACTGATTGTGTTTGGAGATAGGGCCTTTCCAGAAGTAATTAAATTTATATGAGGTTACAGGGTGGGGCCTGGTCTGATAAGATTAGTGATTTTATTTTATTTAAAGTTTATTTTAAAGATTTACTTATTCATGCATACAAGAACTGGGGCACAGGTCAGAGATGTGGGGGGTGAGAGGAGTCACCAGAAACAGAGTGGGGAATAGAACAGGCAGATCGACTGAAATACACTGCTGAGGGAAGCAGCAGGAGAAGGAGAAGAGGTCTGCTGGGCCATATGTGTCACCTCCCTGGCCAGGGATCGAACTCCGTGCTGCAGTGGCTTTACATGCTTCATAGTGCGGCTCTTACCCCCTTGCGCCACCAGGGAGGCCCCCAGGTTAGTGACTTTATAAGAAAAGATGTCAGAGCCCTATCTCATGCCAAGTGAGGGCTGTGGGAAGGTAGCCATCTTCATGCCAGGAAGAGCGCTCACAGGCTCTTGATGGACTTCCAGTCTCTGCAACTGTGAAAAATAAATTTTTGTTTCTTGACCACCTAGGCTATGATATTACGTGATGGTAACTTGAACTGACTAATACAAACCTTAATTACAGTCCCTTTACATAGATGAGGAAACTGAGGCTAGTATTCTACTCCATTTGTAAGTTCTCTATCTTTCCAGCCCTGGTGAGATGGGGAAGGAGGGGTAGTTCTGCTTTATGATTCTTTAAGTACATTTTCCTTCCATTTCTCCTTCCTATTTTTCCTGTTTTTCTTGTTATTTTCTATCTGTATGCAGCACTGTGATTTTTTTTGGCTTCTCCTAAAACTCTATCCCCACCCAAATGAAATCACTTCATTATTGATTGTTCTCTCTCATCTCTTCAAAATGTTTTCTGAAAACCATTTCCTCTCTTGACACTGAAGTTTTCTCTCACTTACCAAGCATATCTTTCCCTTATCTCTAATAAGATGCTGTTTCCTCAGTGTCTCCACTTGGATAAATATCTCCTGAAAGACATTGATAGTTTGTGTTTTTCATCTTTGGTAAAGTTTTGGGTAATCTAAAAGGCAAAGAGTAACAAGAAAAATAGACTGATAATTTGTCATTTTCCTAAATCAAGATACAGTGATTCAATCTCCACTTACTATCTATTTCTTAAGGAATTTAAAGATGATTTATTTAGTGTTATTTAAAAAAAATCCTACCCATTTCTCTCCTATTTTAATTATGAAGCAGTCCTTTGAAATTTTGTTTTCTCCACCTGTGGGGGTGTAAATATCTCTGTAGTTTATTGAGCTGCCAATACCAAAATGCACAGTAATGAACAATAAACACAGTTTTAGTCTTGAATACCCAGGGCCATCCTATTGTTTACATTACTCATCTCTCTCATATGAGAGAAAAATAAAGATGGTCCCCACAGATCTTCTATTTAACAATTTTGTGAGTTATCCTTACTCTCCTACTCCCTTATCTAAACATGTAATAAATCATCAGGTCCTAGAGCTATAACTTCTAAAATACAGTCTCTCTTGCAATTGTTCTTCTTGTCTCCAATCCCTTGCCATTATTTAAGGTCTTCTTTTTGCTGCCTTCTTCCTTCCTCTTGCTTATATCCCTTCTATACCTTCCCTTGGACAAAAGATAGCATCTGTACACAGCAGAGCATGCACATCTTTTTAGGTTTTAATTATTATCTATAAATACAGTCATATTACTTGCTATTTCTCCAGCCAAATCCTGTGCTTAGAAATTTTGAACACCTGATTCATTCTGCATGTATTGCCTTTTATGTGGCGAACACTCTGCTAGCCTCTGGGGGCACAGGTGATACAGAGAGGGATGGTCTTGTCTCCTTGGAATAGGCAATCTCAGGGAATATAAGTAGAAAGTCTTCAGGGGTCTGAAGTAGAGAAGCTATGGAATACAAGTGGGGAACATAGAAATGACACTTGAGTCTTGGGGAGGTCAAAGAAGTTACTATTTTTAAGTCAAGATTGGAAAGTTGAGATGATGCTATTCAGATCCAAGGCTGGGAGTTGAGGGCAAGGAGAAACTGCTTCAGGCAGAGAGTCATCTGGAGAGGTGATGTTCCACATATTCAGAGAATAGATACTAGCGCATTGTGGCTAGAGCTGAAATGGCTGAGGGAACTGTGTTATAAGATGAAATTGGAGAGATAAATATCTTTACCAGTCAGGCTCTTTTCAGCCATTTCAGCCATCACTTATGCTGTTCCCTTCTTGACATGACCTGGCAGTCTCTGGTGCACTCTTACACTCAACTTAACCATCATCTCGTCTGTAAAGTTTTTCCCAACCTTGCTCAGTGATAGGACTTTTATCTAGTGCATTCCTGAGTTTATCACTTTGTTCCAGAGGAACCCTGAAATAAAATGGGTTAGCCTGACTGGGTTTAAGCACTAACTACAGGTACACATGACAAAGTTAATAAAGGGTTTTACTTTACAAAAGAAGGGGAAATAAAGTAGTGAATAACACAAGAAGGACGAGAGGGATACACATTTGTAAATGTTTTACTAGTTCCTCTGAGCTTGAACCCAACTGCACGTTGAGAGTTGGCTTCGAATGAAGACAGCCCCCAGACGTCTGGTTTTATATCCAGCCCGGCTGCCTAACTCCACCCTCAGGTCCCAGCGATCCACTCTTTGATAATGACCTTATATGATTTATGGTTCTTGCATATTGTTGGTCTGGATTCCATAAATCTATTTGTGTAATCTCTTCAGGATTACCTTTCCCCCTAACAACTTCATATCACATGTCTTTTCTCCTACTAGAATGCCAACTCCTGGAGGGAAGAGATCATAATTGATTTATCCTTATATCCCCCTGTGTTTAGGAAAGGGACAGTTAAAAAGTGTATGTTCATTTGAGAACATTTTTTAATGTCACATTTTGGAAAACCATCCTATATTTTTTAGGGGTAATAGAACATGTTGGTTCATTCAAGTCTTGTGCTCCTGGCTGTGTAGGTGTTATCAACTCAATTTTAACATCTCCATTAATACATGGACTTAGGCAACTGATCAGCTGAGTTATGTTTATTTGACTCCACAAATTGATATAAAAATCAGGCATCACTTACAGAAGAATGTGATCAGGGCTCTGGGTACTTTGCTGCAAGGACTAAGTTTTTTATGAAATTGGAATGGATAAAGATTGGGGCAGGGAGAAGGGAACAGTTTAAATATCTTCTCTGTTAAGGATCAGGTTTGAAACCCTGTTTCTGTCTTCTTGTGGTAGCTGATACCAGAATACCTCCTGATCTCACTCGCTAAGTGTAACAGGGTGGTTCCCAGGAAAAGGGGAAGTTTCAGGATGCCTGCCGCACCCTAAGTAGGGTGGAGCTGAGCAGGGATAAGAAGATGCTAGAGAGGAGATTGGAGATAGAAGAAGGAAGGAAGAAGGAAGCAGGATGGAGAGCAGCAAGGAGACCTGGAGGAAGCACATGGAGCAGAGAAACATGTGAAGAAACTGCACTTTTTTTTGGTCCTGGAGACTGGTTGAAAGAGATGCAGGTGAGAGACCTGTGGGGAGTTTAACAATGGCAGCTTTTATCTTGATTTTGATTTTGCTCTTTTCCTTCCAGATTTATCTGACTCTTTCTGACCCTTTTCTATGGGTCGCCAGTGAAAGGTATTCTAGACTTGCGACAGCTTTCAGGCCTTGCTTGGGCCAATCCTATTTGGCTGGACTTTTACCCTCCAGGGGATGGGGTAACTTTGAATGCCTGATTTAGTAACTATTTTCTGTATTGTTTACTAATTGTATTAAAGTTCCTTTCCATTAAAGGTCTCATATGTTTGTCTTGATGCAGCGGATGGCAAAACCCATTTAAAGCAGGCAGGTTTGGGGGGTTCTGAGGTGCCCCTTTCCTTGTCCTGTAACATAAGTAGTCTTAGATCCAATATAGGGAGTTTATATGGGTGATATTTAGGAGCTATATGCCAAGTATCCAGGTCAACTTGAGGATCCTGTAGGTGGCAAAAATCAGCAGGTTTGTAGATTTATGTTTCTAAATAATCACTTGTGTGGAAACTGAAGGTTGCAGGGGTGGGACGCTTATATTCACTCAGGTAATAAAGGAGCACCACTATATAACTAAGGTAGTAGCTGTGAAGAAGATGAGATAGTGAGAAGTGGCTGGATTTAGAATAAACTCTGAAAGGGAGGCCAACGGAACAATATTAGCTAAAGATAACACAAGATGGTAGTCAGACAATAGCCAGGGTAAAACAACACATATGTCTGAGGATAGATGAGTGGATAAAGAAGATATGGAATATATACATAATGGAGTACTACTTAGTCATAAAAAGAGAATCTTGCTACTAGTGACGAGGCAGATGAACCATGAGAAAATTATACTCAGTGAAGTAAGTCAGAAAGGAAGACAAATACCATGTGATTCTTCATTCTTGGAATATAAAGAAAAAAAAAACCTAAACTAAACCAGATACTAACAATGGAATGGCAGTTACTGGAGGGAAGATGATGGAAGGAAATCGTTAGAGGGGCAAGAATGGTTGTTGGTGAATGGTAACGGGTCATTAGGTAGTGGACATGTTGTGATATATACATTTTCTAAAGTGAGAAATTGGACACCTGAAACCTATAGTGTAAACTAAAGGTCCAGCTATTTCTGTAGGACTAGGACCTTTGGGGACTTCCTCCTGATTGGCTTTAGTACTTATTTTGAACTAGACAGTCAAGAAAGTATGACTTCTGTGCTGAAAGTATGACCTGAGGCTCTCTGGGCCCAGTTCTGATGTGATCATCTTTAGCTGCACTAGCTTCTATTATATATAGCACATAGGATGGATTTCTAGGAACCAGCATCAACTTTTACTTCTAGCATTTTTTTGTGGACATACTAAGGCTAGTGGAACTTTGTTGAAAGAGGAATTTCCTGCTCATTTAGGAAAAAGCAGGGGGTCATAGTTGCTATACTTTTAAGTATTACTGTTTTTTCCTCAAGTGGTGAAGCCAGGAATTCTGGCCCCAAGTACTGCTCGTATGCACCAGAAGGGTCCCAGATGGGTGAGGCATAAAGCAGTGAACTGAGAAAGCTTTGGCATATACAGAGAACTCAGCAGAAAATGGCTAACCTGAGTCTGATGGCCTTAATGAGAAACCCAGATGCTCTTTTTTAAAAATCTTTTCTCAGAATTTATTTAAAGATTTCGAGTCTTCATGGTGTCTCCCAAATATCTGGTTTTCTCCTCCATGGGCTGACTGCTCCCAATCCTAATATTTTCTTTTCTCAATATACAGACTTGACTCAAAATAGAGGAATTAGTGTAAAGCTTCCTGTTTGTATGTGTTGAGACTGAACTGTTCAATTGAAGTGGATGTTTTTCACATTGTCCTATCTGCCTCCTCCACTAGCACCAGCTCCAGCAGCTGTCCTCCACCCTGCCCTGGATTGTAGTGAGGCCAGGGGAAGCAGCAGCCATTTAGTTTCTGTATGTTAGTTACAGTGATGGGTAAATTGTGTCTTTGATTATTTCACTGGTGAAGTTTACACATGAACTTCTCCTTTCTCTGTGATTCTTTTCAAGATTGATCTTTCTTTTGGCATGCACGTGGTTACAACCCAACAAAAATTGACAAGTGTGAGAATAGTTCTGTGGTTCATTTTAGGTGAAGGTGTGTGTGTGTCTATGTGTGTTTATGAGTAGGTGTGGTGAGGAATAGTGAAAATGGAATTTTTTTCGTGGTATGCCTTCATAGCATATCAATACCATAAGCTTGTATATCCATGAATGTTATCTTCCTGAATGTTTTCTTTGGAGCTACTTATTGCTTTGGTAACTGTAGTGGTTACCTATTGCTGTGTAACAACTTGATCCCAAATTTAAAGATGTAAGACAACAAGCCTTTACAATCTCATACTATCTGTGAATCACAAATCTGATTATTTCTTCACTGGGCCTTCTGACTCAGCATTCCTCATGATGCTGCAACTGAAGTGTTGGCTGGGGCTCTAAGTCATTGCAAGGCTTCTCTTGGGGAGAACCACTTCCAAGTTCATGGATATGTTTATTTCCAGGTGGCTGTCAGCTGTGAGCTTCTGAATATGGCCATGTCACAATAGTCAATTGCTTCCTTGTAGGTCAAGGACTCTGAGAAAAAGTGAGATTCAGAAGGGTCCAAAATGCAAAGGAGTGTGCAGTGTGCTTTGTTCCTCAAAATGAGACTTGCAAATATATCAGAGAAGAAATATTTATACCCTAAAATATGCCGCAGGAACATGTTGAGGTAAGTATTCCAAAGTTATGGGGTGGAAGGACTCACTATGGAGACAATTTAGGAACTGTGTTTGAGAAAGATGTCTTCCTTCTGACTCAGCTGCTGCTCAGTGAGACATATTAAAGGGCGACTAACAGAGATCCTTTGGGAACCAAATGTGGATCAAACTCAACAACATTATTTTTTCTCTAAGATATTTGAGAACTCTCTCATAGACTTGCTCCCTTCCATTTCACCCCCTCTCCTCCAAGGGTTGGGATCAAAGGATAGAAAAGGTAAGGCAAGTAAAACTTTCCTTTCTTTCAGAGTGACTTTTTTTTAAATTTAGTTTTTTGCAGTTTTCTCCTGCAATTTTCTATGGAGCTCCTGCTCATCTTTGTTGTTAACTGAACTGTTTACCTCTCCTTTTGTCAATGAGGAGTACTATGTCCTGAGCTGTTTAGAGATTAATTCAGACTCCCAGCTTCCAAATCACGGCTCTTCATGACATCATGTGAGGGGAGCACTACAGAGAGTGCTTGGCCCCATTTCATGAGACTGTGGACTATGGTATAGATCAGATTTCACACAGTGGTGGGATTTGGGTTTTGAAACCCCTGCCAATTTTTGAGCATCCTTCAGTCAGGTTTGAACCTGTGCTGTCATCAATTGGGTTCTGAAAACATGCCAGTCAGTGTTAAACCTGAACATTCCAAAAGCCATAAGAGGTAGGGTAGCAAATGGATTCAGACAAGCCAGCTTGGGAAGACCTTCACTTCTGACTGTTGGCATCATGACCTGAACTGCACTACTGACTCCAGCATTACAGGCATTGCCTGCTGACCTGCACTGCCTGTGCCTGGCACCTCTAAGAGCTGTCCATTGCTGCCTGATCTTCAGCCTTGCCTGTTGACTGGTGCTGTTGGTCTGTGCTCACACTGCCTCTAGTGCTGTCTCCTGTTTCTGTTGCCTCTGGAACTGCCCAGCCTGGACTACCGACTGTGGCTGCTGGCTGCTGCAGTGTTGTTGCTTCAGTGACGCCACCTGTGATTTCTCCAGCTGCCACCATGAGTTGGGTCCTGGTCCACTGCTGATCGGTGTGTCACTAGCTCCAGGTTCTCATCAGAGAGATACCATCCTTCACAAGGAACTTTTGGTTCAGACTAGTGAACACTATCTGAGAGCAGGACAGATGGCCATTTATGGTCTTAGAAACTTTCCTTTTATCCAGTTTTCCCCTTTAAAATAAACCCCATTGTTGTTACACTCTGTGTTTGAGTATTATCTTACAGTTGTAAGAACACAAACTATGATATTCCCTAGGCTTGCATGATTTCATTTCCTCTGTCTTCTACCTAATGTGCAAACACAGTAGACTTGACATGATTTTTTTTTACCTGTCACATTAAATATCATTGCAAGTTCAGTGGCCTCAGTTGTCCTTACATCATGTAAGAGTCACTTTTGGAAGTGACTCTTTCTTTTTTGGACTAATATCAAATAGTATTGGTGAAGTTTTTGGTAGCATGATATGTACTAAAAATCACTTATTTCACTGAAATGTGGGCCTTTTCCTTCAATAGAATACTCAAAAAAAAACTGAAATCATTTTTAATAATGCCTGCTTGCCACTGGAGATGCATGGAAGCCTTAAAATTATGACACTGAAATTATATTCAGATTTGAGTTTCATAAGAAAATTTATTTGTATATAGGAAGGATCAAAGTTCACATGGATAATCTCATATGTAACATTTTGTTAAGCAGCTGTTCCAATAAATTTCATATACCCAAATGTGATTCTAGGGGAAATAACCCAAACTCTTTAATTGAAGAATTAAAAAATAGTGTTTATTAAATCTAAGTTTTAAGTTTATTTTACATAAGGGTTTAAAACAATGATTTTCTTATCTTAGTTCTTTAACTTCAAATGTATTTTCCAGGAGATGTCTTTTAGACACAGAGAGGAAATGAAACAGCGTTACCTCTTAACTATTCCTTTATCCTCTCTGCACTTTCTCTTTCTCCTCCTTAATTTTAAGAATTTATAGTGCTATCCTGAACTTTCATAAACTGTAATATTCCTGAAGAAAGTGATAACAGCCATGTTAGATGCTGTGATTTTTTTAATAAAAGTGATATACCATCTCTTCCCAGAGAAATCTCAAACCCAAAATTAAAATACAGTTAAGTATTACAGATGATGTTGATATCTGTGTCATTATTTTGTGAAGACTAAATATTTTTAGAAGAGTAATAGTGGGTTCAATTTTGCTGTGACACAGTGATCTCCGGTGAAACTGTCAAGTGAAACTGATAACTTGAAATTAAATAAAGACTGTGGCTGTAGTTGTACTGATTTATGAAACAACAAAACACTTTATGAACTCCTATTAACTCCCAGGAAAGATCTTAAGCATTTTCATAACTTGTACAATATGGGATATTTTTGGAAGACCAGTACTTTGTCACTTAAATACTCTTGGGTAAGTGTTGGGGGTATCAATATGCAAGAAATATACAAGAACCCCCACCCCCAAATACACAGTGAGCAACACAAACTTGGATTAAGTGAAGTGTTGCAGGTCATTTGCCATTGTTTTACCTCACCCTATTCTTGTGTCTGTGATTTTGCTATCCTTTACTCTTTACATTGAACTGTTACTGTTATTGTGATTCTTGAGTTGGGTAGCTTTTCTTGATTTGAGTGGACTATTTCCCTCCTTAATCTTGGTCCCTCCAAACAATACCATGTATACATGACCTTGGATGCTTTGTCATAGGATGCTGTGTGTTGACTATTCATGTTCATATCTGTCCTTGCTCGGGGTGGGGGTCACTTTCTCAAGGGCAAAGAATTTTATTTATTTTCTCTGAGTCTTCCAGTGACTTGTCCATAGAATGGGACAGGTATACATGTGATGAATTGAGCTATCTATAATCTCAGTTGTGCCAATTACAACCCAGAAGATAAAGAGCATATCTTCCTCTGTCTGAGCAGTAGAACTCAACTCCATTAGATCTAGGTGGCAGTTACTTGGCAGAGGGGTAAATGGTAGGCACCAGTGAGAAAGCCACTTGTAAAAGGAGGTGGTCCTAAGAGGCTGGTGGAGAGAGGGGCAATTGAGTCCTCATTTTACAATTGCCTGCTTTGATATGTACATTTCACACTAGAATGAAACTCCACCAGCTCTAGCTATTTTTCTGCTATATTATCAGTGCCTAGCACGGTGCAGGGATAGAGGGAATGCTTTTGTTGGCTGAATGACTAATGCAAGACAGTTGATGCTGTCACAATAAAAGTAGGAAAGGGGAACACATGTCATGTACAGATTGTTTATTCACTAACGATGGTCTATGCATAAAGTGTTTTGATTTTTTAGCAAGTATTTTGGATATTTGGATGGCTTATGCCTTTTGTTAATTTTGCTTCTTTCCCTTCCATATGCCTTTCTGTTTTTAGTTACCTTTTTGCACTGCCAAAACAAAATAAATCCAACAGCTGCCTCCACTTGAATTGCTTTTAGTATTGTTTTACTATCTTCCATCTCTTTTAAATATATCCTAAGTACTTTTTTGCGGAGGAGGTAGGAATCTGCAAAGAAGGCAGACAAATCAGTCAATCCTGTCTGAATTTACTTAAAAGTCTAGCAGTGGAACTAACCTTAGTTCTTTCCCAAGGATTCTTTGCATGTTAAGTGTCTTCTTCAACTCTGTTCTAATTATTCATTATTTTCTCAGTATAAAATAAAATCAGTAGGAAAAATTTTCATTCCAGGAATAGATACTAATTAGACTCATGATTTTGTTGTTTTTTTTTTAGAGAGGGGATCCCTAAATCTAGATGGGAAGTTTTATAAAAATATTCTAGATGTGAGAAATTTAAATATATTTATAGAGGGCTAATTTAAACAATCTAATATATACCCCCTTAAGGGAAATGAAACTTCAGCATATGTGACTTTCATTAGTGATTTTTACCATAGAGATATAAGCTAAAATACTTAATAGAAAAAAAATAATGATAATTAATTGAGCCTTAAATTGTTTGCTAATGGGTATTACATACTTATGAAACACATCTTTTGTGTATTTTCTGAATTGCTCTCTTAGGGAAAAGGCAAGATGTTACTTAGAGTAAATCAAACTGTGTCAAGCCAGAGTGTTATTTCTGAATCTCTCAGTCTAGGCATTTTGATTTTCTCAGATCAAGGAAAATGAAGAAAATTGTAATTAGATGTCAAATTAAAACATCATTTCATGTAGGACTCAGTATGAGGTTGTCTTTGATACAATAACTGTAATAATAAAAACCAATCTAACTAACACACATCTGTAAGGAAGCTAGTTAAATCATAAGAAGGCAACCCTATTGTAACTTGGTGACAGAGTTTATTTTCATTCAGAAAATCAATGCATCCCAATATTTTGGATCACAAGGAAATATAATCACAAGTGAACTTGAAATTCAAAAAAATTGCTTATTCTTTTATTACATTGTTTTAGTTTTAGTCTTAAGTGTATAGTAAAGTCTAGTAAAATATCACTTATGTATTAAATGCTTTTTTTGTTTCTATTGGTTTATATTAAGAAAGGAGTTTTAAATACCATCTCTGCCAAATATATACTGACAACTCTCAAATTTTCATATCTGAACTGGACTTTCTTGTGTACTCCAGATTTGTATGTCCACTTGACATAGCCACATCACATATAATAGACATGTTAAACTTACATATCGGGAACTGACCTCCTCTCCTCTCCCCATTCCGCCTCTGCTCTCCTCACTGTTTTCTACAACTTGGGTAATGACAGCATTATCATTCCAACTGCTAAAACAGAAACTTGGGAATTACCCTGTTTCTATGCCCTCATACTCAATTCAGAATGCACACAGAATCTGACCATTTCTCAGCATCTTGTTCTGACACTCAGGTTTGATCCTGCACCAGTTCTCTTTCTTCTTTCTTTCTCTCTCTCTCTGCAAGGCACAAAGAACTTTAATACCTTTGTAATAGCCTTGTATTCTCTTATGCTTCTTGCCAGATGCCTTTGGAGCAGGTGGCCTATGGGTTAGTTAGGCCCTTCTGACCCTTCTGAGTTTTTGGAGGTACTGCTTTCTGGCCGGCAGGTTTCTCAGCAGGAAACTTTCGGGCTGGCGTCTCCTTGCCTGCAGCAATAATCTTTTGCTGAGACCATTGCCACAGCTGCTGCACTTGCATCATTAGCAGCAAGTGTTTTTTGGGAGAAGACTTCAGAGGAGCTGCTTTTTGCAGCTTCTTAACTTTAAGCTTTATTATCTTGCTCCTTGTTTTCCTTCCCTTTCATGACTTTGTGAAGATCAAAATCTGCCATCTTGACTTTCCCTTCTCTGGCTGCAATCTTCTTAACCCATATTGTGGTGGCCCATATTGTATTAATATCTGTCTTCTGCCAGGATTGTTGGAAATACTTCTGGCAGACAACTTGAGGATGATGCCAATGAGTTACATGCATTTGAAAGCCACTTTCAGCTGTAGCCTTACCTGTGTGCAAGGTCTGTCAACCAAAACTTACTCTGATCAGTAACCTCTACAATCATGACTAGTTTCCCTGTACAAAGCCCTAAGAAGACATAGCCCCTGGCCAACCTCCACCAAACACTTAACATCTTCTTTGGGTTGTCCAGCTGTGAGCGCTCTACCATTTCTTCCATAGATTTATTGGAAAAATCTGAATGTTACCTCTCTGCAGTCTATTTTGAATATAGCACCAGACTGATCTTTTAAATATGACGATATATTCCCCATCAATTGATGTCAAATATATATAAATAAATAAATTTTAAAAACTGAATTTAAGATTTAAGTTCAAATTAATTTTCATTTCTCAGCCAAAATGCCAAAAATTTATCAGTAACTTCATTACTAGGAAATGAAAAAGAAAAGAGAAAAAGGGGAATGTGACAAGAACTGTTTAGGTGTCCAGTTAAATATTGATCCTACCTTGTTTTCCCCTAATTTCATGGAAGTGAAAAAAGGACACCCAGCTGAAATGTGCTTGAGAAACTATTAAAATTTAAGTACGTTTGATACATAATAAATAAATAAATATAACGATATATAGGACCATCCTGCTCAAAAACCTCAAGTAGCCCTCCATTTCAACTAGCACTTGCATAGTCCTGAAAACGGCTGCATATTGTTACTTCTCTGACTTTGTCTCCAGCTACTCTCTATATAGGTCCCACAACTCTAGCCACACTGATCTTCATACTATTCTTGGAAAATGCCTTTGCCTGGAAAACCCTTTGGTGTACCCACATGGAACACTTCCTTTCCTCTTCAAGTCTCTCCTCAAATGTCAACTTAATAAGGTCCAAAGTTACCATCTCTGCTTCTAAAGTGGAAAGAGCCTATCTTGTGTCCATATCTACAAATTCTCTTTATGGGAAATTTGCTTACTTCCTCTTGGTCTTGGCTTTCCTCTTGAAATGTAGGCATTGAAGCAGGGATTGGGTTCTAAAATTTGAAAGTACTATGAGACCTATGTGACCCCAATAAACCAGCCTGACATGGATTTGAAAGCCTATTATTAGTGAAGGAGACACTTTTGCTGAAAACTCAAATCCTGCAGGAAACCTTAAAAAATACTATGTGATGCTTGCTGTGTCAACTATACATTTCTGAAATGATTCCTATTTATAAGCTTGTTTGTTTTTGCTGGTCAGGTTCACTTTGGTTCACAAAATAGTTTGGAGGCGGTGGACATAGAAACTGAATTCTCTGGACGTTGGTTTCCTCTTCTGTAAAATGAACATATTTTGCTAGCTACTCTCCAAGTTCCCTTCTATGCAAGAGTCATAGTCCAAGTCCTCTCCTATGCAAGAGTCATGACTCTCCCTCGAGTGGTTTAAACATTCCTATGTGAGTTGGTGAGTTGGTGACTAGAGATCAAAGTTCCTCGGCTTTGTGTAGCATGGGATCATTCCCTCAAGTGCTCAAGTGTCTGAACACTTGATAGACTTGAGTTTTATTGTTAGAAAATAATAGCTATCTAAATATTTTATGGTAAATATGCAAAAGGGAAGTTTCTTCTCCTATCTGGCATGCTCCATACTTTCAATTCTGGGAGAGATTAATTTTCTGTTTTCCTTCACAAAGGAAATTAGTTAATAACAAACTTAAAGGATCAAGTGAGTCATTTTTTTGAATGCTATTAAACATAATTACAAAACTACATCCTTAATCAGTAAAGACTATTTCTGCAAGGAATGGGTTTGTAAGCTGTACCTTCTATGTGTGTGACTATGTATAGCTTTGGGCTGCAATTATATGACTAACCTGAAGAATTGTACAAAAAAGGAAATTTTCTGCTTTAACCCTGCTTCACAGAACTTGATATAAAAGAGAGACACAAAATAGCTGGGAGATATAGATGCAATAGTTGAGGTCATTTTGGTACTGGGCACATAGTATTTTGAAATTTACAATTGTATTATTGTCAAATGTTTTTGGGGTATTAGTCAACAATTCTCACTAAGTTTCTTTGATGACAGAAGACAAATAAACTTGAGATGACAGTTCTCTGCAGGACAAAGTCTAGAAAATGGAAGCCAGATTCTCAAGAACCTAAACACTCAGCATCTGATTTCCTACTTGTCATTCTTTCATTTTTTTAAAAATTAGATTTATTTAATTATATTTTACATCATTTGTATTCCCCAGGGAGTTCCCACCATTACTTCACCCGTGTGCCATCACCTCAGCCCCTTGTGCTCCTTCTACCCTCATCCCCATATTTGCCCCCTTCCCCTTTCGCCCCCATAGTCCCTTTAGTTTATCTTTGACCTTTTAGTCTTGTTGAGTTTTTGTTGTTGTTGTTTGTTTGTTTGTTTTTGGTTGTAATTGCCCATTTCCTTGCATTTACTACTTTTTTTTTTTTTTTGGTAATTGTTTCTCCTTCACATCCCTCCCAAAAGTGAAGCCATCCAACATTTTTCTCTTGCCTTCTGACTTGTTTCACTGAGTATAGCTCCCTCTAGCTCCATCCATGTTTCTATAAATGGCCCTAGTTTATCATTTTTGATTGCTGAATAGTATTCCATTGTGTAACTTCTTGATCCAGTCATCTACTTTTGGTTGTTTCCAGGTCTTACCAATTATAAATAGTGCTGCAATAAACAGGGGTACAGGTGCTCTTTTGGATCGGTGTTTTTGTGTCCTTTGGGTAGATGCCTAGGAGTGGGATTGCTAGATCATAAGGTGGTTCCATCTCTAGTAGACTGAGGAACCTCCATACAACCTTCCATAGTGGTTGGATTAACTTTCATTCCCACCAGCAATGTACTATGGTTCCTTTTTTCACATCCTCACCAGCATTTGTTGTTCTTTTTTTTTTTATATATATATGTGCCATTCTTACCAGTATAAAGTGGTACCTCACTGTGATTTTTATTTGCATTTCCCTGATTATGAGGGATGCTGAGCATTTTCTCATGTGCCTGTTGGCCATGTGTATGTTCTCTTTGGAGAAGTGTCTTTTAAGTTCTTCTGCCCATTTTTTTATTGGGTTTTTTACTTTGTTTTTCTTGAGTCTTATGAGTTCTTTGTATGTCTTTGTGATCAGACACTTGTCCGTTGTGTGGAGCGCAAAGACTTTTTTCCCGTTCAGTGGGGTTTCTCTTTGTTTTGGTTAATGTTTCTTTTGCTGTCAGAAGCTTTTTATCTTCATGTAGTCCCATCTGTTTATCTTCTCTCTCATTTTTATCGCTTTGGGGGATGCATCTTCAAAGGCGTCATTAAGATGTATGTCTTGTAGCGTTTTAACTATGTTTTCTTCTATAAATTTTATAGTTTCGGGTCTTACATTTAGGTCTTTTATCCACTTTGAGTTTATTTTTGTATATGGTGTGAGGTAGTGGTCTAGTTTCATTTTTTTGCATATGGTGGACCAGTTTTGCCAGGACCATTTATTGAATAAGCTGTCTTTACCCACTTCACATTCTTTGCTCCTTTGTCAAAGATCAGTTGTCCATAGTTGTGTGGTTTTACCTCTGTGCATTCTATATGGTTCCATTGGTCTGTGTGTCTGTCCTTGTTCCAGTACCATGCTGTTTTAATAACTGTTGCTTTGTAGTAAAGTTTGAACTCTGGGAGCGTGATACCTCCATTCTTCTTTTTTGTCAGTAGAGCTTTGGCTAATCAGGGCTTTTTGTGTCTCCATATGAATTTCATCAATATTTGGTCTATTTCCTTAAAGAATTTCATTGGAATTTTTATTGGTATTGTGTCGAATCTGTAAATTGCTTTTGGAAAGATAGCCATTTTGATAATGTTGATTCTTCCTATCTGTGAACAAGGGATATCTTTCCATTTCTTTGTGTCCTCTTCTATTTCTTTTAACAGTGTTTTATAATTTTCTATATATAGATCTTTTGATTTTTTTGTTAGGTTGATTCCCAAGTATTTGATTTTCTTGGTTTCAATTGTAAAGGGTATATTTTTCTCGATTTCTTCTTCTTAGGATTGGTTGTTTGTATATAGGAAGGCTACTGACTTTTGTGCATTTATTTTGTATCCTGCTACTTTACTAAATTGGTTGATTGTTTTAATTATATTTTCTGTAGAGCCTTTAGGGTTTTCCAAGTATATTATCATATCATCTGCAAATAGTGATAGTTTTACTTCTTCTTTCCCTATTTGGATGCCTTGTATGTCCTTTTCCTGTCTTACTGCTCTTGGCTAGGACTTCCTGTATGATATTGAATATGAGTGAAGAGAGTGGGCATCCTTGTCTTGTTCCTGATCTTAAGGGTAATGCTCTCAGTTTTTCACCATTGAGGATTATATTTGCAGTGGGTTTGCAATATATAGGTTTTACCATATTGAGGTATGATCCTTCTATTCCAAGGATTTCAAAAGCCTTTATCATGAATGGATGTTGGACTTTGTCAAATGCCTTTCCTGCACCAATTGATATGATCATATGGTTTTTCTTCTTCTTTTTGTTGATATGTTGGATGATGTTGATTGATTTTCGGATAGTGAACCATCCTTGAGTTTATGGAATAAATCCCACTTGATCGTGGTGAATTATCCTTTTTATGCATTGTTGTATTCTGTTGGCTAGAATTTTGTTGAGGATTTTTGCACTCATGTTCATTAGGGAGATTTGTCTGTAGTTCTCTTTTTTTGTACTGTCTTTGTTTGGTTTTGGTATTAATGTAATACTGGCTTCATAGAACGTATTATGTAGTATTTCTTCTTTCTCAATTTCTTGAAAGAGTTTGTATAAGATAGGTACTAGTTCACTTCTGAATGTTTGGTAGAATTCATTTGTGAATCCACCTGGTCCTGGGCTTTTGTTTTTGGGGGAGTGCTTTGATTACTTCTTCAGTTTCACTCCTTGATATTGGTCTGTTTAAGTGTTCTATTTTTTCTTTGTTTAGCTTTGGGTGGTTATATCTTTCTAAAAACTGGTCCATACCTTCTAGATTGTTAAGCTTGTTAGCATATGGCTGCTCATAGAATTGTCTGACTATTCTTTCAATCTCTTTTGAGTCTGTTGTGATTTCTCCTCTTTCATTTGTGATCCTGTTTATTTATGTTTTCTCCTGTTTTTCCTTCATTAACCTGGCTAGAGGTTTATCTATTTTGTTTACTTTTTCAAGGAACCAGCTTTTGGTTTCATTAATCTTTTGGATTGTTTTCTTGATTTCTAGTTCATTTATTTCTGCTTTAATTTTTATGATTTCTTCTACTGGTTTTTGGATCCTTTTGTTCCTCTTTTTCTAGATTGTTTAGGTATGAGATTAGATTGTTACTTTGAGTTTTTTCTTGTTTGTTCATGTGGGCCTGGATTGCTATAAACTTTCTTTTTAGTACTGCTTTTAGTACATCCCATACATTTTGGAATGATGTGTCCTCATTGTCATTCAGTTCAAAGAATTTTTTAATTTTCTCTGTGATTTCCTCTGTAATCCATTGTTCTTCCAGTAGTGTTGGTTTCCATCTCCATGTTGCAGGTGGGCTTCTTGTTTTCTTTTTGTGATTTATTTCTAATTTGATACCTTTGTGACTGATGAATGTAGTTGGAATGGTTTTGACCTTACTGAATCTGTTGATGTTAGTCTTGTGACCCGATATATGATCAATTCTGAAGTATGTTCCGTGTGCACTTGAGAAGAAAGTATGATTTTTTTTTAGGTGTTGGGTCCTATAGATGTCCGTTAAGCTCATGAGTTCTAGGTCTTTATTGAGGGCTCTAGTCTCTTTATTTTTTGTCTTGTTGATCTGTCCATTGTTGAGAGTGGGGTGTTGAAGTCTCCTACTATATATGTATTTTCTTTAATGTTTTCTTTCAGAGATGATAGTAGTTGTCTGATATATTTTGGTGCTCCTTCATTTGGAGCATATATGGTGATGAGTGTTATATCTTCTTGAAATACTGTGCCCTTGACCATTATATAGTGCCCTTCTTTGTCTTTTTTTTATCTTTTTTTATTTTGAAGTCTATCTTGTCTGATACAAGTATGGCTGTCCCTGCTTTCTGTTTTGGTCTATTGGCTTGTAGGACTACATTTGTCTACATTTGTCTTCTGTGTTTAAATGTGTTTCCTAAAGCAGAAGGCTGGATTGTGTTTTTTAATCTGGCCTGCTACTCTGTTCCTTTTTACTGCTGAGTTTAGTCCATTTACATTTAAAGTTAAAATAGTTATGCTGGTTCTGTGTTTGCTATTTTGTGTTTTCGTGTATGTTTTCCCTTGTCTTATACTGTTCCTCTCTTTCATTCTTCTAATGGTTTTAGCTTTAGAGCTTGTTGTAGAATTTTTTGGAGAGGAGGTTTGGTCATGCTGAATTTCTGGAGTTTCTTTTTGTCTGGGAAAGTCCATATTTTTTCTTCATATTTGAAAGAAAGCTTTGCTGGATACAAAATTCATGATTGGCATTTGTTGTCTTGCAGTTTTTTGACTATATCCTTCCTCTCCCTCCTTTGACGTAGTGTGTCTTCCGAGAAGTCTGATGTTAGTCTGATAGGTTTTCCTTTGTATGTTATCTGTTTCTTCGCCCTTGACAGCTTCATTATTTTTTTCTTGTCTTGTATTCTTGGTAGTTTTACTCTTATGGGTCTAGCTGTATTACTTTTTCTATCATAGAAATTTGGGGTAAGTCTTACTTCTTGTATTTCTACTTTCATTTCATCTTTTAAGCTTGGGAAATTTTCCTCTATTATTTTCTTGTATATATTGTCATTTCCCTTATCATTTTCAATTTCTGGGACTCCTATAACTCTTATATTACTTTTCTTGATGGTGTCTGAGAGTTCTCAATGTGTGACCTCATTTTTTTTCCTTTGGATTTCTCTGTCTTTTTCTGCTTTGATTCTTTTTGTTTCTGAGTCTTCCATAGAACAAATTCTCTCTTCCATCTCATCCAATCTGCTTCCCATTTTTTTTTTTTTAATCTTCCTGCAAGTCTTCCACAGTCTTTTTTAATGACTGGTTCTCCTTTTCTATATCATTGATTCTTTTTAACATACCAGTCATTTTTTCAATTATGCTTGTTCTGAACTCTTCTGTTAGGCTGGACATTCTTTCTAGGTCATTATTGAGTTCTTGTATTTGGCTTTCTTTTTGTGTTGTATTTTTCCCCTGTGGGTTTGCTTGGTTAGTTGTAGTTTTTCGTCTTCCTGATGTCTGCTTTCTAATTTGTTGTATTTGTTGGGACACTGTTGCTGGTGTTGGCAGGCATCTCTTTGGGTGATCCTTTTGGGGTATCAGGAACTGATGGTAAATGAACAAATAAAAACTCACAAACACAGCAAGAACTAAAACCCCCACAACAGTATGGGGGCCAGGTGAAGGGCAAGATGTGGTGCTGATTGCCCTGCAGTGACAGGTATGCCTGTATTTCAGTTCCTTTGTTGTGGCTGGTTGGGTGATGGGGCTCCTGAGGACTCCTTCCCCCTGAGGACATGGGGTACCACATGGTCCCCTGTGTAGAGGCTGGTTTTATGAGGCTCCCTTTAATACTTTTCCAAAGGAGTACAGGAGTAAAAAAAAAAAAACAAAAAACAAAAAACAAAAAAAAACAAAACCAGGCCTGGATATGCCTGTATCTGCGCAGATCTCAGCAGCTGTAGGTTTTATAGTGTGATAGTCTCAATCCCTTTCCACAAGTGGCGTTAATGAATGCTCTTTCTGCCATTCAAGGTGTGCTGGGTTTTGAGTGATTCTTTCTTTCTTGACTCATTTATCACTTCTCTATTTTTTCCAAGTTAGGACTTGATGAGGCTTTGGGATATGATTTTCTTATTACTGGAAATCTATCAGGATCAAATGCTTCAAATACACTGAGGGGTCTTTAGTAACATTGGTACATACTCTTTTTTTCCCACTTAGTAGAGAGGACATTTTATGGACTGTAAACCTAATCGAAATCATATGTTACTATTGTGTTTCCAGACAGGCAGACCAGCTTCAGCCATACTACAGAAACTCAATACTCATAATGTTTTACTATTTATTAATAGGGAGGTTTTAAAGAAGACTATGAGCTCATGAGTCTTTGTAGAGTCACAGAAACACCTGCAGTTACAAATTCTTGAGATTTTTTAGGTTTTTCTTTGTAGCTAGAATTTAGTTTTATTTCTTTAAAATTCCCTTTGTTTTACAAAATCTCTTTATTCTCAGCACATGCAAACATATCATCTTGAAATTGCAGAGTTTCTTCACATTTCTGACTAATTTTCCATCTTAATTTTCATTTCCTTTCTCCAGTTGAGGATGGGGTACCTCCAGAAACTGGAACTCTATGATTATGGTTGGCCAGAGCAAACTATCTCATTCTAGTTAGCCCTTTTTTCCTTAGGGGCCACCTGCTGGCTCTCTATCTCATGTCTCCTGGCTCTAGATGCAATGGACAAGCTTTCTAGAAAACAACAACAACCTGCTAGAAGGATTTAGGATTTTAATTGTACCAAGGCAAAATGATAGGAGAGGAAACAAAGTCTAATTCTTGAATGTCTCCAGTAAAATTTGGTTGTCATCACTAAAAAAAAAAAAAAAAAAAGTTTCTAAACACAAGTTAAGTAAATGAAAGATAAAANTTGTCAACACTAAAAAAAAAAAAAAAAAAAGTTTCTAAACACAAGTTAAGTAAATGAAAGATAACAGGAGAATGAAAACCCATTCATTTGGAAGAAAAGAAAGGAAGGAAGAAAATAAGTAAATAAGCAAGAGAAGAAAGACAAGTAAGTAAGGAACAAGCAAAAGAGAAAGGGAGAGAGATGATGTGGCAGCTGGGAACATGAGTTTCCAAGACCAGCTGGAATATTGGTGTCACTCAGCTTCTGCAAAATGAATACAGGTTTTCCAAATGATATAGGTTTGCTTCCAAGAGGGAGGAGGCCACATCAGCACTCATTTCTCAGAACCACAGCCCTGTAGGCCTCACTGTCACTGCCTGTTTTCTGTGTTTACCAAAGGCAAAGAGATTGGAGTTGCCTTTAATAATTAACCTTCAGCTAATCATCTTTATTCTTTGTGGTCATGGCAAAAAAACCCACAAAACTTACAAAATCCCTATTTTAGTAATTTCTTTCAGCTTCTATCTATTAAAAATTTACCTGAACAAAACTGTTAATTTAACAGGTGTGCAGCAACTGGACTAGAAGGAAAGAAAGTAAAAGAAGTTAGAGCCAGTGTGAAACTCACCTTTGAATGCAGAGGGAACTCCCTTGGAATGCCCTGAACTTCCAACTGTAGTGCCCCTTATTGGCTGTATCAGAAGAGGATAATGTCCCAAGTGACTACATTTTTCATTTCAGTAGTTTCAAGGAAGAAAAATGCTATTCCTCTAACATATTTCTCAGTCATCTGTGAGCATATCTTACAAAGTTAACTGAGTGCTAACTAAAGTGCCTTATTAAGGAATTAGGAATAATCAATGTTGAGAAGCTGACAAACTGACCTAACTTGTATTTGCGTTCTCTCATATCTAATTTCTCAATAGTTTAAGTCTGTGTGCCTCAAAATTTTCAGTGAGATACTTACTGGGTGAATCTGAGTCATGATCACAGGGACATACATGGAGCTCCTTAGAACATGATACTGGAGGTAAGGGGCTTTATCAACAAATGATGGGAAATAGAATTTAATTTCTCTTGGCATTTATTTTTCAGTGATGAGCTGAAGTATTGTAATTTAAAGTTCTTTTGTACTATTTGAATATGATAAGCAGTGTTTGTCCTGACATCATATTTGATTAATGGATAAGTGACAATTGGCATGAGAGAAAATACAAAATAAAATGAAAATAGAGGCAACATTTTCCTGGTAGTTCTCAGATGTCCATGTTGATGTGGCTGAAAGTATTATTTTGACACATAAGAGATAAACAGTTCCCCCCTTCCATGTGGTTAGTAGAGTGGTTGTTCTTTGTTTTTCTGTCATGTGTATAGTCAGAGAAATACAGAACCCAATCAACAACCAGGTTTTCCTTTCTGTGATTTTCCAAAGAGATACCTTGGGATAATAGCTTAATGGTATAAACA
Organism: Galemys pyrenaicus; assembly: GCA_019455555.1. Classification (NCBI taxonomy): domain Eukaryota; kingdom Metazoa; phylum Chordata; class Mammalia; order Eulipotyphla; family Talpidae; genus Galemys; species Galemys pyrenaicus. The sequence goes on from JAGFMF010011463.1 coordinate 1,591,677, forward strand.
CAAACAGTCATGTATTTAAATATATCTTGAATAAGCATATTATGAGAATCGTATTAAGGCTGTAATAAAAAGCTAGTGCTATATACTCTTGAAACTAAAGTAATTAGTATTGTGTAAAATACTGTGTAGTAAATCATTTAGACATTTTCTTTTCTGGGGCAAGGAATTATTTCACCAGACTACAGGATTTTTTTTTTTTAAAATAAGGGCATTTCAGAATCAAATGGCAGAAATAATATGCTGTTCTACTGGGGAAACTAATAGGTGTGATAATGTGATGCTAAATATTTTACTTTTTCTGTGTGGTAAATTTCAAACACTAGATTATATAGTGGGAGTCATTTAATCTAGCATTAGTTACTAATTCTAGAATCTCAAAGTGAAATAGAATTTTCTAGAAAATTATTATTTATCTCATTTGGCCTGAGCAGTCATGAAATAGACTTTAATGAAAAGCACTAGGCAAACCTATGAGTCAGAAGAAGGTTTGTGTCTAGGAATTATTTACCTTTAAGCAGTGAACATACAAAGAAGACCCAGGATGAGAAAAATCACTTCTGGGGAATGGACACTGAATTGAATACAGCCTGGTGATTTGGTCCAGATTTCTCAATCTACCATGTTAATTAGTCAGGAATTGAACTTAGAAGGGAATTCTAGTAAATAGGATCTGAATCAAAGTCCAATGATCAAAGGAATTTGTAGGAAACCGAAGAAGGCTGCTATCACTTAGGACTAAATATGAAGAAAAGCACAGGGAGAACTAGGACTTTGGGAACAGAAGCTCAGATGAGACAAAAGTAAGGTAACCAAGCCCAAGGCATTAAAGTCACAAGGATACAACAATTCTGAGACAAGGACCATAGAGTTACACATATATCCCTTGGGTGTCCCCCCTTAGTGAAAAAGTAGATGTAAGTTTCAAAATGAGGTTTTTAGGCCTATCAGCTAGGCCTATGAGGATGCCAGGAAGGATATTATGTAATCATCAACACATTAATCTCCTACTGGATGTTCTTATGATGTGACAAATGACAAAGCTTATACATTTTACTAGCTTTCTAGTTATCACAACGTACTGTTTTCTTTTTCTTGTTGTAGTAATAACAAGAAGTAACATGTGTGTCTACCTTAAAAGTTTTACTACTTCAAATATTAATAAATAAAAGATATTGTCCTCCAAATTCACTTCCTAAATTAATTCAATGGTTCATTCACTAAATGTTTATTCTTCAATAGCCATATGTCAAACTTAATGGTTGGGTCTGGGAATACAGTGGTATTCAAGTATGTTACTGTAACAGTGTGATATCCACAGAAAGGGGACCTTTCAGGTTTCCTGCCTTACCCTAAGGAAGGATGGAGCTAGGCAGGGGGGTGAAGCTATAAAATACTGGGAAAAGGACTGGAAGAAGAAGTGGAAAGAGATGAGTACTTTGAGGAGGCCACATGGAGCAGAGAGACATGTGAAGAAGAATCTGTGCTTGCTTTTCGGCCTGGGACTTACACCATGGTTTTGGGGGACATGTTAAAAGATACTGGGAAGAAATGTGGGTAAGAGACAATAGTCTTTGAAGACCTCACAACCCAATGCCTTTCCTACATAATGGATGTATGTAGAAAACTATACATAATGGATGTATGTAGAAAACTATACTTTACAGTTCATTTTTTTAGTTCCTTGATATTTTCTCTTCCAAGTAAGTATCACTTCATCAGTGGTCAAGAATAAACATTTAAAATTATTGTCACAACACCCCTCATAATTGGGGAAATGCAAACTAAAACTACAATGGGATACCCTTGACACCAGTAAGAATGGCACATATTTAAAAAAAAAAAACTAGCAACAACAAATGTTGGTGAGGATGTGGTGAAAAACAAACTCTCCTACACTGCTGGTGGGAATTGTGAACTGGTCCAACCATGATGGAAAGCTGTATGGAGATTCCTCAGACTACTAAAAATGGAGCTACCATATGACCCAGTAATCCCATTCTTAGGGATTTATCCAAAGGATACAGAAACTTTAATTCAAAAGAATACATGCACCCCTGTACTTACTACAGCACTTTTTATAATAGGTAAGAATTGGAATCAACCCAAATGCCCAAAAGTAGATGACTGGATCAAAAAGATGTGGTATAAATGGAATACTATTCAGCAATCAAAAAAATAAACTAATGCCATTCACAACAACATGAATGGAGCTTGAAGGGATTATGCTCAGTGAAATAAGTAAGAAGGAAAAATAAATATATCAGATGTTTTCACTTAAAGGAGGAATATAGGGGGTCAAGGGGAAAAATAATAATAGCAACAATAATAACCAAAGGGGGAAAACACAATATAACAAAACAAAAGTAAACAGAGAATGGGAAATCAGAGACAGTTGGTAGTGAATGGAGAGGGAAAGGGGTCAAAACAAGGGCAGGAGGAGCACAAGGGACTACAGTGATGGTGCACAGGTGAATTGGTGAGGGAAATTATTTGGGAACTAACACCCTGCAAAATAAAAACAAACATTGTAAAAAAGTTTTTTTAATAATAAATAAATAATTATTGTCAAATTACTGAAATGTATTATGACTTTGACTTCTCAGTGCCTCAGTTGTCTCATTTCACAGAAGTAATTGGATTTGGGGGCTCCTTAAGGGAATATGGGGATCTTTTTATGAAGGCATTTAATATATTTTATGTTGATAACTGATACCACTTCATTTCTGTTTTTTATTAAATATTCTACTTTATAAACTAAACAGTAAACTTTCAAGTTTTATATTTGGGTCATGTGGGAAAATAAAATATATATTTCCATATATAATAATCCCTAAGCAATCCAGAAACATATATCAAACATTTTATATTAAAAATATGCACTGAATTGGCTAATTCAAGTTGAATAATTTCTGAAAGAAATTACAGTTTAATCAGTAGTATTGGTAGAGTAATTGTTAGAAATGGCATATCATGAATTAGTTATCTTTATCAAATGAACATATTAAAATATATGTGCAGAAATTCACATCGCTAAAACTTCTTAAAAATCTGGGGCAAAGGAGATGATATTGGTAAATTAATCAGTCCTGAGAATAAAAATTACAGACTAAAGACTTCTACTTAAGAAAAATCTCTTATCTAATGGCGATAATAATGCTGAATTGCAGAGTGGTTGCCATCACACCTCGAGCAGGCGCTGTTTGGGGCTTGATTAGATGGTGACCAGCCCTGTTTCTCACCTCCATCTCAGGCACTCATCACCTCCATCTCAGGCAATCATCAGCTGAAGTGGTGACATAATAACTATTCTGCCATTATTAATCTAAGGATTGTATTGACAATTTTGTCTTTTAAAAAAGGAATTATGACACTAATAGTAATGCAGAAATAAGAGTGAGCTAATCTTAGGTAGCCATTGATACTGCATTTTAGGGTTTTCAAAAAAAGGATATTTCTACCTTTTACCTGAAAAACATATTTCAGAATTTGTGTGTGTGTGTGCCTAATATGTATTAAGAAATAGGCAGATGGGATTCTCTGGCATTTATAATCCAGTAAGGAAGAGGAGCCATAAACTAAGATCATGAAAAATATAGTAAGCGAACGTGGGGGCAGGGGTTAGGAACACAGGAACCCATAACAGAAATTTCTCACCAGGACTAGGGGAAGCTTGTTGGAAGAAATAAATTTAAAGTAGAGTTTGAAGTAAAAATGAGTTTCCAAGTGAAGTCAGGTTGAGGTAGTGCCAGGAAAGGAAAAACATAATTTTTTAGGCACAGAAAAAGCATGGCATGAAGGCTTGAAGGTAAAAGTTTTCAGGCTATGTTTCAGGATCTGATTGCCTTGGGCATCAAGTTAAAATGGACTTTTTATGGACTATATTTATATTCTAGGTCATGACTTGTCCACATCACAGAGATTTCACAATGTAGTTATGCTCCTTTCCATGCTTATTGGCTGGTAGAATTCCATCAAAGATCTGAGCCTGGGTTCCTGTTAAATTTGGGGAAAGCTCCCTCTGGGGTTCTTAGGGGGTTTGGGCCCAAGACTGAGAGGGCCCTAGAGAAGAAATAGTGATTTAACAAAATCCTAGCTTAGAGACTGAATTTTCCTATTACCCAACCTATTATTTTAGGTAAGTTAACTCAATTTTATAACTGATTTCTCACATACACTTACGATGGAAAAATTAATAAAAAGTACCTTCCTTATATATGTTTGTTATGATTAAAAGAATTAGTGAAAAGAACTAGTTTGTACACTCAATAAAAGTTAGTTGCTATCATTGTTATTATTATCTCATTTGATTCCAAGGAATAAGAGAAGCTAGTTTAATCACTGCTGCTGAAAAAAAAAAATCACTTGTCATTTTCCATTCTTTAGATTTATTTCATAATCATGACATCTTTCGAGACTTTGATTTTGCCATTCTAGCCACAGGCAATTCATAATTACCAGAAGTATAGCCATGAATTAAACCATCTAGGTGTGCAGTTGTCACTAATATGGGGGGATATTTGAATATTGGAAACTCCAAATCTAATTGGCATCTGGTAAGGTGTGTATATTTCCTATAGCAAAAGGCTACGCTATGGCCTTCCCGCCAACTGTGGGAGCTGGTAGGGGAGTCGTGAAGTCTCCTTCAGTGACAGTCACAATGCATCTGCTTTTTAGACCCGACCTTGTTTTCTCAGTACTGGAATCTAATGTGTTCTGTATTTTTTTCTTTTCGAGGGAGGATAGTGAAAGCAGAATTAAGCATACTGTAATCACAAAGTACTGATTGTTTAAAAGGCAGAAAGGTCATGGAGACACAGGAAGGGAAAACCACATACTAGAATCACTAATTTTAAGCCCCACTGGAAGATGACTAGGCTCTTATTTATACATACTGGTCTCCACACTGAGTCTACCTCGGATAAGAGGCAGAAAGGCCCCCATTTCAAATTACCAGGCATCTGTAGCTAATGACTGTATTCAGTTATAGTGCATATGGCAGGTGAGTGTTCCTTTCTCTGACTTGTTCCTGCTATTTTCCAGATAGCTACTCTTGTTTTTCTTTTTTTCTTGCTAAAATCACAGAGCTGAGCAAAGTAGTAGCAAGCCATCGGGTCCTGCTAATCAAATCTGAGAAACCAGGGCTCAAATATGGGCTCATCATATGACTTAAGAGGCCCTCATTTAGACAGGATCTGAAAAGTCCCTTCTAAGGCCTTTACAAAGTGAGAATAATCTTCATTAAGTGCTACAGATTTCACAGAAAAAATGGATTAGGGGCCTGTCACAGAAAAGATAATTAATGTGCTAGAGAGAAGTATAGGCAATAGAAAGAAAAATTTCTCCATAATAAGGAAAGAAAAAAAATTACAACAGCCAGGGTAGATAATGATTAAATGTTAAGAAGCGATTCCTGCTGGCTTCATTTTTACAGTATAATTAAAGGAGAGAGATGGGGTGGGAAGAGACATATACACACGCATAAAGGAAAAAACTCACACAGACATAATATAATCTCAGGATTAATAGTTACGTTAAAGTTTTGTTATTGTTAGAATGATATTTATTTATCTCTCCTGGATGTGAAAGGATTATATCTTTTACTAGGTTAACGTCCTCTAAAACATCTTGGTAAATTGCTTTTCAATAAATTCTTGGTCAAAATATTATTGTGCACCAGGATATCACTTTGAAGTTATTTTCTATGTTATTTTATAGCTAAAAAAACTCATAGACAGCAATTTTTCTCCACTGTTTAATTCAGCTATCTAGCTGCTCATAGTTCTTGCTGAAATTGGTATTATTTTAAGCCCTGAAGCAAATGGTCCTTTGCCCCTTTTCTAATTTCCTCCTTTCTAGATAGTAAGACTTGGCTTTTTATCAAGGAATCAAATGCCCACCGAATAGGCCTGCTGGGACTTTTTCCAACCCAAACACATTTCTTTCTTGGGAGTGTGCAATCATTTGCAAGTGAATACACGACTGAAAACCTGTTGATAGGAAATGCTGGAAGAGCCAGCTCTTTTTCTGTCATGCTAGATGTATCTTGGACACAAGTAATTACTAATTATTACATGTTATTTATTTATTAGCAACAAAAATTTTAAAAGTGGGAGGGAGGAGGGATCACCTCTTTCTTGGCTAAGGTGTCATGTGATGTCTATACTTTGGTTGGACTGTTCTAAGTCTGGCATTTCCATTGTGTTCTATCCATTTGAAAGATACCCTGTATGACTATGATGTATTTGGCTCTATGTTAGGCACACAAAAATCTAAAAATGAATAAGATAGTATTGCCTCATGGTTTAGTAAAGGAAGCAGACATAAATGACCTCAATATAATGAAATGGTCATAACATAGGATGAGTAAAATACAACAGCATGCTGCCAAGAAGTTCATGATGCTGTTGGGGATTTGTGTGTCCACTGAAGACTGAGGTAGGTTAAAAACCTTAGAAATTCATCTGGTAGAATTTCATTGCACTCTGAATTATCTTGTGAAACACAAAGGTAATCATGACATTCTTTTGCTCCAAAGACTCCAATGAACCCATCTTATTTAAAGAAAAGAGCCCCTAAATACTTAGAACTCATTATTTTAAATCTCTTATAAATATGTGCCTGTCAATAGGAAGCTTTTCTAGGGGAAAAGTAAGTTCTGGTTTTTCTTGAGGACAGCTTCTACACAGAAGGCTATTTGTGAGACTTGGATTTTCAAATTAATACTTGATATATTATGGATCCAACCTAATTTGCTCTCAATCTTTTATATTAAACATAGAAATATTACTATTCTATTAAAAATGTAGCATGTTTCTGCAACTACTTTCAAGGAGATCTTTAAATATAATTAAATTTGCTTAAACATTTAAAATTGAACTTATTAATTTAAAATACTTGATTTTTAAGATTTCATATTATCTACTTCACAAGTAATATTTAAGCACTTAAGTAAATCTTAAGATATTCAATTAATTAAAATTTAAATATCATGAAATTTTAGCTTTTTAAAAATGTCATGATGCTATTTATAAACTTAGTAAAACTCTCTTAAATCACTGGAATTATAAAATGCTTAGTAAACTATCTAATCTTATAATTTAAAAGGAAATCAGAACTAATCCATTGGAAATCTCAACAAGCCAAATTCTCATATGCATTAAAAGTATAAAAATATCAAGTATACATAGATTGTTCCTTTATATAACTCTCAAATTAATGTTATGTGTTTAGTTTACTTTATTATTTACATATTTATTAACCGGGCCTCCCTGTTGGCACAAGGGGTTGAGTACCTCACTGTGGGGCTTTGGTAGCCACTGCAGCATGAATTTTACCCCCAGCCAGGTTGGATATCCACATGGTGCAGCAGACCCGTCCTGCCTTGTCTTCTGCTCCCCTCAGCAGTGTATTTCAGTCCATCTGCCTGTTCTGCTCCCCACTCTGTCTCTGGTGAATCTTCTTACCCCCCCCCCCTGCCCTGCCTCTGGCAGGTACTCCAGCCCTTGTATGTATAAATAAATAAAATCTTTACAAACAAAAAAACCCAAATTTCCTAGGGTTATATGACACTGACCCACTGTGGCCGAGATTGCTAGTTGCCATATAGTTTCTAGTCTCTCGTTCTTCGCTATTACCAGGATTTTCATTTTATTTGGGGTAGTAGTTGGCTACATAAACAGACTTCCCAACGGTTTTACATCAAGGGTTAACCATGAGACCAACATTTGGCCAGTGAAGTGAAGTGTCTTGTATGATTTTAGGAGATGCTACTTAAAGAAAAATAGAGCTCCCCCATACATTTTTTAAATCTTTTTTGTCTTTCTTCTTCCTTCCTGCCACCATCTTAGACCACAGAGAAACTGAAGGTCAAAGTCATAATCTAGAATAATGTGGTAGATAGTAGAAAAAAATTGGAAGATTGGTTAGTTTGCTAGGGTTGTCATAACAATAAACAGGTGATTTAAACACAGAAATTAATTTTCTCACAGTTCTGGTGACTAGAAGTCCAGGATCAGGCTACCTGTTTTTTGAGGACTCTCTCCTTTGTTTGCACATGACAACTTTCTCTGTGTGTACCCATATAGTGGCCCCTTGTTCTGTGTTATTTCTTCCAACTCTCTTCTTATAAGGATATTAGTGACATTGAATTACAGTCCATCTATTAGATCTTGCTTTAATTTCTTCTTTAAGACTCTATTTCCAAACACAGTCACATTCTGAGTTGCTGGAGATTCAGACTTCAACATATGAATCTGGAGGGACAGAATTAAGTTTATTACAGTTGCTATGGACTGAATGTTTGTGTCCCTTCAAAACTGACATGTTGATTGAGCCTGATCTCCAATGTGACAGTTTTGAAGATGTGAAGATTTAGTATCTTGAGAGGTCCAGCCTTGAGAACTGTGAGAAAATGTTTGTTGTTTAAATCACCAGTCTATGGTATTTTGCTGTAGCAGCCTGAACTAAGACAATAGTGCTATAGGAACTGATAGGATTTTACCAAATCATGGAGCTCAAGGATGTATGCACAAAAGAAGTGCTGATTGAACAAGGATGTTGAGTAGAAATTGTCAAGTGAAGATATCAGCATAGAGAAAAGTATAGTTAAGAAGGAGAAAATAGTGAGAATAAAGGCCTTTGTGGAAAGGAGAACATAAGGTTGGGTTCCTAGAGCGACAGTGTCTGTTGAGAGGAATGGCCAGAGAGGAAGAGGAGTGACTGAGCAATTTTTGCCTTACTCAAGAGCAATAGAAATCATTTGATTAAAAAAAAATCATTTGATTATTTGAAAACAAGGATGTCATGATCAAATTTGCATTTTGAAAAGGTTACACTAGCTGCAGTTTGGAGAATAGACTGGAGAGATGCCAGAATCAATGGCATATAGAGAAAAGAAAAAGGAAGGCAAAGAATGGAGTTTGGAGGAATGGCAAAATTTAATGTCTGGGGAAAGAAGAATGAGTCTATAAACAACTTTTTCCAAGACATCGTTCTGAAAGGAGGTAAGAGAAAGATAATAGCTAAAGGAGGGCATGTAGTTCAGAATTTTTTTCAATAGGAGAGACATAAGTTTAAAGCAAAGTTGAAAGTGCTAGGAAACCACTGTGGTGAATGGTTTTCCAGATCCTCAAGAACTCAGAGAGTTACTAGATAAATGAAGGAATGAAATATTAATACATACTACAACATGAGTGGACTTTCTAAATAAAAGAAGTCAGACATAACACAAAGATCATATATTGCATGATTCTACTTTCATAGCATTTTCAGGATAGATAAATTGGTAGAGACAGAAAGTAGATTTTAGAGATTGCTAGGGGCAATGCAGAGGGGAAATGGGAATGATTGCTTCATGAATATGGAGTTTCTTTTGGGGTGATAAAAATATTTGGAACTAGATTGTTCAATATTTTGATGGACTAAATATCGCTCAGTTGTGCACAATAAAATAGTCAATTTTCTGTTAGGTGAATTTTACTTCAATTTTTAAAAGAGAAAAAGGGAGTTACTTAGAAAACTCTTAGCTGAAAAGCCTAGAGAAATATTAATAAAAAATGAAAAGTTTTTAGGAATTTGTGAGATAGTTTAAAATAAATTTGTTGAATAACTCCTTTTTGTAACTAAGAGAGTGTGGGGGGTGGAAGAAGGAGAAGGAGGAAAGGAGAAGGAGGAGAAGGGGAAGGGAGGAAATAAAGAAGGAAGGGAGGGAAGAAGGAAGGAAGGAAGGAAGGAAGGAAGGGAGGGAGGAAGGGAGGGAGGAAGGGAGGGACAGAGGGAGGGAGGGAGGGAGGGAGGGAGGGAGGGAGGGAGGGAGGGAGGATGGGAAGAAGGAAGGGAGGAGTCTCTTCTGACCCCATTGTATGCTACATCATAGCAAATTGCAACTCTGTCTCTCCATTTGCTCAAGTCAAGAATTTTGAATCATTTTGGATTTCTTCTTTTCTTTCACTGTCTGCATTCCCTTTCATCTTCTGTGCTGATCTATTTATTGAATCCTGGTAACTATTTTCAAGGTACATGATTACTTATTATCACTTCAACCACTACTATTTTAATCAATTCCATTCAGAACAGACAGAGGACCTTTTAAAACAATTAGGGTTACATCACTTCTTTGCTCAAAGTCATTAAAACCTTCCCATCCAAGTGAAGTCCAAAGTTCACTTATTCACACAAGCCACTACAGGATGCACACTGAGTCATTTTTGAAGTTCCTTATTTCATGCTATTTTCTCTTCATACTTTGCTCCAGCTTCACTTCTTCCCTTGCTGTACCTCAAATGTGCTAGACCTGCCCTTACCTCAGTGCTTTCGCACTTGTTAATCCCTCTGACCATCTTCTCACAGTTATCCACAGGACTCACTCATTTATTCCCCTCAGGTGTTTGTTCAAATGTCACCTTCTGTGTGAGAACCTTATTGACTAAACTATATAAAGCAACAATCGCTTCCATTCTCTTAGCACTTATCACCAATTGCCAGACCATTTATTTGTTTCTTTCTCCCTTATCTACCCTTACTAGAGGATAAGGTTCAGGGGGACAGGGACTTTGTCTGTCTTGTTCTTTACCATTTCTCCAGAACCTAAATAGTGTCTAGAATGTTATAAGCGCTGAATAAGTATTACTTTGAATAAGTCTATAAAAGAATGGAAGAAAAATGAGCATACTATATTTTATGAGAATACTCCTAGCCTGGCTCTGTTTTCATGCTTTGGATACTATCTTTGTGATACCCTGATACCCTTCATACTTGTGGGGGCAAGTAAAACCTATAAACTCTCAGGGGAAGCCACCATCTTCATTCTGACATACATACTTTCAACCTTGAAAGTGCATTTCAACCAAATGCACTCACTTGCACTTCTATATCAAGCATTTCAGTTTTCATTTTTGAAACAAGGATGGCTACTAAGTTGAGGATTGTGTTTGACTTTTTAAATTTACTCTTGAGAAAGAACATAAACAGTTAATTACTGATGACAAAGAAGAATATATTAACCCATGAAGTGTTCTGACTTTAGGTAAAATTTCTCTGAAATCCAAATCCAATTTCTGATTTTTGTTCAGAAAAATCTACACTTTTGAAATGCATTGATTTACCTGGTAGGAGCTTCTAACATATATATTATTTGTCTTAGGCAGGGTACTGTGTCTCTCTTCTTTTTTAACCTAGTAAGGGGCCAGATAATGTGTGTGTCATTTTGAATTGGCTGGAAAATATATTCCTATATTTCCACAGTTTTTAAATCTTTGGTTGCATTTAAGTAATTATTAGTGCATCCTTCTCATGTTCACTATGGAAATGGATGTGTGCCTGATGACCAGGTTTAACTTCACACACCTGGCCCATCCCTTGGGGACAGCCTGGGGAGGAGCCTGGAGTAAAAGGGTGCCGACTGGGGGAAAGCAAGAAATAGCAATAACAGAGACAGAAAGTGTGCCGCAAGATGGGAATAAAGGCTGGAGAAAGTCGCTGGAGGCTGCTCTAAGGGTAGAGAGTAGCTATATAACAAATTACTTTCTAACAAATCAGTTGAAATGCTTCATAAAATTTCTCAACCCTTTGGCAAATTTCGTTTTGTTTTATCCTTTTCTTTTGAAACACATATAATGGAATTGAGAAGGCAGTGTTTAATTAAAGGAAAACAGCTCAGTTCCTGCAAGTAAGTTAATATCCACCTTTGGGCAACTTGGTGGAACTCTTCCAAAGCCCAAATGAAGACTGGAAAATAGAGAAGAATTCAAGTTGCTGATCCTCTAAAACTAGATTAAGGTCTAGGATTTTTAGAGAAATGGACAAGAACATTTTTGGACTTTGTAGTAAACCTGTTTTATATTGATTAGGCAAACCAAATCAGACAAATGGACGCACCTGATCAAGTGAATTTCTGAGTCACATCTCTACAATAGCATTTAGTAATCTGAAGACCAAAGGTGAAAAGAATTTCTGGGAATCTGCTTGATATGATTATTCAAGTTTCTCATTGTACTTGACCGTTCTGTAATTCAGACCCAACATTTTTATATTTTTTTTGGTAAGAGATCTATATACACTAAAGAAAAATTTCCTGGTTATCTCAAAGAAGCAGATTAAAGAAAAAAAAATAGATTGCATTCTGATATTTTCTATCTTACTCATTTAATGGTGTTAGGAAATTATGTTGCTTTCTTTTTTTTTTTATTATTTATTTATGCATACAAGAGCTGGGGTACAGGCCAGAGGTGTGGGGGGTGAGAGGATTCACCACAGAGAGCAGGGAGCAGAGCAGGCAGATCAACGGAAGTACACTGCTGAGGGGAGCAGTGGGCACAGCAGGAGAGGTCTGCTGCGCCATGTGGGTCCCGCCCCGGCCGGCAGCAGGGTCCCGCCCCGGCCGGCAGCAGGGTCCCGCCCCGGCCGGCAGCAGGGTCCCGCCCCGGCCGGCAGCAGGGACCGAACTCGTGCTGCAGTGGCTGCTGTTTGCTTCATAGTGCGTTGCTCAACCCACTGCGCCACCAGGGAGGCCCTCTTTTTTTTTTTTTTTAAAGCATAGGGATTGTGGTAGTTTTAGTTAAGGGATATAAAGAATAGAATACAGTAAACATCATCTTCTTAAAGCTTAAAGAATACAAGAAGTCTTAACAGAGGCTTCTGTTAAACAGATGACACTATTTGTTAGGCTGTGGAGTATGGGAGTCGAGTTGATATGGGAGTTGAGAGGGGCTAGGTAGTCATTCCAGAAAAAGGAAAGAGCTTGAGAGAAGATATAAGGAGAGATAAAAAGATAGATGTTGCTGTTTGCAACTTTATAAAGACATTAATTAGAGGAAGGAAGGCGGAAGGAAGGAAGGAAGGAAGGAAGGAAGGAAGGAAGGAAGGAAGGAAGGAAGGAAGGAAGGAAGGAAGGAAGGAAGGAAGGAAGGAAGGAAGGA
>JAGFMF010011463.1:1604640-1652862 GCA_019455555.1 Galemys pyrenaicus
GGGGAGGGAGGAAGGAAGGAAGGAAGGAAGGAAGGAAGGAAGGAAGGAAGGAAGGAAGGAAAGGGGAGGTTCCAGGTTCCCTGCCCCAACCAAGGAAAGGTGGCACTGGGCAGGGAAGAGAAGAAGCTGGAGAGGAGACTGCAGAAGGAAGCAGGATGGAGAGCCAGAAGGAGATCTGGAGGAGGCACCTGGAGCAGAGACATGTGAAGAAACTGCGCTTGCTTCTTGGTCCTGGACTGGTTGAAACAGATGTGGGTGAGAGACCTTTGGGGAGGTTAACAATTATCTTAATTTTGCTCCTTCTGTCCCAGACGTATGGGCTCCTTCTGCCCCTTTCCTATGGATCCCCACCAGAAGGTGACTTAGACTTTTGTCAGCCTTTTTGACCTCAGTGGTCCTGCTCTGGGCCAACCCTGTTTGGATGGGCATTTACCCACAAGGGGATGGGTAACTTCAGGTGCTTGATTTGGAAACTATTCCTTGTCTTTTCCTTGCACACTAATTGTATTAAAATTCCTTTCCATTAATGATCTTATGCACTAGAGTGTGTTTTGTCTTAATGCGACAGATGGCAGGACCTATTTACAATGAGCAGATTTGGGGGTTGTGGGGTGCTCCTCTCCCTGCCCTGTAACAGAAGGAGAAAAGAAAGGAAGTAAAAGAAAGGTGATAATAAGATCATTAAAGGGTTTAAATTCTAGGTAAAACAATTGGTTGATAAAAAAAAAAACACAGAAGTCTCAGAAGGAAACAAAACAGTACATTGTAATGATTTCTGAATCTTTTTTCTATTACAAGTTAATGTCTTTGATCAGTCAATAAATATGTTGCTAGTCAATAAGATTAACTAAAGAAGAGTACACTGCCCCTCCCCCCATCTAAGAAGTTGTTTACAAGTTAGAACTTTTTAGATTCAATCACTTAATTAAGAAAGAATGAGTTATTAACAGATCTGTCATTGACATCTTAGTGTTTCAAACTTCGGTCAAAATACTGTTACAGAGCAACAAATCCCATTTCCTCAATCTATGCTTCTATTTCATTTAACCTGTTTAAAGGTGTTATTCCTTTCTGATATATTGTGCACATTTGCACAAACAGGACAGAAACATTTATAAACAAAAGTGTATGATGGCTTCCCGAGCAGTGCTGGGGTTGGGTGTAGAGGTGGATTCTATGGAGACACTTGAACTTTTGACCTTGGATGGATAGTAGCTTGGCTGCCCTCTCTCCAGAAGGCTAGAAAGGTAAACAGAACAGTTGCTGGGTACTAAAAAGTTATTTTGAAGAACCATATTCAAGGTCACAGACAACTCCTTGTAGCTAGTTCAATTTTTTAGTTGCCTTGAGAGACTGTGTTATCTCAGAAAGTTTCCAATATGTCCAGGTACTGAGCATTGTGGGCTTCTTGAGCATTTTTTTAAAACTTGGCCTTGGGACTGCTACAAAGTAGGAAGCTGCCAAAAAATCTGGGAGTAGAGGAAGGAGAATCTTTGTTTTGATTGTTCTTTCAGTTCACCTTCTTGTTTTTTCCCCTCCTTCTCTCCCAGGCCCCCATCTTTGACCCTTCACACTCATTCTTTCTCCCTCTCCTCCCCTCTTCCTCTCCTCTACCTTCTTTCTCTCCCTCTCCTCTCTCTTTAAATTATTATCTAATATGTTTGATCAATGTATAAAATTATGGATAGTTCACAAGATTAACTAAGGTGATGTTGCTGTTAGAAAAACCAATCTAAGAAATTATTAAAAGTTTTATTATTATTTTAGTATTATTCATTATTAAAAAATATTAAAAACTTTTAAGTGACACTCTCCACTTCAATCCCCACCCCCAGACACAATGATGGGGTTCGTGTTCCATTCTTTCCCAGTTTCTCTTCTGACCCTATCTTGAAATACTGTTTCCATCAAACCAAAGAAGATGATTTGGTGTGTGTGTGTGTGGGTGTGTGTGTGTGTGAAATACTGTTTTCATCAAACCAAAGAAGATGATTTGGTGTGTGTGTGTGTGTGTGTGTGTGTGTGTGTGAAATACTGTTTCCATCAAACCAAAGAAGATGATTTGGGGTGTGTGTGTTTTGGGGGGGGGAGACTGAAAAGAGAGGAGGTTGTGCTTCCCCTCCTCCAGTCTTGAAATTGACATTACCCATTTCTATTATTTCCCCGGGTGGTCTTAGATGATGGGCAGTGGGAAGGGGAAGCTTTGCTTTCGTCATGAATCAGGCTTTACAATTTTCACAAGCTTTTAGGGCACTCTGGCCCTCTCAGTAAAACGCACTGTGACTTCTGAGTGGGGAGGTCAGGTAGGAGGGAGGAATATTTCCCTCAGGCACCCTGATGACTTTTTGCTCTGGAAGACTGTGGGCTCTCACAGGGGGAGATTCCATTTGTCTGAGCCTGCAGAGTCTGACTCATCACCCAGGGAGGGCAGAGTTCAGCCTGAGTTGCCAGCAAGCCCCTCTGCCTTAAAGGCACAGCACATGGATTCTGGTTTAAGAGAAGGGAGGCAAGTACACCAGTTATAGGGCTGTTCCTCTAGAATTTCTGGTCGCACTGTTTGTGTGGGTGTTATTGATAAACAAAAATTCCAGTGAAAATGCAAAAGTTTTTTCAAAATCCTCTTCACTTGGGAATGAGGAAACACAAATTGGATTTTACATGCCCTGTGAAATTGAGATCACCTGCATCATCCACATGGTGTTTAAGAACATTTATTGTTCGATTGAGGTTCTGATCCATAGGGGGAGGAAAAATCATTTGCATGTCACACGATTTTTCTGCCTCCTTAATTCTCAGCCCACACACTTCATAAATTAACAACAGGTAGCATCAATCTCTCTTAAAAATATGTAAGACACATGTAAGGAGGAGGAGGGGGGAACTCGGCTTCCTGAGCTGGTGAAAACAGGTATTGTCATTAACTTGAACACCCACGCCTTTAAGTCCAAGACCCTGAAAATTTGGCTGCCGGAAGTTCAGTGATTTAGACTCCTACTCTGTGTGCATCTGCGTCAGGACAGTACACTATTTTTAAGTCACTTTTGGTCCTTTCTGGCTGAGATGACCACTAAGCTAGAACCCAACAACTTGGAACCTTGACAGAGCCAGAAAAGCCTGGTGAATCTGTCATTCCTTGTGACAGATTTTGGACATTGCCACAGGGATTGACTGAAGCTCTTCCTGGATAGGTGTTGAGGGGCTAGAACTTGGGGACGTTCTCAGGCAGCTCCAACTGTGGTACTGCCACTGTCCCCTGGGGCCACTGCTGAGAGGTGGAAAGATGCCAGCTACTTCGATGATCTGTTCAGTTAATGGGTGGAGGTGGGACAGATTATTTTCTTCTGTGCTTGACAGGTTTTAGATATGTATGAAGAAGTAACTTATACTTAACATTTTTATTTGAGAAACTTTGATGTGTACTTCAATTTACTAGCTATCACCTTTAAAACTCTTTGACACACAGAAATTATCTGGTTGATTTATCATTGTCTTTTGAAGGTTGACTCACTTAAAATGACATGACATTTGCATTTGAAATCAGTACTGTATTTATTTCATTGTTCTGAGCTTTTCCAAATAAATCTGTTTTTTGTAGGATAATTGTGAGAAAAATAATGTAACAGCCATTCGGAATGTATGGGTTATCCATAGTTCACAGCTCTTTCAACTCCAGTCTTCACAAACTCTGCTCAGCATAGCACAATGACCATGTTCCACCAAAGAGAAAATTATGTGCCAGTACTGTGCTTGGAGCAGGATTAATAATATAAGAAAAAATTTAAGAACAAACTATGTAATTGTATCAATGTGTCTTCATTTCTATTATCTTTATGAAGAAAAATAAATTGATCTTAAATATAGGGAACTGAAAATCACCCTCAGGAGTATAAGTGTGAGATCAAGATGAGCTGAGTTTGGTTGAAGTCCCTTCATTTGGAGCTCAGGATCAGCATAAAGACACCTAATTTTTAACACTGTGAATTTTTTAGAAAATACTGTTTGTCATGGTCTTGATAATTAGGATGAATATTGCATCCCAGTCTCTCTTTTTTTTATCATTTTTATACTTTGTGGTCAGTTAGCTGCCATATATAGAATTTATCAAAAAGATAAAAATTTGAAATAAAAGCTGGAATGCTGTATGAGAGTCGCAAATGCCAGCCTCTCTGACTTGCCTAAATTCAAACTATGGAAATGAAAGTCATATAAAAACAGTGAAATTTTATTGAGTGCCTACTATTTACCATAAACTTTTCTGAGTTTTTACATGAATTTAAGTACTTATTCATCCCAAGGACTGCTTGAGATAGTATTATAATTAGTTCTATTTTATGGATAAGGAAATAGGCTTAGAATGAGGTTAAAGAACTTGTCCCAAACCTAAGAATTAGTTTGCATGAGGCTTGGGCTACAAAACCATGTAAGTTTGGCTTGGTAGCTGGTATGGGTCTCTCTCCCTAGGTATATTGTTCCAGGCAACTCTACTCCCTAACAGGAGGTGGTAATGATCTGAATCACCACAGGATATCTTTTTGATATAAAATGTGCCAGAGATTATTAAAGTTCAGCAGAGAAAAGAATTGGAGGTCTCAGTAACCACCACCCAGGCAGCCTGTCTTTGAAAACTAGTTTTGTACTGCAAATACTTTGTTTTACAGAGGAGTAAACTATAGCCAAAACAGCTCAGATGACTTGCTTCAGGTTATTTACAACTTGTTTGTGGGAGAGGTGAGGCAGGACACAAAGGGAGTTTTCCTGTTCTTTAATGAATATTTGTTGTACAGAGCACTTGTTTCAGTATTAAAAACGAGGGTCCTGTCTGTGGGAAGACTATGCCAGGACAAAGATTGTGATTAGACAAGGAATTAGGGTCTTAGTATCAGTTCTGCCCCATTTTATAGATGAACTTACTGATATTCATGGATAATAACATATCCAAGTCATAAGTGTTAGAGGCAAGTAAGATTTTCACTTGCTGAGATTCCCTCTCACAGTGGGTTGTGTGTGTGTGTAAGAACATTACCACCTCCTGTTAGGGAGTAGAGAGCTGCCTGGAGCAATATACCTAGCCATAAAGACCCATTCTTTTTTTTTCCACTTAGACCCCACTCAACTCAAAGAAGCCCCACTTTCATCTTTAACTTCATTAGAAATTCAAACTCACTGATGTATATCTGGGTCAAATTCTCCAGCTCTATTTGGAGAACCTTGATTTTAGGGAGCATTTACCAGCCTGGTAGCTGCAGAGGAGGTAGTTCAAGCAACAAGTTGGGGACCAATGTGCCACCTCTCACCCTCCCCCCCCAAAATAAAGTAAGTTAATCCTTTAGGTATGTGAAAGATGAAGTTCCATTTCACTCTAAAGTTCAGGTCAGGAGTGCCACATCACATAGCAATCTGGAGGGAATTAGCAAAACAAGGCTCTCCTAGAGGGAGTTATTAGAATAATGCATAACCACAGAAGGATGTTAGTAAAAGGCAGTCTCCTCTAAATCTCCTTTTTTAGCTTACCACTTAAAAGACATCTGGACGGACATAGCCATGGGCCAGGTGTTTGGATGCATTGGTCTCAATCTTGCTTCTAAGGGTCTTGGTTCCTAAACCTTTGAGGATCCCCAATGAGAGTGAGATCTGAACCACTCTCCCTCTTGCTGTATACAGCTCTATAGTGAGTAGGGAGTGGGAACTAGAGGGTAAGTGCTATTTGCCCCATGAGAATAACTACAAGATGAATCCAGTGGAGGGTTTCTTAGCTTAGGAGATTCCATCACCCTCCCAAACCCTCACCTCCCCCTCCTCCCCTCTAGCTAACGTGGCAGAGGTGGCTGGGCGGTGCTTGGGATGTGGTTAACTGGCTCAGGGCCCTGAAACACTGAGTAATTCCTAGGATGGCTGGGACTGAAGGCATCATTCCAGACACTTCCACGTTGTCTAAAAGTATAAAAAAAAAACCCACACCACCGTCCAGCCCTAACTGTTGGAGGCAGATCTCTTGGCTCTGAAACAAGAGCCATTCCTTTTTATGGAAGAGCATTGCTGGAAAGTTCCACCATATAGGAAAGCCAGGGTTCCTGTTTCATTTTTTTTTTTTTTTTTTTTTTTTTTTTTTTTTTATANTTTTTTTTTTTTTTTTTTTTTTTTTTTTTTTTTTTTTTTTTATAGAGAGGAAGGAACCAAGTCAGGAGTAAGGGATGCAGAGGGAGGACAGAAAGAAACCACATTAGTTTTCCAGACCTCTTTGATTTTACGTTGTCACCCTTGGCTTATAGAGACAAAGATTTGAGCTTACTTTTAGATTTGCTCCAGTGAAACAATCAACCACTTTTATGGATTCTCCCATGTTGTGTTAGTGTTGTAGAGTTATGGAGAAATCTAAATGCATGGACTTTATGATTTCAGAGGAAACAAGACAAGATATATTGCACATCAAATCCTACGAATGACCACCCACACGGTCAACACAAATAGGCTTTTGCTGCTGTGCTGTGGCTGAGTGTTTATTTATTGGAGAAGAAAAAGTTACAATCAAGAAAAAAGGAATCATGTCAGGATGTTATTGGAGTCAAGCCGACTACCTGCCTGGAGTGACATCTCTGGCTGGGGAGAGCAGGGTGGTAGCAGTTGGGTCAGAGACATCAGAACATTTGAGTTGTGGACTTAGAGCCCCAGTATTGATTTTAAATTGGATTGTGGGTTTTAGTGCAATTAAAAGCTACTGCAAAGTTTTGAGAAGAGAAATGGTACAATCAAATTATTACAGCAGTACGGTTTTTATTTTAATTAGGACACACCACAGGGACCAGGGCCATGAGAGAATCGGCAAGTGAGGTAATTCACTAACCAAATCAGTTTAGGTCTGACAAGGTCTTTCTGAAAACGACAAATTAAAGCTACAATGTGACATGATAGCAAGAAGTTTTTTTTTTCTTCCCCTTTCCTTTAATTTTATCTGATTCAGTTACCTTGTTAGTTCTGACAGACTTGGATCAACAGCTTGATTAGTTCCCCTCCTAGGTGTCCATGAACACTAAAATTATACCTTTTCAAGCATTTATGTTATTTATTCATGATCACTATTTAGGCAAATGAAAGAGAAAAAAAAATAGCCATATGAAGAATGACTGAATTATTTCTCTATCCTATTTTAAAAATGAAGGAATTCATGTTTTTCTTACTTTCTGATTATCAGCCCTACTCTTTTTTGGAGGATTTTAGTTTGAAATGTGAATGTGCTTACCAGCTGGGAAAATTTTGACATTTACTTGATTTTGTCCCTTGGAAGTTAAAAAAAAAAAATTGGCAGCCCTATTAAACAACAAGTCTGCTTATTTATTCCTTCAATCCCTCCCCAGGTTGCAGGTTCTTTTCAGAGCTCCCAGAGACCTCTAACCAATTTTCTAAAGGTAATTTCCCAAAGTGCTGCCTCTAGCCATAGAAAATGCCACGTAGGTTACTGGTTTTATAAAGGCCGAGAAAGCCATTTTGGTTACATTTGCAGTTATTTGTGTGGTTCTGGGTGGTAACACCCTATTGCCAACATTATTCTTTCCTCCTTCTGGGAAGAGCTGTAATTGTACTTGGCTTGGTAACACAAAGGCCTCTGAAAAATATGAAGCTGATCCCTCTAGTGTTCTTTTGTGAAGACTACAGTACAGAATGCAGAACAGAGAAAAACAGCAGCAAAATAGCACAGACAATAGCTCCCGAAGTCAATTTGTTTTTCAAGTGACATTAATAAAATAACTTACAGTGACAATTCCGTATTCTGTGTGCGGTATTTACAAAAGAAATGGTTACATTTTTCTACAATCTATCTGTGGATTGCGAATGTGTAATTGGCTAACTTTATTCGGAGATGTATGGCATTGAAAATTATCTAAACAAATAATAAACAATTTAAATAACACTGTCTAGAGTTATCAGAAGTGCAGAAGTAATGTAAACTTGCCTCGTTTTCAGAAATGAATTTATTATACTGGTTACGATTCTCTGACTACATTCATAGGCTTTCTGGTTATAGAAAGGAGAGATGAGATTTCATACATTTTTACATTCTTTTTCTGATGCTCCCTGATGTTCAATAAAAAAGAGTATGCTATCTTCTTCATGTTTTTCTTTGACATTTTCTTCTACATTCAGACATTTATTAAATAGCTTTTCTATTCGAGGCACTGAAGATAAAAAAATGATAAGATAGAGTCACTTTCCTCAATAAACTACCTGATCTCACAGGGAGACAGACTCTTACAACACTCTAGTAGAGATGTGTTTACAAAGGGTTAGGGTCTCATGGGAAATTATATAAATTATTAATATTGGTTAGTAAAGAGGATGAGATATTTAAATTTGACTTTAAAGAATGAATGGGACTTCGAGTACTTCTAGTGGAGACAATTCATGGTTTGTCATCTTTGACTGATCTCCAGTTCGCTAGCAGTTTTGTGAGAAAAAAAAAAAAAACAGTGAAAAAAGAAAAACCCACTTTCAATTGAAAGGGTATGCAATAAAATTTGGAAGCTACATAGGGATAGTTATTCAGAGTGCTCTATACATCTGGATTCTGTATACCTTTAGATTCAAGAGCTATAAAATCAAAATGAAAAGAAATAGTGACAGTAGAAACCCATCCATCACGTGACTAGAAGCAAGTGTTGAGGGAGTCAGGGTACGTTCAATGATCTCTAAGAGCCTTTACATTTCGAAGAGTCCATAAATCAATTTTCAAAATTATTATCAAAAGAGCTGATTGCTCCAGAGAGAGTCTAGGTAACTACATAGTCACTTGAGACTACACTACAATGATATTCTCCTCAGACATTTCCTAACGAATTCCTCTGTATAAAGGCCCCCAAGATGACAAGATGATATTAATAGTGATATCCATAAGGAACTTCACCGACTAGAAAGCGTGAAAGCATTGAGGCAGTTTTCAAAGATTTCTGGCTCTCTTGGGCTATAGAGTTCAGCATATGAGATCATTTGGTTCATGAAACATTTCATCCACAGTTGCTATATTTACATTTACATGTACAGTTAAAACCAAATCATAGTCATAAAAGCTAAAAGCATAGCAAGGGTATTAAGAAATTACAGTCTGCAAAATTAAGTTTTAATTCAGTGTGAATGTAACTATAGAAAGCAAAGTATATTTTATAAGTAGTTAAAGTAATTTTTTTTTTGTAAAGACTGGACTGTAGTGGTTTAATTGCCCATTAATAGAGTAACAACATGACTTAAATAGCAAAGATATCAGGATCTACGTATAATAAAGGTAACTGGTCTGAAATGTCATGGGAGGCAGCGCTGAATCACACACTAAATGGGAGATTTGACAACTATAGATTTAAACTAATCAAGTTTATTTCTGACTCTAGCAGTTCTTTGGATGTCAGTATTTTTCTTTCTTTTTTTTTTATTAAAGATTTATTTATTTATGCATACAAGAGCTGGGGTATAGGCCAGAGTCATGGGAGGTGAGAGGATTCACCAGAGACAGAGTGGGGAGCAGAACAGGCAGACTGACTGAAACACACTGCTGAAGGGAGCAGCGGGCACAGCAGGAGAGGTCTGCTATGCTGTGTGGGTCCCCTCCCTGGTTGGCAGCAGGGATCGAACTCATGCGGCAGTGGCTGTGGTTTGCTTCCTAGTGCGTTGCTTAACCCACTGCGCCACCAGGGAGGCCCAGATGTCAGTATTTTTCTTATGAAATCTTTCTTCCAGACTGTGAGTTGACATTAGTATATTGAAATTGTCCTTTTGTCTTCAGTCTTCTTATTCCTGCATTAGTCACAATACAAATTGTTGCCTTCATCTTGCCAATGTAAAGTAATTTTTATCCATATGTGCTCAGAAGAAATGAAGTCCTAAATTAATTTCCGAATCAAAATTTATTTTTTAAAAAAAGATTTATTTATTTATGCATATAAGCACTGTGGTATAGGCCATAGATGTGGGGGGTGAGAGGATTCACCAGAGGCAGAGTGGGGAGCAGAACAGGCAGATCTGCTGAAATACACTGAAATACACTGCTGAGGGGAGCAGCGGGCAAAGCAGGAGAGGTCTGCGGTGCCATGTGGGTCAGCTCCCTGGCCAGGCTGGAACTTGAGCTGCAATGGCTGTGGATGCTTCACAGCGAGGTGCTTAACCCCTTGCACCACCAGGAAGGTCCCAGATAAAAAATTAAATACCTAAAGAGAAATCTGCAATTGTAATGGAAATACTATTAATTAGATAGGAAGAGGATTTAGAAAATGTAGAATACATGTTGTGAAATGGGCTGCAACTTTACTCTGTCCTTGAAGTGTAAGAAAATGTTAATTTCTGAATTTCCATGGAATTTACCAGGCTTTGCAGATGGAATTGGTCTTATCAATAGCCCTGGTTCAAGTTTCATTGGTTGATTTTATTAACATAACTTATGTTGGATTGGCCCTTCAAAATTCTTTCATCAGCTATTTCAGAAAGTGTCTTTAGGGCATGTCTTCTATGTGTGTAGGAATAATTCACTTCCCTTGAACTGCTGCTATTTTTCTGCACAACATCATCTTTCTTTTTCTCTGTTTTGTACATAGTTATAATTCCCCATTTAGAGATACTTATGCTTTCCCAGGTATGTTTGCCACTGGGTTTGGCACTATTAAGTTTTACTGGGTACTGATACAATTTTTCTAGAGTTGTAGAGATGTCAAATGTGGAAATGGAAGACGAGGAAGAAGGAAGGAAAAAAGCAGAGAACAATTTTCTTACTGATTTTGTTTCATAGTTAAAAGTGCTCATTCTCCTTAGTAGTCTGAAAAATTTATATGGATGGGGGAAAAAATAGGAGGTAATAAATCTGGGATTATGAATTATTTTATTTTTTCTCCATCCTTTAAATTTTCACTAAAAAATTAGTAGATATTAATTTTACTTAAAAAGAAACATCAACAACTCAGGGCTTTAGCATTATGTGCAGAGAGAAAACCAATTAATCTAAGATTCTGAGTTAACAATTTTATCAATAATTTATTGACTTATAGCTCATTTGTGTAAGAAGATTTGATGGCATCTAAGCTAATTAAAGAAAACCAGGGTTGAAAAGGAAATATGAAACCCAAGAAAAAGAAATTAGAGAGAATGTTTGGGGAAGAAAGGAAAGTAATTTAGTCTGATAAAAAGGAACTAAAAAAAAAAAAAAGACTAATGAAAAAAGACCTTGTCACTGAGGAAAATGAGAAGGAAGGAGGAGCTGTTTACATCAATAGGTAGTTGTTTGTCTTTATTTTCCATGGCACTATATTGTTAAATCCTGCTAGCTCTCTGATAGCTCACCTTGAGGGCTAAACTAAGAAATCCAATTACTTTTCTAGAAGCTGTAGTGATGACCAACTAAACTGTGGCCCTTGGAGACAGTATTTGTATCCTTTGACAGCAATTAATGAAACCAATAAATCAATTAGTTAAATTAAATTAAGGTTCACCCAGCTGTTTCCACAGCCCATCCATGTGTAACTAAATGTGATTATAAGGTTGCCCTTGACGTGAAACGGATACAATTCAAGTGATCTTTGCTGTCTTTATGTCTTTAACGTCTCCCCTTTACAAAATTATAGTTATTCTACCTTTGTCTTGACTCTATATTAGATGAACTTTGCTTGGGGGAGAGTTCTTGATAGAGGCAACGGAAATACACATTGTATTGCTGGTAACTCTAGGGACACAGTTCTTTCCATTTATTCCTTTCTTGGATTTAAGACATCTCATTTTTCTTCCAAAATAATCACTGTATCCAGACCCATTTTCTGTTTCAAACAGGAGACTGTTCTCTCTCTTGACAATGCCAGCTCCTTCAACTTCTGCCTCCTTCTACAGGAGCTTTCTGATTTCCCTCTTTGCCTCACTGGTCTGGACTATATACCTCATTAACCTCATTTTATTTCCCAACTAAGTAAGTGACTTCTCTTGCTTTTGCTTCGCTCCCACATCCTCTTACACCAGCATTCTAATGTTTCTGTCTACTCATCCTTAGATTGTGAATACATCATAACAATTGCCTTCCTCTCATTGGATTCATCGGGATTTTCTTCAACGTTGAATTTCTCCATTTCTCTCCAGATTTGTAGGTCCCCCATGCCTCTCTTTAACTCTTTAAAAAGAGTATGTCTTTTTATCACCTCCATTAATTCCCACATCAACCATTTCCTTATTTATATCCTTTAAATACATACTTTTGGATGGCATTGTTTTAGATCCCAACTATAAATCCAAATAAGAAATGTTCTTGAGCAGATTTTAGGATATAGAGGTGTACATGTAGCTATAATTATCAAACTGCAATAAAATCCCTGCTATAAGAATACAGAGGATGAAGAGAATGACTTCCCCTAAAGTGCTAGGGAAAAACAATGTAGATGACATCCATGTTGTAGAACCAGGATAGGAAGAGAAGAAATGTTGTTGCAGGCATAGCAATAGTACGTGTGGAGACCTGAAGTCACAAGCTTCTGTGAAATGGAGTCTGGGGAATATTATCTGTAGAAGATAATGTTGAAAAGATAGATCGTGGCCAGACTCTAAAGCATTTCCAATATTGAATTGGAGAATTTATGCTTTTTTTCTAGAAGTATGTGGACTATTTCTGAACTGATTCATATGAGCTTATGTAAGTTTCAAGAGACAACTGTCAGCAGAGTGGGGAATAGATTGGAATGTAGAATTATGAGGACCATTTAGAAGTTCATTTCAACAATCTAGGAAAAAAATGATTAGGACCTGAGCCAGAATAGTTGCACCAGGAATGGATAGCCGATATTTTGTGCAGATAAAATGGATGAAAGATAGTGTTGATTTAATGTTGAGGACTGAAGATAGAAAAAAACAATTAAAGATAACTGGTATTTCTGAACTAATTTTAGATAATGTTATGCCCCTATGCAAACACTCAATACATTCTCACTGCCTCACTTTGAAATAGTTTCTATATCAATCAAAGTTCTTTTGATTATAAGTAAAAGAAATAAACTCTGGTTAGCCAGCCCAACAACAACAACAACAACAACAACAGAAGGGTATTGCAAGGATACTGGGCTATCTCACAATATTCAGGGAAGAGTTGAACAATCTAGTAGAACGAAGGGCAGAAATTAAGGTAGTAATAGATCTCGAAATAAGAGTTTGTATTTCCTCTAGAATTCCATTAATTCCAATACCACAGTTTTGAAGCTGCTCATTTCACATCTACACACACCTAGGATCTGATTGTACCAAATCAATTCTATTGTTTCTCCAGTTTCATTCAACACAACTGCAGCAAGTTCAGACTATATAGCTCAGGCTACTAAAGGTCACATCCTTGTGTGTCAATGTCAGTACCCAAAATAAAGGGGTCTTTGAGAACTGGACCCTTATCAGAAATGTTGTTTATGTGCATTATTTTTTCATTTTTTTTTTTTTAGTTACGGACTCACTTGAGAAAGTGCAATCACTAAAATACATAAGGGGCTTATGAACACCTTGAAAAGTATGCACAAATCCTAATTAGGGTCCTTTTCCTGAGGAATAAAGTAAACATTTCTTAGTCTGACTTTCCAAGGCCTTCATGATTGGGTCTCTAAAAGCCTCTCACCAGTCTTGCATCCTTTTCTCCCTCCAAACTCTAACAGATAAAAGCAGACTACTCTCCCAGCTCTGAACCTTTAATCATAGCATTTCTTTTCTCTATAAAGAATGTCCACATCCTTTTTGTAAAATACTACTTTTTCTTTACTAGTTAATCTGAAAATGCGTCCTTTTTATAAACTCTTCCTTGACTTATCTGTCAACAAAGGGGTTTCTTTTCTTGTCACATACAATGCTCCATACCTATTTCTCTCATAACATTTATTACTTTTTTCTTTACATGATAATTTCTATATGGTTTATCTCTGCTTTTAGATTGTGAGATTCCTGCAAATCAGTGCCATTCAGCCTGCGCCTGCTCTTCTGTCTCCGTAAGTTCTAGGCGCTGCAGAAATGCTTCTCAAATGAATGAAAGGCTACTTACTGGGAGAGAAAGGGTCCTGTTTGATTTTATCCTGCTTGTATTTTTACAAGCTCTTCTTTTCAGAAGAGTGAGTCCTTTTCTTATTTTCCTTTTTATTATACTCATTTTCTTAGGCTTTATGTTTTATCTCTGCTTCCCTTCTGGCAAATCCCGTCTCCTTTTTTTTTTTTTTTTTTTTCATTTTCCCTTAGAGATAAAATTTCCCCCTTCAGCTTTTTTTTTTTTTTATTNTGGCAAATCCCGTCTCCTTTTTTTTTTTTTTTTTTTCATTTTCCCTTAGAGATAAAATTTCCCCCTTCAGCTTTTTTTTATTGTTATTAATTTGACTGACTGTCTTGTTTTCATTTGTTCTGCAGCTCATAGCCTTTACTTTGCACTCATTATTCACAGGAGGGAAAATTCTGATCAATTCAAGAGGCTCCCTCCCTTCATTGAAATGCATTGTTTTCCTTGTCACTAAATGGAGTTAGAAATTCATAGAAGAGCGTATAGTGTCTGATATTTATATTTTAGACAGAAGTATTTAGTTCATGCCAACTCCACTCTAATATGCTCACTTCCTTTAAATGGAAAGATTTAGAAATCACCACTAAAATATTTACATTAACTTCAACTGAATGACCCTTTCTCATTGTTTGGAGTGCAAAACCACACTTACAAGATGGCCCAAGAAGACTCTTCTGCTTGTATGGAAGGTTTTGTGAAGGAATTGAGGGGCAGGTGGGTTTGGCTGGGGGGCCCGGGTGGGGGCTGGCTATGCATGGAAGAATAGCATCCTCTACTGGTGAAAGGGCCTTGAGGCTTGAGAAGCATTGTGAGTGTGGATAACCAACATGGCTTTTGGAAAATTCTTGGCTGGCACATTCTCTATAGGTTGGCAATTAATTCAAGATTTCTTCACCCATGATGTAACTGAAATTTACTTAACTTCATGACATTGAAGAGCAGAAATAAATCTTCCCTGCATTTTCTCCATCTCCATCTGAACTTTCTTAAGAATTTTTCTAATTCTTAACCTCCTTGGAAATTCTCATTATGCAAAGTATTTATTTTGGTTCCATAATAATGTATGTTTGTTCAAATTGAGTGACTTGGTATTATCATTATTTTAAAATATTTTATTAGAAACCAGATCTAATGGTATTCTTGGTGTCTCTATGTGACTGCTTTATTAGTGAGGTGATTTTATGTAATGATGTCTTTTTGGTATTTACAAGGCCTTGGATTGTGTCTACACCAACCATCATTAGATTAAATTTCCATTTGTAGCAAATATGTGTGAAAATGAGAATATCTTGTGTTTATTTTAAAAACATGGCACTTGACATTTTCTTATTGCTAATAAAACTATGCTGGCTCAATTTGCTTAGTTCTATCTTGGGTGCCTAAATTGAACTAACTCACCTCAATTATTGTCTTTCTCATGATATTCATTGTTGTCACAAGACCAACAAGTTGCCCAGTGTGACCTTATGTTATACGAAGAAACATGTAAAGATGAGAGAATTTCAGGAGTCTTTTCAATAGAAACTCCCATAGGAAGTTTCATTTCTAGCAATTTTTGATGGGTAGACAGTTTTATTCATTAGCATGCTTCAAGGATTATGGTCCATGATGTTACTTTCTAACTCTAGCTAACTTGGCAATAAAAAAGCCAAAATCTTATTAGTATATTCCCTAAACCTCAAATTAGTTTCAACGTAAGTCATTAAGTTTCAAGTGTAATAGCCATATTTTCTCAGGAGGCCTAAAGCAGACCAGAATCAAGTCTGGGTTTACCAATATTTTTCTTTGCTCTAGTTTCATGAAGAAGGCTGATATCTAGTAACTAATATCCATATGCATTATTTTGTATTACTATCATAACTATATCCATTTACAGTTCTATATCTTAATTTCTTTATGATGGAACAATTAGCATTAAAACATCCTTGAGCTTATAATGATTACAATGGCTATTATAATCATAGTTATTCATAATTATAATTATAAATACAGAGGTTATTAAACTAAACTTTAATAACTCAATCTATCATTAATATAATTGTTATTGTTAACTTTGTGCCCTCTTAGAAGCTGTGCAATAATGAATAATTTTCAGAGAAGTGAAATACAAATCATGAAGAACAGAACAAAAATTCCAATTCCTGTACTAATGGGTTAAATACTGAAAGTTTACTTATGAACTAGTAGTTTGATACTCAACACATTCTTCTCAATACCAACAGCTTAATGGACAATATTGAGTTTTCTAAGCTATATTCTGTCGCCAAAACTCTTTAAACAATATATAGCTTATTATAAAACAAATGCAAAATCAAGCAACCTGGTACAGTGGGGAATACAGATAAAGAATTTTGTCTCAAGCTAATTATAGCAAAATTTAATAATAGTGAAAATTTCCCTCACCCCCAACATTTGCATGCCAGTTAAACTGCCTTAAGTAAATCTTCTATGGGAGAATTCCTTCTAGAAGTATTTCAAGAAGTAGAAACAGCTCTTTGATGTTTACATGGGATCAGTGCACAGAAGAAATATATGTAAATGCCTGGATATTGTTCTTGCCTGGCTCTCAGCAATTGAGTGTGCCAAGAGTTTGGGATGCAGTTCCCCCAGTTGTTCTAAAAGATTTTGGGGTACCAGGAAAGAAGTCTGGAGGCTAGTAACCTTTTGGGCCTCTATTCTTCTTCACCCTGACTTGCCATCAGCAGTTCAGTTTCCACAACCACTCCTACAGCTGCCTCTACTGGCCAGTCTCAATATCATAAAACTTTCTGAATCAGATGAGACATTCTTTCAGTTGAGAGGGAGGAGAAAAGGCTTCAAGAGTTGAGGGAAAATTTGTGAGTGATCTCACATAAAAGGAATTCATCTTGCTTACATTGTATTGGTTTTTGTCTATCTTTTCCAATTGAGTTCTCTCCCCTCCCAATGAACCTCCAGCAAGTGGTCTTCCCCAAAGTGGAGACTTGAAAAATGTTGGCCACATTACTTGTCTGGAGTCTCCTCTCTATAATATGTGGGCCACAGGAGTCATAGCTTTAGGCCAATTCAGAGATACTGACTAATCAGACTTCTCTTCCTTTTAAAAATCTACCCACACCCACTTCCATTTTTCTGTATTTTAAACATCTGAGTCACATTTGGAAAAATATGTTTCTGTTGATATCAGATAAAAGTTGAGTTGTGAAATATATCTCTTTAAAGGATTAAGCAAGCTTCCAAAAAGACTCTTTGTTGTGGGATTTGTTACCAGATGGAAAACTCTAGGATCTGGATGTTAACAGTATTCCCATGATTGCAGAAAAATAACTTCATTTTGTGTAAGCAAAATGAATATATATATAAAACATAATGACATTGTAGAAGATATGCAAATAAAAATTGAAAACATAGTTTAGTTGCTTATGGTTTAGAGAAATGGAAATGGGAAAAGATTGCTTGTTAATCAGCTAAAGCATACCTTAAAAACACTATCTATATTTCTTGTATTACATGATTTTAGGCATTGGGCTGACAACTAGAAGAACTATTTGACACAGTCCTGACTCTTGAAGATGTTAATCTTGAAGAAAAGTGTATAAAATGCTTACCAAATGATCATTATCAACAAATTGGTGATAATTACAAAATGATAAGAGGTGTGGCCACAGTAAGGAAAGCAATAGAAATCTAGCTTGGGCTCATGAGTTAGGACAGACTATCTGAAGGAGGCAAGCCACATACATTGATGAACTCTTATTTCCCAGAGTGTGATTGCTGCATGGAAAGCTTAAAGTGGGGACTTTACTGTCAACTTCCGTTATACTGGGTTTGCACTCTGGATGATTTTCTATGTGTGTGAATCACATCCCCTCAACTAAAATGTTTGTTATTCAACAAACACATATTGAGAACCTACTAGGTCCCTTGATGCTGTGAGTACCCTAGTGAAAAATGTGTTTGTCATTGAGAAAGTCATAGATTAGTAGAGACTCATTCTTATGCTTCATTTTTGGCTTTTAATACATCTACAGTATATTCTTTTCATTTCTTGTTGATCTGCATAAAGTAAGTAAGAAGGTTTGAGAGAGAGAAGGATTAGGGGATCTCATTTGAGTGGCCAGAGAAATCCCCTGTGCTAATGGGAAACTTGAGCAGAGACATGAAGAAAGAAAGGAAGTGTGGAACATGTGGGTATATGGAGAACTTTGTTTCTGGTGGAGGGAAAAGCAAATGACTTCATGCAGGCTCAGAACTTCAGGACTGTGCAATGAGCAGATGCAAAGGATGAAGACCACAGGAGGCTGGGGTGGCTAAAGTGTGGCTGGTATGGGAAGACCACAAGGTGGGGCTCACAGAGGCAAGACAAATGTGACACAGCTCTCTCCTTAGCTACTTGAGCTGAGAGTTTCCTCTTGCCTCCTGCTGCAAACCTGATCTCCCAGAGTTCCAACTCTCATTCTCAAACCCTCTTGTCATGTTCCTGAAGTTCTGTAGGTATTATTATCCTCCTCCTGCTTATGGCCCTTGTACAGCCTGCTTTTGGGCACTTGGGATAGAATCTCATTCCTTGCCATGACCCTGAGTCCTGGGTAATTTGCTTCCTACCCACTTCCAAGCTTATCTCCTGCTGTTGTTCATTCCTCCTCATGCTCAGCCACACAGACACATTTCCTACATCACAGCAGCCTCTTTTCTAACTTGATATTTTGCTTTCTGATGTCCCAATTGGCCCTTATCACCATACAAGCCCCATGACTTCCTCTTGCTCCTCTTTTAGGTTTCAAAGTCAACATCACCTTTCCTGATGGACCTTCCCAAACTACCTAGTTAAAAGTAGCCATACCCTTTTTGCTGTTTGTTTCCTTCACAGCTCTAAATACTCACAAGATCTTGAATTATCATTATGTATTTCATTGTTCATTAAATCTCAGCTCTAGGAGAGCAGAGACTTGCCCCCTAGTACACCCTGACAGCTGTCAGGATGCCTGCCACAGAGACATAAGCATACATTAACATAAATATTGTATACATGGGATAATCAATACCGATGCCTTGAGTCTGGCTGACCCTGCATAATGATTGCTCTCAAGATTCTGGCTGGTAAAACTAGGTAGGAAGTATCCTGAAAGAATTCCTACATAATATAATTTTTTCTTGTGGTGAGAACATTTAAGATCCTAGTAACCTTCATAGAGGCTTAACAAGGCTGAATGTGTGTGGGTGCTGTACTCTATCTTCCAGGTTTGACCCTTTTTATTCCAATACAGAGGAATAATCTGGCTCAGAATATTTTTATTCTAACGTCTAAGTCTAGTGTATCTGAATGAATTAATGCCGACCCACTGTAGAATTGCTTGGGGAAAAGGTACTGGCATTTTCAAACTGCGAGTCTCAGATTTTGTTTAAACGAAGCATTGTTCAGGCATTCATCAGATGACAATATGAGAAATGATTGTTCCAGCTTCTGCTGTCAGGTGGCCTGATTCTTGATTCACTGAGATATGAAGGGGGATGGGAAAGGGTATGCCTATGGGGAGAGAACTCATCTATGAATGCACTAGTTACTCTGAAATGAAGTGAAAAAATGAAATTTGATTTTGTGTTTATTCAGTCTTTATGAAAGAAGACAGCTGTAACAATAATCCATTAGAGACAGACATTTGATTTGAATACTTTCTCACTTCTGTGAGCCGTGATTTGAAGTGGGGACTTCTCCCTGACCTACCCCCTTCTCTGGCCCTTCTCCCTTTGGGAGGCAGTGGGTTGACCAACAGGATACAGCCCGAGTGTCTGGACTTTTATCAGGGATGATGGAGAGGAACATAGAAAGGGCCTGGGGAAGGGTCTGCTGTTTTTTTTTTTTTTTTTTAAAGTGCTAGAATGAGCATGTTGAGTTCAGTCTTCCAGTGACCCAATATTGCCACATTAGAAAACCACCTGCTTATAAATAGCAGGATGAATATAAAATAGCTTATGAAGACAGTTTCTCTTTCAGAGTACGAAAACTGCTATGTATGCAGAGAACACGGATCTCCTCAACTTTAACTCTCTCACCTGTGTATTATGGAGATGAAAACAACTGTTTATCAGCTCTAAGAAACCCAAAACCTAACAAGCAGTAACAGAAGCCACATTCTCTGTTTATTTCAGCTGAAGTGAAAGCCCTTCAGCTTCTCATTAGTCTTGCCAATGCTGTTTAACCTATAAAGAAAGTCTTGTCATTAGCATGACTCAATTTGAGTTAACCCTTCCTCAGTAATTGCTGTAGATCACTGCACTGTCTCACATGGAGGCCAGTTGCCACATGTGGCGATTTAAATTAATTAAAATTTAGTACAACTAGAAATTAATTTGCTTATAACACTACTGTAGAGTCATAGAACTATCAGGTCTTTCCATCCTCCCACCACTGGTGTGATGATGGACACCTGCAGTGCTGCCAGCATTCCCAGGTGGGCATGCGCAAGTGAGTGCACCTGAGTTGGACACGGGCTTAAATGGGCGGCGTCATGAGGACGCCAGGACCGACAGTACTGACCAATGCAAGCAGCAAGACCAACTAAGCAGGAAGAGCAGCAGCAGTAGCAAAGCAGCCGAGAGGGTGAGATGTGCCAGGGGCTGGGAGGCCTGCCAGCTTCTCGGCCCCCTGGCACCCCTGCCTGCCATGTACCTGATGCCACCTCTGATGTAGAGATCAATAAAAGCATAAAAAGCCACCGAGGGCTCCAAGACTCCCCTTCCTTTACCCCCGTCTGCTAAGAACCATCCCAAACCTTGCTCCTGTGCTGCCTTTCCTGCCGCTATAACTATCTACACTGCAAGTGCTCAATAGCTACAAATGGCTACTGACCACTGTCAACAAGGCAGATGTGGAATATTTCCATCATGCCTAAAACTTCAATTGGAACAGAACTGCTCTGGAAAGTAGGAAAATAAAGTTATATACTGGAAGCATATACAAGAGGTTTTCAATATGCTTTCTTAGCTAAAGAATCTATTTTGAACACAGTTGTGTGTGGAAACTCAATACACACAAATGATCATTGTACAGCTATTCTTGCTGACATTGGAGTGGAAGGCTTTGGATCCCTGCTTATTTACTATCTACTTCCCTTCCCATCTCAATATCTTGTAGGTGATTACAGAGAACAGGTGATCACTGGCATGGCTGGCAAAGTGTCACGTTTGTAGTGAGCAGATCTGAGTTTTAGTCCTTTCTCACACTAGCTTTTTGAACTTGATAATTCCTAGAACTTTCTGAGAGTTAGTTTTCTTGTCTAGATATTTTGTATCTGTGAGATACATCAACTATCTCAGAAAGGTTGTGAGGGCAAGTTTAATTTTCTCATTTATCAAGTGAGGAATTAAAGACTGGCAAGGCTACATGCCTGCCAGAAAGCCACCTAGCCAGTGAAGGATAAATTGGGACCAAACCCAGTCCCCTCTCAGTACTATTTCCCTCCATTGCTCCATAATTTCATGTTCAAATTGAAAATTTTAAAGCCAGACCACTTTTTAAAAACCAGCTGTCTAGATGTCACTGGTGATTTTTTATTTCCTACATCAATATAATATGAGACTACTTTTAAGCATTTAAATAGAAGTTACTACTCTGGAAACCCTAGAGAAATCTGAGGAAACACTACTTGAGTAAATCAAATTTTTCTGATATACTTCATACTTCCTTATAAGCCCCATGTTCCTCTTACTGAAGAGGGTGGGAAATAAAAACAACATTGATAAAAATATCTAACTTCTCATACTTTTTCAGAGAAGGAGATGAAATTTTCAAATATCTGCATTTTTGGTGGTGGAATTAGAAACAAAACTGAGAGTGGATTTGAAGGAAATATTTCTGTTTTACGGAACTGAGCAAACTGAACTAGCCTGTCACTTGCATCATCCCTAGTAATTATTGTCCATGTCAGAGAGTTTTGATTAAAGAAAGTTTAGTGAGTTTTCACATTAAAGTGACTATTAAATGATTATAGGGAATTATCAGGAATTGTAAAAATGCTTTTGTAACTGAGATACAGACAGACTGCCTCTTGATATGATACAATCTATTTCCTCCTTTCCAAATTTCAAGGTGGCAATCTGTCCTAGACTCCTACAGTAGACACTTTGTCACTGGAAGAGCATACTTTGCTGTCAGGAAGATCTTTATGGAGACCTAAAAATGATACTAAAGGAAAAGTTTAGGAGCTCAGGTATCCACTGATTTCCACATCTGTCTTCAAACCATCTTTTCAAGGTTTCTGTGACTCAGGTACTGCCTCTGTTGAAATTATTGCCTAGGTTTGCTACTTTCCCTTTGTCCACTCATGGGTAAACTAAATTATGTGACTATCAGTAAAATAATAGTAAAAATGTGGCTTCTCTATTGATGTTGGTATCTCCAAGCTTCCTGTTTTTGTTAGGTCTGCTCACAAGTTATATTCAAGAAGTTGATATTGCAGCTATTTCTGAGAATATACTAGGTAAAACTTTGGATAGGAGAACAGAGATAGTAACAGTAATCAAACTTAAGGCCAGAGAGATGTCTACCTTGCACTTAAGATTTCCTATTCAGCAACCACTGATTTGTTCATCTTTCTATTTGTCCTTGAAATGTATAGAGAAGCAGAAACAAAGCTAACTTTCTACTTTCATTCTCCCAAGTAGATTCTGTATTCTACTCTTGGATTCTAGTGATGTAACTCTTTTCAATTAAACCTTTGTGACCACAAAATGAACCCTGACCTGTATTATATACATTTAGCATGCATTCAAATTTTCTTACATTTTAGGTGCGCCACCAGAGAGGCCCGACGTTTTCCTTTCTTATTGTGTAATCATGCCTAGTAGTAGTAGTAGTAGCAGTAGTAGTAGTAGCAGTGGTGGTGGTGGTGGTGGTGGTGGTGGTGGTAGTAGTGGTAGTAGTAGTAGTAGTAGTGGTGGTAGTAGTAGTGGTAGTAGTAGTAGTAGCAGCAGTAGCAGCAGCAGCAGCAACAGCAGTAATAGCAGTAGCAACGGCAGTCGCTAACATAGCACTGGTTTTACTGAGAATAACTACTCTTCTACTTCTACTGCTATGATTCCATGAATCCTACTATTTCTCTTTCTATTATTCCTGTTTTTGTCATCTCATTAATTGTGTTGGGGCTATATGTCGGGTGCTTTAGAAATACATGTCAAATGCTTACAATCATTCTGTAAGGTGAGTTCTATTATACTCATTTTTAGAAAGAAAACAGAACCTTAGAGAAATTTATGTACCTGAGTTAGTAAATTACTGACCTGGAATTTGATTTTAGATGAATCTGCCTCCAAAGCCCACACTTGCATCAAGCTTTCTCCCTCACCTACCCCTCACAATATGGCCCTGGCTTCATAACCACTGTCCATATAGAGTATACATTAAAATATACAGTGAGGAATGTGAACTTCAAGGAGTTTTGCAGGAAGTCCAAATGATTGTCCAAAAATGGTCTGTTTCCTTTGTACTCACTGACTCTGCCTTGTCGTGAACGTTTGAAAGTTATCTTAATGTCATTTCAAAGGCAATTGAGGAAGCATCCATGGAGGTAAATTGTGCGGGCAGCCTGTTGCTGAATGCATATTAAGTTCTATTCATGGATTTCCTAGCAACCAGAGCCCGATGACGCACAGAGTCAGCGAGCTTGCGTTATACTCATCTAGAAAAATTAAATCACTTGGATTCTATTAATAATATTTTAAAGAAAACCTCACTAGATTAACTGTTTGAAACACGTTGCTATCTGAGTAACTATCAGCAGCTGGTGCCAGGCACATTTGAAGTCACTCAGGACTGTCATTTTCACAAATGCTCCAGTGAAAGATTATCTCCATTTTAATATTTTTGACCATTAAGAATTTAGTTGGGAAAGAAAGAAATTGAAAAGAGAAAGGTTGTTCTAGCCACTTAAATTTTGGCAGAGTTCTTAACGAGATAAACATAATAGAAATAAACAGTAGACATCTTGGTGAGAAGAGGCAGCAGGCTGGATAATCAGGCTCATTTGCATCAAAGGAACTGGTTGAGATTGAGGGATATAATTTTTAAAAACCCAGCACAAAACATTCTTCAGGGTTAAGAGTGGGAAGTTTTTTATATTAGGACACACTGTTTTACAGACTTAGAGAACATCCATGTTTGTTTTTCATATTCAATAACACAGAGTGATGCAGTCTTCTCACATGTTTCTCTCAAGTTTTAAGTTGTGTTTTATTGAGCATACAAGTCATATATATTTGTGGTCTGTATTCAAATACATGTCAATAATACATCCATATGCATATAAGACTGACATTTATGAATGTCAAAAATTTAGGTATCATGTTTCTGACCCTATGGTCTTTCTAGAAAGTACTTCCAAGGCATGGGGATAATTAAACACACTTGGATTAGAATTCTAAATGAATGTGATATTTTAAACAGTCAACTTGAAAATTTGGACCTTTTAATACAAACATTTTCCTTGGCTATATTTTTAGGTGCCTTGAATATGTTGACTTTTCTCAAAAAAACCCACATAAGGAAAACTATATGAAAAAAAAAAAAAAGGAAAACTATATGACATTAATTAAAATAAATAGAAGACATAAAGAAATAGAAAGATATTTCTTACTCATTGATTGAAAGAATTAGCATAGACAAAATGGTCATCTTTCTCAAAACAATATACAGAGTCAATGTAATCCCTATCAAAGTTTCAGTGACATTCTTTAAAGAAATAGAACAAAGAATACTGAAATTTATATGAAACCACAAAATAAATCTGACTAGCCAATGGAATCCTGACAAAAAAGAGGAAAAATGTATTAGGCATCCAGATTTCAAACTATATTGCAAAACTATAGTAACCAAAATGGTAGAGTATTGTAATTAAAATAAACAAACAGACCAATAAAACAGAATTGACAACTTATGACATAACTTATATAGACAATTTATGACAAAGGAGCCATGTGGCATATGTATCATTTATTATACAATGGAGAAAGGAAAGTTTCTTCACAAATGGTGTTGGGAATACATGCAAAAAAGATGAAACTAGACTGTTATCTGACAGCATACACAAAAATTAACTCAAAATGGATTAAAGACTTGGATGTAAGCTCTGAAACTATACAATAAAAACAAGAAAATATACGTAAAACACTCCACTCATTGGCTTCATAGATTTGTTTGGGGACTTGACTATAGTAGCAAGGGAAACAAAAGCAAAAATAAACAAATAGGAAGACATCAAATTAAAAAGCTTCTGCACAGTAAAAGAAACTACCATTTAAAAGGAAATGGAGCCTTGCTGGTGGCACAGGGGTTACGGTTTAGTACTATGAAGCTATTCCATAGCCACTGTAGCATGAGTTTGTTCCCTGGCCAGGGAGCTGACCCACATGGTGTGGCAGACCTCTCATGTCTCACGTGCTGCTTCCCTCAGCAGTGTATTTCAGTAGATCTACCTGTTCTGCTCCCCACTCTGTTTCTGGTAAATCCACTCACCACTCCTCCACACCTCTGCCCTGTACCCCAGTTCTTGTACACATAAATAAATTAATCTTTAAAAAGAAAAAGAAAAAGTCACCCTACTGAATGAGAAAAAATATTTGCACATCACACATCTGGCAAGGGGACAATACCCAAAATCTACAAAGAATTCATACAATTCAACAACAAAAGACAAATAATCCAATCAAAATATGGGCAGAAGTGCTAAATAGACACTTCTTTTCCAAAGAAGACATACAGATGATCAACAGACACATGACTAAATACTCATTATCAATTATTCTCAGGGAAATGCTAATCAAAACCACAGTAAGATAAGACCTACCACTTGTGAGAATGGCCCACATTGAAAAGATCAGAAATAACAAGTGAGGAGCTGTTTACCAATCCTTGTGCATTGTTGTGAATGCAGACTGGCCCAGCCCCTATGGCAAACATTATGCAGTTTTCTCAAAAATAATAAAAATAGAACATTCATACAGTACAGTAATTCCTTTCCTATTCTATATCTACTCAATGTAAAAACACTGACTCAAAGGGATAAAATGACTCCTATGTTCATTGCAGCACTATTTACAATAGCCAAGCTATGGAAGCAAACTGAATGTCCATCAACAAATGAGTGAATTAAGAAGATGTGCACACGTACACAATGGAATACTACTCAGACATAAAGAAAAGATAAACTGGTGTCTTTTTCAACAACATAGATGTAGCTGGAAGGGATTATGCTAAGTGAAATAAGTCAAAAGAAGAACAACAAATACTAGATAATTTCACTAGTATGTGAAATAAGAGAAAACAAAAAAACAGACAAACCTAAACCAAAATAAACCCTAGAAAACAGACTGTAGAATTGAGACTAATAGTTTATTCCTGGGCTCTCAATTTTGTTGCATTGGTTTGTAGGGAGCAAACAGTGGCAGGAGTTCAGTGGACTTTGTGGAAGAATTTGGGTGCTTTGATGGTGGATATGGTGTGATACTGTACTTCTGAGAAGGAGTTATTCTATTTCCCCTAAATAATATTATAACACATTATAAACTATTGTTACCTCAATGACATATGATACATTCAAACTAGAAATAAAAACTATAGGATTTGTCCAAATTGTTAACAATTAATAAAAAACCTTTCTATTACACTATTAGCATTCCCATACCAGCTACAATATATTCCTAATATAGAACCTACTTGGGAACATTTTAATTCATGAATCTCAAAATGTGTTTTACTTGAGATAGTGAATGAAATCAATAAGATAGTAATCAGTGGGGGGTCCAAGCTGCCTTTTTCTTTGATGTGATATAAAAAAGCATCAGGAAAAGAGTTTCTTTATGTGGAAATGATCTTATATGATCCTCACAGCTAATACAAAGTATTTTCATGTAATAATGGGAAATGTAAAGATAAACTTCAGTGTTTTATAGATGCTCAAATGAGGGAGACATGTATCATCAGATACTGGGAACCAAACATTAAAGAGAACATCTCATCAGGACTTTACATAAGTGATCTATATTTTCTTTTTGACAGCTGCTTGTTTTCCTTTGAAGCATCATATATAAAAGGATATATCAAAATATTGCTATTTTTAATTTATTTTTTAAAATGTACTT
The DNA here is from genome assembly GCA_019455555.1 of Galemys pyrenaicus. NCBI lineage: Eukaryota > Metazoa > Chordata > Mammalia > Eulipotyphla > Talpidae > Galemys > Galemys pyrenaicus. The sequence continues at coordinate 1,631,780 of JAGFMF010011463.1, forward strand.
AATTATATTTGATATCATTTGTAGTCCCCAGGGAATTCCCACAAAGTACTGATTATATAGATATATTATTCACATTTTAAATAGTTCCTTTATTAAACATGTAATAGAAAGGTATACAAGAGTGACATAGGAAGATACATATCCCCCAAAAAATATAAACTTTGTAGTAATCAATATTAACCAGAAATCATTACAGGTTACCTGATCTATACTCTGATATAAATAGGAATTTCAATTTCTCAAGAGCACCAAAAGAAAGTTCCACGAAAGAACATCACATTGCTACTATTTAACAACATGGTACATAGAACTTTGCCAGGAATTTTACAAAAAATACAAGTTTCTCCTAAAGTTGTTTTTTTTTTTTTTGTTGTTTAGACCATTGATAAAAGCATAATGTTAAACCAGAATTCAACCAAGGCATAGATCTAGATTCTTCAGGAGAACACCTGATTTTGACTTGTGCCATAGCTAGCCCATTTTGAGTTTGGCTCTTGACTGGTTGAGTTTGCCAGCTTGATGGACTAATGTATGTAATAGCTGAAACCACAGTTACTTATAGTTTCTCCCTCATGGTAAGTTGAAGGTATTAAGTTACTTTCCACCTAATTTTCCTTGCAACCACATTTAGAAGGCTGATATGCCCAAAGGGTTTGTTCAGAGAGTGATAAAATGTGCACCAGAGTACCCAATGGGTCACCAATTGTTGTGGACCATCAGTTTTTCACTAGACTATCCTTTGCTTTTAACTAGAAGGATTTCAATTCTGCACATCACTTTTCCAGGTGATTTAATTTCTACAAAATCAAAATATTTGGAAACTACTTATTTATCAATATACCAGTGACTCCTTTTCTCTTATTGAAGAGTTTGAAATAAAGGCTTATTTATTTAGAGAAGTGAACGGTTTTCAGATTTTGAAACACTTCTGCACTTTCCAAAACTCACTGATTATGCATGGATCTCATTTCAGTGTTAGTTTAACATTTCATATTAATGGCCACCTGTTGCCAGATGGGAAAGCAATGATGGTGCCCAATGAAGTATGCCCTTACCAGTGCAGCACATGGCTCACAGGGCTGCTTTGGGAAAACAGACCTCTGAGTGTTTTCAGCAAAAATTAATTATATTGGAATGAATCAGCCAGTTTTCCTCCAAGTGGCTAAATGTCAATAAACTTGAAACAACTTGCCTTCCTATGGATTTTGATATTAATGGAAATTCTACATTGTGTGTATGTTAATATATATTTGCTTTCTTTATATATATTATATATTAAACTGAAACAAATATCAAGAATATCAAGCCCTCTCTGATAATGTGTGAATTCAAAAAATTTTTAAAAGATTGATCTGCACCTAAATTGTAATTTTGGATTTGAGCCATCATGGGGGTTATCTTTAAAATTGTCCTTGTCAGTATGTTTGAAAATAACCAAAATCATGATTCATTGCTAAAGAAAGGGGATTTAGGAGGTGGAGTCCAGGTAGCCTGGCTGATGGTAAGAGAAGCTCCATCAGCATTTGCTAGCCAAAGCTGACCAAAGGAACTGAGAGAAAACAGTGAAATTCAGTGCTTATTTGACTTCCAAAGTTTTCCTCAACCTTTTGAAAAATAGTTGTTTCAAAAAATCCTTTAGAATTACTCAGAACTTCAGATCTTATGCTCAAAATTGTAAAACTTATCATTCTCTATTCTCAGTGTATATGACACCACTATGTCTTTGAGTACAGTGACTATTTCTAAAATTTTCATTCTCTAATGTTTGTATTGCTGACTTAGACTATTTTCTCCTAATCTTAATTTATGTGTTTTCTTAAAAATTATAAGACAAGGGCCTTTCTGGTGGCCTATGAGTTGTCTCAGTGCTGTCACCTCTGCAGCCTGAGTTTGATTGCCAGCCAGGAAGGGGACCCACATAGCACAGCAGACCTCTCCTGTCTTGCCTACTGCCCCCCTCAGCAGTGTATTTCAGTAGATCCACCTGTTCTGTTTCCCATTTTGTCTCTTGTGAGTCCTCTGGCACCTACACCTCTGGCTTACACCCCAGTTCTTCTATGCAAAAATAATATATATAGAGAGAGCAAATAATTTAATAGAAACATCTAATATTCACAAACTGTTTATATTTTAAAACACTAAACCTTTGGTAATTTTTAATAATCTCTACATCTCTATTAAAAAATAATTAGGTGATTATTATTTTATATTCTGCTCTTTTCACCTTACATTATTTTCTGTTTCCATGAATTGTCTTGATCTACACCTATGTATTTAAACATTTACATAGTGAATACTTATGTTAAATGCATTTCTTTATTAGATATCTAAAATGAATTTTTGTTAAGCCATTGAAAGATTTTCTTAAAAAGAAGATTAAATGGCAATATAAATAAGGGTTTAGCATTATCTGTACATAGTAGGTGCTAAATAGACATTTATTAAAATGGTAAAGTGCCTTGTTGTTGATAATTTTTGTTGTTTACTCTGTGTTATAAGTAGTACTTCAAGATTGTCTTAAAAAATAACTTTAAAATAAACATTCTGGGATATTTCTTGGGACATGATTCCCTAAATAGAAATACAAGGGACAGCAGACCTTTACTGCCTCACCCACTGCTCCCCTCAGCAGTGTATTTCAGTTTATCTACCTGTTCTGCTCCCCCTTTGTCTCTGGTGAATCCTCTCACCTCACGCGCCTCTGGCCTGTACCCCTGCTGTTGTATGCATAAATCTTAAAAAAAAGAGAAAGAAAATAAATTTTATAAAAAATTTGGGTATTTTAATGGTTTCTTCCTTGCATGTTCTCTGATTGAAGTAAATCCATGTTGTGATTAGTAATATTCCTATTCCTAGCCCTACCATCCTTGGATTTTACAATCTTTATTTATTTTGATAGCTTATCCCACATGTTTTTATACTACAAGTCATTTTTCTGAAAGCAAGTGATGAGAAACTTATTCATTAGATCTCTTGGAATGCTTGTTAAATTTTTCACAAATATGGGTTTCTTGTGGATCTAATCCAACTATCTCTTATGACAGGATCTGGAAACCTCCACACTGAACACATTTTCAAAGATATTCTTAAGCATTCTAAAGCGTCAGAATACTGCTTTATAATTAAATGAATTTGTATTGCTTTTAACTGAAAGTAAGGTTTAGCATAGTATCCCAGACCTGTAGGTGTTGTAAGGAAGTGGCAGAATCTTTTAGTGGTAAACAAATCTGTCAAATCCTTGCTCTTCCTCTTCACATCCCTTTGTAATTCCTGATTTAAGATGGCATGGGTGACTCTCTTTTGCAAGTTAATTTATTGGTTATGGTTTGATACATAGCTTTTAAGTGGGCTAGGTGTTAGAGAAATCCAAATCTTACTATTTCAGAGAGTACACATATTGCAATTGCATTTGATACAGCTGTTGTAGGCATCCTTGCTATTATAATGCCCAGATAAGCTAATGTTGGAAAATGAAATGGTTTATGTTGTCATGAGGTCAGCAATTATTAACTGTGACTTGGTTGAAGAAATAGTTTCCTGGGAGAGAAGTAATATGATACCCTACTTAAAATAAGAATGAAATTAACAGAAAGTCTCATATTTTTATGTAGAAGAGCATTTATAATTCATCAAGTAAATTTCAGTTTTTCCATCTCTAAAATTTATTCTATCCCTGGGACATTTCTTTCAGTTATTATTAATAACTAGTCAGTTAAAGAAGAAAATATATACATGAGGATTATGGAATAAGTATATGTATAGGGGTTAGAGCTGCTTGGCTGAGCTGCTTCCTGTAATCCCAGTCTTCAGATCTCCAATAATCCCAGAGTCTTTTTTGACATAGACATCAGGTTGGAGGTGGTGGGGGGAGAGAGTTGGTTTAATTATCTTAGAATTGTTTGCAGATAGTTTACTCAGAACTGGAGAAATTATTTTGTGCATTATGTACTGAACAAAGTGGCATTGGACTTTTTATAAGAAATCTTTCCATTTCAAGAGATGCTCTTTCCATCGAATTATTAAGAAATTTATGATTCAGTGTGGAGACTTTTCAAATCAGAGTCGAACCAATGGAGAAAGTATTTATGGTGAAAAATTTGAAGATAAAAATTTCGATTATAGCATGATCAGGAGGTTTATTGAGCAGGCAAATACAGGCTGAAATGTGAATGGTTCTCAATTCCTTATCACAACAAGCCCAGCTCTTAATTTGGATGGGAAATGTGGTGTTTGATCAACTAATTAAAGGAATGGGTATGGCAAGATTACTGGAAAATGTAAATGTTCACAAATGTAAATGTAAAAGGTGCCAAACATTCCATATTGCATGCTACTGCAGAATATGGAGAACTGAAGGAAGGGGATGATTGGGGAATATTACCAAATAGGTGGTTTTGGTGACAATCATCTAGATTTCTCTGAGGACACAGACATAGATCTAAAATATACAGGTAAAATTTTATTAATGGCAGAATACTTAGAAAATATTGGAAGTATTTTTTTCAGGTATCAGAACTAAGATATGGTCATTAAAAATATGCAAAAGTTTTAAGCTATGTGGAAGGTCCAAAGTCTGTTATTGAGAAAGCAGAGAGAGTCAAGCTACAACACAGAGCTTCAGGTTGTGTCCTGAATATAGTACTTATAAACTGAAGATGTCAAATTGGGGTGCAATAGACAGTTGTTGGAGGCTCTTGAAATAGACCCATTAATATCGACTCACTGTATAGTAGAGCTCAAGGATGGCAAGGATGAAAAGAATATGATCTAGCACGTCCTGACCTTAAGAAACTCAGGAGATAGCACCAGAGGTAAGGTTATCCAGGTGGAAATGCTGAAAGTCAAACAAAAGGTAAAAACACAGAAAGATGAAAAGAGGCAACTTATATAAAAAGGTTTGCTGAATAAGGAATTCAGTTTGCTTAAAGATATACATTGATTATATATAGGTAGTAAGAAAATTGAAGGATTTTTTTCTATTATATTGTATATGATCCCTAATGTGTTGACACTTCAGTACTCCATCATTGACAGTTCAGGAATTCTTGTATGGTTCATTCCTAATGAAACAGGGCTACAAAATACATGAAGTTGTTTAAGAAAAAAAAAAAAAAAGACTGAATTATTCACAAAGACTAATGGTGTCCAACCTATTTATAAACTCTGAAAGACATGGCTTATTGAATAAACAGAAGAAAGCTTTAAAAAAGTATGTGTGTGGATAGGGTGAAGTGTCATAAATGAAGACAGTGATTATTAGTGAACTCAGGAAAAATGTTTAATGACAAAAAATAGATATTGATGAGAAAGTAGGTCATAAAAATCAATGTTTTTGAGGCTTTATTATAGGCACAACTAAAAAGCAGTACTTTGCTTTCATACCTCATATAATTTTTTTCCTGAAATATGTCTGGACAGTAAATGTGTAGAGTTAAATCAAAATGAAAGAAGATAGCAATGAAGGATAAACTGTTGTTTCCATCCTAGGAAAGCAGGGGTGCATTCACTATAAAAGAGAGGGAAATCAGTTTTGTAGGATGGATTCTTCAGGAGACCATCTTAAGAAATGGGATTTTAAATTCTGGAGAAAGAATGCAAGATTACACTTTTTCTTTTACTTACTAAGTAAAAATGCTCACAAGGAAGAGCTTTTCTCAAATCTAATACTCAAAAATAATATGTGTCATTGGGCATGAAGCTGGACCCTCAAGTTGAAGTCTAGAGGGCTAATTTGGCAAACTATCATATTTGAGTAGCCCTAAATGCATCGTATTTCTTCATGATAAGGAGGTGAGAATATCATTATGTCCTGATGAAGATAGTAAGGATAATGAAACTGACCAGGGAACATTTACTAAATGTTAAAACCCCTACTGTACAGTCTGAATCAACTTACTGATTATAGATTATATGCCATTAAGATTTTCCAGTAAAATTGTTGGTGCATGTATCCCTGGGCAGCTAAACATGTATCCTAGAGTGGGTGGCTTAACCAACAGAAATCAACTTTCCCATAGTTACGTACTCTGGAAAATCCAAGATAAATTTCACTTCCTGATGACAGCTCTTATTCCTGATTTGCATATTGTAGTTTTCAGTTGTGTCCTCACATGACAGAGGAGATTTCGATCTTTCTTCCTGTTCTTGTAAATTCACTAATCCCATGATGAGGCCCACCCTAAATGATGTCCCCAAGACCCCATCTCTAAAAACCATTACACTGGAGATTGGGGTTTCACATATGATTTTTGAGAGGCTAAAATTCAGTCTATAACTTCAATTATGCAACCATCAACACTATGAAAATGAATATCATAATAACCCCTGTAGTATTCTTTGGAACTAAGAAAATCAGCATCTTCCAGTTTTTACGTCCTAGACCTTTGTCTTTATTTTACTATGATGTCTCTGAGATGTTTGGAGAAAAACATCCACTTATTTGCTTAGGAGCTAAAATGAGTGACACGAAGAAATTGGCAACAATAAAAATGTAAGAATCATGCTCCTCTGGTATGAGTTGCAAATGAGAAAATTCTGCCCAAAGCCTTGTAACCAAATTAACAATTAGCATAAAAAGTTAAGTGCCTTACAGCTGCTAGTAACATTTGATGATGTTGGTCTAATTTGGGAATATGTTTGCAACTAGAGTTGTTTTTATTACAGTGAGTGGAATAATCATAAAAATAATCAGAATAAGAGACTAGTGAAAAACTGATATTAAATATTAACATTGAAAAATTATTTCAAGACCACAGTAATGTTTTGATTGTCTAGAAAACGTAATATTTTCTAAGCAGAACAAAAGCAGTTTATTTTCTTTTTGTAGTAAAGAATTCAAGCTTCAAAAACTTGGAATTCGAATTCCACCAACACAGTATACCTTGACAAATTGCTAATGCTTCTGAATTTTCTCATATGTGAATTCTACTTTTTCTCTCTCTCTCCTTCTCCCTCTCTCCCTCTCTCCCTCCCTCTTTCTTCTTCTTTCCTTCCAATAATTACTTTTTAAGAATATTATGTGCCCACTGAGGATACCTGTGCTAAAAAAAGACTTCTAAGATAGGTTTAAATAAGATTTCTTATGAAAAAGGACTGTAAAAGTATTCAACATTGTAAGTACATCAAGTACTTTTCCCTTGGGAATTGACTTTCAATTTCAGGACTAATGAGCCAAGGGAGGTTTGTTCATTCCCTTATTGAAGGAACTAGGATTAGTGACTTAGGTTAAGTTAAAAATGGACACCAAATTATTTTATATGGTTCCTCAAGTCCTCTACAGTTTCCGAACAAAAAATAATTGTATATTGGACAAGAAAAGAGCATAATGGAATGACTGAAAGAAATTATATCTTCCAGTTTCCTATTAGTAGCTTCTTGTGAAATGGAGGGAGTGATTATTTGCTTATTAATATGTTTATTCAATAAATGTCTCAGAAATGAATGAATCACAAAAGCCAATTGCATCAACCTATCATAAAAAATTCTAAAACACATCTCTTCACAAGAAACACAAGAGACATATCCCAAATATATACTAAAAAAGTTTCTCAGAGTAGAATTTCTTAGAATTAAGAGATACATAAATTGAATTTTAAATTAAACAGGTCTACTAGTACCTTCTCAAAATGGGATTCCAGACCTGAGGTTGGCAATTTTATGGCATGTTTATAAGATCTGAACTTTTTCTTGACATTTTGACCACTGTTCGCTTTTAGCAGATACAAGGACCAAAAAGCATGTTATAAAAATCAGTGTCAATTTCTTTCATGTTCTGATAGTTAGGAAGAACAAAAACTTCTAATGTGATAATTTTGCTCAGACTACTTAGCAATTATCAAAATATCAGTTCAGAAACATAAAAGTTATGAGATTGACTTACTTGTGATAAGAGTCTGTTTTATTTTCTTGTTATTTTATTATGTTTATTGAGGGACTGTTTACAACACTCTCAATGTTTTAAGGGTATAATTTCACACTTCTACAAATGCATGCTATTACATCACACTCACTACCAAACACCCAATAGCCCTCTACCATTTTCTTACACTCTTTGCTCCGACTCCTTTCTACCCTTCCTTTCTGGTAACCTAAGATCTGTAGTCTGATTTCAAGGTTTCTTTGCTTCATTTTGCTATATTTCATATATGAGAGAACTTGTTTGTCTTTCTTCTTCTACTTTATTTTTCTTAGTATTATGCCCACCAGGTTGTATGGTAAAATTTCATGTTTTTTCTTTACAGCTAATTAGTATTCCATTGTGTTTAGATACTCATCTTTCATTGGGTATTCAGGTAGCTCACATTTTGATTGGGTTTCTCTCCTGTTGCTGAGTTGTATGAGTTATGTGTAGATCTTGAGTATTAGCATATTATCAGATGTATGATATGCAAATATTTTAGTAGGGTATGTTTTAAATTTGATGCAGTTCCATTCGTTTATTTTTACTTTTGTTTCCCTTGTCATTGTTGAGTTATCAAAGATGTTAAAAAGATAGCATAGTTAAGTGTTTTAGCTACACTTTCTTTCAGAAGTTTTATGGTTTTAAAGTTTTATATCCAAACCTTTGATCCATTTTTGAATTGATTTTTGTGTTTGTTGTGAGCCCGTGGTCTAGTTTCATTATATTACATGTGGCTGCACATTTTTCTAGCATTTGTGCAAGGGTGGGACTTTCCTTCCTCCAGTGTATATTTTTGGCTCTTATGTTGTAAATGAACAATCATAAAAGTATAGATTGATTTCTAGACTCTCAAATCTATTACATTGGTCTGTGTATCTATAATATTTTTATTTCAGTACTCTACTGTTTTGGTTACCGTAGCTTTGTAGTACAGTTTGAAGTTTAGGAGTGTAATACTTTTATTTTGTCAGAATTGTTTTGGTGATTTGGAGTCTTTTGTAATTCCATACACATTTTAGTAATGTTTGCTCTACTTCCTGGAAGAATTCAGTTAGAATTTTGATAGGGATTGCCTTGAGTCTGTATATTTTACTCTGGGCAAGATGGCCATTTTCACAGTGTTCAGTCTTATTAATTCTTCAATCAATAAGCATTTCCATTTCCTATTGTCCTCTTTTATTTCTTTTAATGATGTCTTCTAGTATTCATTCTTGAAAATTTTTTGGGAGACGTTTGAATAAAATAAGCTCAAGATAAGTAGAAAAATTGCATTAGAGAGGGTTTTTGCTTGTTTACTAGCTTTTTACATTAAGGTTACAATTAAAGAAAAACAGTTATATGTAACAATTCTATTGCAGGAAAGCACCCTAATTATTGATTGTAGTTAGGAAAATGAATCAGTGGGCTTCTCTGGCTTGCTAATTTGTTTTTATCTCTGTGTATTTTATAACTGATATTTTCCTTTGCATTTTATCTCTAGAAAGATCAGAGCAAAAATCCAAATGGGCAAATACATCAGACTTTTATATTATCAATTTGAATATAACTATCACTTTCAAATCTATCTTTTAACTTGTTGCATTGTATTTTTGAATTTTTTAAAGGATTTTTCTTGGGACAAAGTATTAGAAATAGATAATTACTTATAACAATGTTTGCATGGACATGAAAGCATAGGAAATAAAAAATACTCAAAAGTGACACTAAATAATCCTAAATTAAATTACTTCCTGTTGTAGTTTAGAAAAATATAAAGCCCTACTAGTTTCTTGTTCAAATAATCTAAAGTATGTGTAAATTCTGGATACACAAGATTTTCAGATGTTATGGGGAATTCTATTATTTTTTTCCAAAATGTCCACATCAAAGAATGGGAACTCAGTCCTCTTCAGATTTTTCCTGGTAACTACTTAGATTCCCCTTTTGGTAACTACTGTTTTTGATGATTTTGGGGTTAGAACAAAGCTGGTAGTTATTAGTTTGTACATTTATGGTCATAAAAGTTGTAAACTATTGAAAATTATCAAAATACTTCCATTCCTGTTGGTAGAGATTGCCCTATGTCCCCTATCCCTGCTGGTACTTTTCTGTCATACTAACCATACTAGTCATCTCCTATATCCATGGACTTGGGCTTTGCCTGCAATTTTTCAGCTAAAGGGTTAATGCCTGATTTAACCAGTTCAGGACTGCCAATTGTTCCATTATGATAAGTCAGCACCCCAAAATCATAATTTTAAATACTTTGAAGTCATCTCTGGATTAAGCCTACAGATCAGTGTACAAATTTTGTATAACTAATTGAAATTTATAATGCCAGAATGGCCAAAAAAATCCAGATCCTTCCTTCGGAAAAGGACTTAAGTTTGGAGGGAATATTTAAACGTATTTTGGATAAAACCTTCAACCAAGTGATTATATAATCATAAACATGTTTTTAGTTTTTACTATGTTCTTGTCACTATGCTAGGCATTTTAGAGACAAAAAAAAATGTAATACCTAGTTGGGGAGGTGACAGTATGCCTATGATGTAATTGCCAACCCAATCAAGTAATATGTTATAGATTTCAAAGAATAAAGAGAACACGGAATGAAATTAGAAATTTATTAGATCTGAATTGAGTATTAAAGAATGAGAAAGATTTACAAAAGTGAAGGAGTAAATTTCATTCTGTAGAATCAAAGTTAATTGTGCTATGACATTGTGCTTATATATGGTAGAATCATAGAAATGACCTAACATTGAGAGTTAGATTTGAGTTTACATCTCAGCCTTGTCAATCACTAGATGTGGAATATTTGGAAGATCACATAATTCTTCTGAAACTCAGTTTAGCATTCATTACTGAATGAATAATGTTGTTAATTGTGATTTCACTAGCAATAAGAAGCTTATGCACATAATTGTTTTTGACGCATTCTTATCAAATTAAGAACTCTAAAGATTTCTTTTGGCATGAATCTAGGTCTGAGGACATGTAGATCTCCAAGATGGCCATGTAAGAACATCATGGGAAGCATTAATTGCCCTCCAGAAGATAAAGTTTATATTACTTCTGAAATCATAGGTCAACCAAGACTCCATTTCTTATTTAATAAAGAGATGTAATGAGTGACTCATATTTTTAACAGCATAGTTGGGGTGGAGCTAATTAAATATTTTCCATTTGCATTCTGTTCCCATTTAGGTTTGCTGACCTGACTTCTTGTCTGCAAGTCTCCAGAACCCGGATTTGTTGTTCTGTGTGCAAGTTTCAGGGTAAGTCAAAACTGAAGTTCATTGTGCTAATACCTGTTGAAGCTAAACTAAATATAATATCTAAAGAGCTATCACATCTAATTGCTATTTTAGAGATGTGGGCAAATCTATAAGAGAGATAAGAAGTAATCACTGCATGATTTTTTTAGATAAATAGTATGTGAAGAAATTGCTGCTCAGCTATGACATTATACTACTAGTTCCTGGGATGGGTCTTGCTATATTTGCATTTGTGTATGTTGATTGGGTAGAGAATCTGGATAAAATATCATGGAGCTTTATCCTTAGTCTCTGGGGCTGGAGTTAAACATTAGCTCTTTTGCATTGCATTTGGTTCTCAGTTTTTCCATTTGTTTACATTTTTCTAGTAGTTTCTGACTGAGTGTAGAAATTGAACCTTCTCAAGAGGTTTTTAGGGAGCAGAAATGGTTCTTAAAATTGAATGTAAGTCCCTTCATTATTATGTACTTTGAACTGCTTTTAGAGAATGACAGCACTTAGGACTTTAAGGGGTTTTGAGGAAGAAGGAGTAAAAAGGAGGTGTGATGTGTTATTTTTCCCTTGTATTCATGTTGACTGCCAATGTTCAGAAGTGTGACTTAGAGACAAACATTAGAAATTGAGAAAGCCTTTTAAAAAACTGAAAGTATACATTATTGAATCTTTTATAATTAATCATTCTTGTTGCAGAAAGTTATTGTATTTTGGGAATTTCTTATGATTCAGATAGAAAGGAAAACTTTTTTTATGAAAAGAAAAAGTCAAATGAACTTAGAAATTCACATTTAGATTCCTGAAATGTAGTGCAAATATATTGTTTTGGAGGGAAAGGGAATAACACACAGAAACTCCTGCTGGTTCTCTGTTTTTACTTTTCCATTCTATTATAAACTTGATCAGAGATTGAGTCTCCCTTTTCTCTCCTTGGACATTCATAACTGGAGGTTTACTTAAATGTAATTCTGAGTCAGGAATCTTCAGGGCAGTATTAGATTATGCTATACGAATTTTTTTTAAAGAGTTGACTTTCAGTTTCAGAGTCTTCTGTATCACCCCTTAGCTAGTCAATCCTCCTAGTGGGACTCAACTGTAATGGAATGACTAAGGAGAAAATAATTGGTGCCTTAAGTCTGCATTATTTAAATCTTAAAAATAAAACTTTATCTTTCACATTGCCTTTGGTATATCTTACAGTAGTCCACCACATTAGTCATTTATCACTTACATTTTTACCTCCAGGCACTTTAGAGATCAATTCCTGGATAATCAATTTGATCCTACAGGCAAGCAGACTGGTCTCTGGTTACTTCTAGACTGCACAATTGAACATAGCAAACAGGATGCCTCAATAGACAGCACTCCTTTACCTCTCTATTTATTTCCAGCCATTGCTAGAAGCATTGACTGTTAAGGTTTAAGGATCTTAAATTGAATCTTCTCTACAATATCCCTACCCACTGATTATCCTAGCCAAGCTTATGGCTGATTGTTAACAAGTTCTTCCTCATGAAAAATGAAGATCTGTTTTGCCATATAGTCATATTCTGGCTGTTTAGTTCTGCTTTCTTCATACCTTATAGTATACATTTTCCATCACATGACAGCCCTTCAAGAAAAAAGAAAGTTGCATTGAAAAAAAATTCCCTCCCTCCTTTTCTTATCAGATTGAAAATAACTGTCACAGGCTTTCTGTTTTCCGTGTTCCTCATTCCAACATACTCCTTTAAGCCACCAACACCTATTAGCCCACATTTTCTCTCATTTTACTTCTATGTGAGGGTATAGTCAGGGAAACCAAACACATTAGGATAGTTCACAGGATAACTGTATATTGCTTAAACAGAAATCAGAGAATTGCAAAACAAAAACACAGAAGAAATGACTGTAGAAAGGAGTTGCTCCTCTAAAACTGGGGGCACACAGGGAAATCTAGTGTTTGGGGAGACAGGTTTCACAGAGCTGGAATTCATGTCTGGAGAGGGGATGTTGTTTGATTTCTGCGGATGTTGGCTGTCACACAGCTGGAAAAAGGATTGTGCCCACTGCTGTTGGTACTTCAACCAGCTTGCAGGGGGGCCTTTGTTAAGCTGGGGCTCAGTGCTGGAGTTTTGGAGAACAGCATGACTCGTGGCTTTATCCCCCGGGTTATTACCACGGTGGTTCTGAGAATACCTAAATAAGCCAGAGGCTCCACTCAACAGGAAAAAGAATTAACCATCCTCCTTTCTCTACTCTTTCAGCCTCCCTGCAGTGCTTCCTGTCTGCAGTATCTAAGAGGAAGCCAACTGGCAAGGAAGAAATACGTGGTACAGACTTTCAGTTCCAGTTTCCCCAAAACAGAGTAAAGAAGGATAGATTTGGGACTGAGAGAAAATGGTCCAAAAAAATCACCTTTAAAAATTCATTTTTCTTTAGTTAGAAAGTCAAATAAAGGTGGATCAATTTCAATTATACTTTCAAAGAAGAATTAAATTCCTAAGATGAATGTTTGCTTATTTATTCATACACAGCCACAAAGGAAGAGCTAGTTGCTTCACTCACCCTATCTGTTTTACTTAGATTTTGTTGTTGTTGCTTAACTTTCCTATAAATCAAATTTTTCTCTAGCTTGCAGATTATGAATTTCTTCTTTGGAGACTTTTTCGTGTCTCAAATGTATTCCTTCTAGTGTCTAATTTCATGGAATACAAATATCAGAATACAACTTAACTACCAAAAACTCAAATTACCAAAATAGAAACACCATAGACTAACTCTAGGGAAGTTAAAATTGAAGTAAGATTAACACCATTGACCTCATTCAAAACTTTTCTGTCAGAGTGCTAAGATGAAAAGAAAAAAATATACTGATGTTGAAATACAGCCTCTCTCTTTGAAGAAAAGTGAAAGAATACCTTTTCTTGTAATAGTCATAATTTTCTCCTTCATGGTAGAGGAAATCACCAACTATAAATTGGGTATGAACAGAAAGAAACCTTTTCCATTCTCAAATTTTTCTAGGGTTATCTGGGTAAATTACCATCGAAACAGATAAAAGATGAGGAAAGCAATTTTTGCATCTTGAAAATGTGTTTCTTTTTGGTGAGTGTAAAATGAAGAGCACCAGTCTGGAAATGTATATCACCTGTTCTAGTCCTGCTTCTGCTATTCAAGATTGAGACCATTTGCAAGAATCTCTTTGAACATCAGACTTTCCCTGTGTGAAAAAGAAATATGGACAATGATCTCTAAGGGTTTTTAGTTTTAAGTCTTATTAAAATAAGCCATTCTAAACTTCCTGTTTTTGTTTTTTTTTAGAAGTAGGAGATTTGGGGGGCTCTTCCTGGTGGCACAAGGGGTTAAATCACAGCACTATGAAGAGCTACTGCACTTCAGAGCACTATCCAGAGCTACTGCAACTTGAGTTCAATCCCTGACCAGGGAGGTGACCCACATGGCACAGGACTTCTCCTCTGGCCCGCTGCTTCCCTCAGCAGTGTATTTCAGTCAATCTGCCTGTTCTGTTCCACACTGTTTCTGGTGAATCCTTTCCCCACTCCTCCACCTTTGGCTTTACCCCAGTTCTTATAAGCATAAATAATCTTTAAAAATAAAAGAAGTAGGAATTTTGGGAAGGTGAAGAAGGGAGGAACTGTAATAACTAATTCTTCCTCATTTTCTTCCTCCTCGTCCTCTCCCTCTTCTTGTTCTTTTTTCCTTTCTTTTTCTTTCCCCCTCCTCTTTCTTTTTCTACTTCTCTATTTCTGCCTTCATTGTTAACCTTCTCTCTTATTTCTGAGTTTCAATGAATGAATGATGGAGTTTGAAGTCTTTGTGACATTTCAGAGTCAGATCTGGGTTTAAATTTTAACTCTGCCTTATATGCTGTGATCCTTGCTATAACATATTTTCTGAGTCAAAGTATATCACCTATGAAAGAGGGAGAATAAAACCTGTTCCAAACAGGCTTGAAGAAAGCACAAGATAATAAATGTTAAGTACCAATAATCTTAATGAAATAATAAAATGGTTAATAGCAACAGCTAATAGTCTTGCTTGTGCTCCTCTGGCATCCTACTGTGTAATGTGAACATAGTTATTGTTGCCTATTCACCCCCATGCTTGCATTAGGTCAATGCCCATGAGCGCAGCCCAAAGTGCACATAATTCCTGCCACATTTACATGAACTGTAACTGTGTTACCGCTGCACGTGTGCATGTGTGTAGATGCACACACGTTAGTAGAGAGTGGATAAGGTGAATTTTGCACTCTGTTGTCTTTTGTCTCCTACTATATATGGATTTGATGATAAAAATGATTTCTTGGGTGCAGAGAAAAAGAGAAACTATAATATTCTAAAAGTTAGGCTTGCTATCCACATGCAACATGAAGAGAGAGGATATAAATTATGGACATTGTGTGATGGGTGAGACTGTGGAAGTAAGAGGTTCGTTCTACCCCTTCCAAATCTGGTCTTCTAACAACACATTATAGGTTGGCTTATTGACTTACTGACGTAGCTTCATTGTGAGCCAGCTGCTTCTAATTAATATCTAATAATAGTATTAAAATTTTGGGAAACCAAGACCAAGGATGTTTAAATGCCCTATTCCAGGACACCAGTGAGTTCAGATAACATTAAGACTTGGAAGTCCCTCTGAGTTCATTTTTCAAATTCCAGTGGCTTCTTCCCCTGTTTGAGGGCCTTCCTGTTTGTCTCCATCACCTTTGCTGTGGACTCCCTGTTCACAGCTGCACAGTCCTTTGCTCTTCAGGGAAACAGATGGTGGCCACAAACAGATGGTGGCTTCTTGGTAAACCCCTTTCCATGCTGGTACCAGGCTCCATAAAACAGGCGCCTGCATCAGAGCTTGCTGTGCTGTAGCCGCTCAGGCTCTGCGTTTTCTCTAAAGCACTTGTCTCCTCTCCCCACCCCCATTTATCCCGAATCCTTCAGCAGCTCAGCCCAGCAAGCTTGACAGGACCTGTCTTCCTCGACTGTTAATTTCACAGCCGGATGAGTAGAAAGGTAATTTATATGGGTCAGTCAGATTTAAAATGCTACTGTGTCTCCTGACGAGGTGGAATGAGAGGATTTAAAAGAATTACTAGTGTGGTCCAGAGCGGCAGTGTGTGGTCTCTTCGACACAGTCCTATACCTTTTCCATTTGGTAAATGCCCCACGTGGCCTCCACATGTTGACTGTGGATTACAACCAAGATGAGAAGCAAGCCACTGGGGGAAGATTTTTGTTTTCATTTATTTTTAATTAATTGCAAACTTCCTGTTTCATTTGGCTTGCCACGCTCTGCAGATCCTGGTGACACAGGAGCTCTGCCAGCATTAGAAGCCACTGTGCTGAACTGTGAGAGGCTTAAAAGTACCAGCCAGCTGCTTTGCACTCAGTCCTCCGGGAAGGTTTGAAATAAATTTGCATGTTTGGAATTCGCCTTCAAAAATGACTCAACTGAAGTTGCTGAATTCCACGCTTTTCTTACTTTGCTCCTTAAATTATAATACTTATAAATCATTATTTTTCAAGACATAGTTATAAATCTTTACTGGGTGAATAGTGTGTCTAAGGCACTTTAAGATGAAAGTCCTTTGGGAATTTTTCTTGTTCTTTAGGGATTTACTGAAATCCCCGCCACTGGTAGGTTTGTGTAAAGAGGGGACAATGTTGAGAAACAGAAGAGTGAAAAAGAGGCTTGGGAGTCAGACTCATTTATTTTGGGGTTAGACAGATGTGAGATACACTCTAGCTCTACAGACTTATAACTGTGTGATCTTGGGTAAAATTATTTAAAAACCTTCATTCTCTTCATCAATAAAAATAGTTGTTATAAAATATTTAAGTATAAATATAAAATTTAAATAAGGCTATTTAATATGTGCACATTGCATCTACGCTTTGTATATAAATGGTGACCATTTTTATTATACTTAATCTAACAGATAAATAGAAACATGAGCTTCCAATATGAACGTCAACAGGAAGTTCTAACTTCAGGGTGGTCTACTACAATAATGGAGACACCTTCTTTATACAAACGCCTAAAAAAATAGGAAAATAAAACAATAAAAGCAAAATAAATAACAAAATTATCAGATATCTGATTACTCAAAGAAGTAAGACTCTCCCCAGATGTAATAACTGAAGAGAGAACTGGAAATCTGAATAGCAACTGAGAGAGGCTAACCCTGCTTTGGGGGAGAACATATAGTTTCTTGGGAATTCAGATGCTTGGGCTGAAGAGATTTTCCTTTCCCTATTGTGTACTCTTGGCTCATTTGTCACAGAGTAACTGCCCATGCAAATGCGGATTTATTTTAGGGCTCTTCATTCTGTTCCATTGATAAGCATGTCTATTTTTTATTCCAATTCCACATTGTTTTGAATACTATAGTTTAATACTATAGGTTGAAGTATGGGGGTGTGATACCTTTCTTCCTTTTTGTCAGGAATGCTTTGGCTATCTGGAGTATTTTGTTATTCCGGATGAATTTCAGTAATATTTGTTCAATTTCCTTAAAGAATGCCATTGAAACTTTCTTTAATAGGGATTACATTGAACCTGTATATTGCTTTAGGTAAAACAACTATTTTTCAGAATGTCAATTCTTCCAATCCATGAGGAAGGCATATCTTTCCATTTCTTTGCATCTTTTTTATATCTTTCAATAATATGTAGTTTTCATTGTATATGTCTTTCACCTTGTTTTTAAAGTTTTTTTTTCCTCAGGTGTTTAATACTTTTGTTATGATTATAAAGTGACATTGTTTTCTTGATTTCTTTCTCTTAAAGTTTGTTGTACTGTACTGATTTATTATTTCTAATAGTTTTTTAGTGAAATACTTAGAGTTTTCTATGCATATAATCGTATCTTCTGAAATCAGTGATAGTTTTTTTTTTTTAAATTTGAATTACTTTCATTCCTTTCTCTTGTCTAATTGCTCTAATTAGGATTATATTGAATAGGAGTTATAGAGTAGGTATCTTTATCTTGATTGTAGAGGGAAAGATTTTAGTTTTTCACTGTTGAGTATGATATTAGCTGTGGATTTGTCATACATGGATATTACATGTTGAGGTATATTACTCCTATCCTCATTTTTGAGGGCTTTTATCATAAATGAATGTTAAATCTTTTCAAATATTTTCTCTATAACTATTGATAAGATTATATAATTTTTATTTTTCCTTTTATTTATATGCTAAATTACACTGATTGATTTGGAGATGTTGAACCTACTTTCATCTCTGGAAAACAGGCAAAACACTCTAAAACACTGGCTTCAGAGATGTGCTTGGGGATTTGACTTCAAAAGCAAATGCAACAAAAGCAAAAATAAATAATTGGGACAACATCAAACTGAACAACTTCTGCACACTGAAAGAAACTATCCTTTTAATATAACACCTTACTGAATGAAAGAAAATATTTGTACATTATGCATGCAAAAAGGGGGTATCTAAAATCTATAGAGAGCTCATAAGGTCAGTATCAAGAAAATTGGTAATTCAGCCAAAAATTGGATAGAATAACCAAATAGACAAATTGTCTAAAGAAGACACACAGATGGTAAACAGGCACATAGAAAAATGCTCATAAACACTTATTATTTGCATCAGAGAAATATAAATCAAAGACCATAATGACCTCACACCTATGTGAATGCCCATATAAAAAAGAACAAGTGTTGGAGAGGGTGAGGAGAAAAAGGGACACTTGTTGGTGGGGATATAGATTGGTCCAGTTCCTTTGTTAAACAGTATGGAGGTTTCTCAAAATAATAAAAATAGATATAACATATGACCCAGGAATTACACTCATGGGTATCTACCTGAAGAATACAAAAACCCTAATTCCAAGGGATATGTGCCCCTCTATGTTCATTGTAGTACTATTTACAATAGGCAAGCAATGGAAACAACCTAAATGTCCAAATGCAGATGGATGGATCAAGAAGATGTGGTATAGGGCCTCCCTGGTGGCGCAGAGGGTTAAGCAATGCACTATGAAGCAAACCGATCCCTGCCGTGGGCCAGGGACTGGACCCACATGGCGTAGACCTCTCTTGCCTCATCAGCTCCTCCCCTCAGCAGTGTGTTTCAGTCAGTCTGCCTGTTCTGCTCCCCACTCTGTCTCTGGTGGATTCTCTCACTGCCCAAACCTTTGGTCTGTACCCCAGCTCTTGTATGCAGAAGTAAATTGAATCTTTAAAAAAAAAAAAAGATGTGGTATATATACACAATAAAATACTATCCATATACAAAAAAAAGATAAAATCTTACCATTTGTGATAACATGGATGGGACTGAGGGGATTATGCTAAGTGAAATAAGACTAAAGGAGAATGGCTAATCCAGGATGATTTCACTCATATAGATTGTAAATCAGGAGCAAGATGAAGGAATAGACAAAATTAAAACAAAATAAACCTAGAAATCTGACTGCAAAAGTAAGGTTATCAGAGGGGGCATGTAGAGGATAGGGAGCAAAGGGCAGGGAGCCCACTGGACTTATATAAAGAATTTGGGGTGCTTTGGTAATGGATATGGTGTGGTAACATACATCTGAAGAGGTTTGAACCTGTATCCCTAAATCATAAGCAGTGTTGTGAATATCAGCTCAGTCAAAATAAAACAATCAGAAAATAATATCAAATAAACCACACTCAAGCAGCATGAAGAGAAAACAAGGGAATGTAGAATCTATGTGAAAATGAAAAAGTCTCTCCTAGATATTACAATCCCTTGTCTTTATTTCATCAGTTTGGAGTTTAATTTTCTACAGCTTACTTTCTTTTTTTTTTTTAAAGATTTATTTATATTTGCATATAAGAACTGGGGTACAGACCAAAGGTGTAGGGGGTGAAGAGATTCACCAGAGTGGGGTACAGAACAGGCCGATCAACTGAAATACACTGCTGAGGGGAGCAGCAGGCAAGGCAGAAGAGGTCTGCCATGCCATGTGGGTCACCTCCCGGGTGACATCAGGGATCAAACTCGTGCTGCAGTGGCTGCGGTTTGCCTCATAGTGCGTTGCTTTACCCACTGCGCCACCAGGGAGGGCCCTTATACAGCTTAATTTCTGAGGGGCAACCCCAAGCATAGAATATATGTACATCTGTCTAAAGAAAGTGAATTAAAAATAGTGAAATACAGCAAAAAGCAAATAAAAATATCATAAAACCAAACACTGGTTCTATGAAAAGAAAAAAATGGGAAGATTTTGAATAAGCCTAATAAAGAAACAAAGTGTAGGCCTACATAAGTCACATTCGGAATTAGGAATAAAAAAGACACTTGCAGATTGGAAGTGTGTGTGTCTGCGTGTGTATGTTGAGAACTCTATGGTGATACATTTGAAAACTTCTATAAAAATTTTAGAAAAATTGCCAAATTTACCAAAATGACTACATGAAATATTAATAGTTTTATAACTTAAGAAATTGAATCTGTAGTAAAAAATATCCTAGATAAAATTAATCAGGCACAGAGGATTTTACAGGCAAGTTTTACTGATTTAAGAAAGGATAAACTTTTTTATAGAAACTCTTCTAGAGGAGGACATCAGAAGCCCAAACTTGTCAAAACTGTAGCACTACAGAGGAAAACTGATTAATGTCATGTGTGAAAATAATACAAAATCATAAACTATCAGCAAAAATATCCAACAATGTTTTGAAATAGATAACATTTTAGAAATATTAAAATATATGACATTAGACAAATAATAATTCTCAGTGCTCAGAAAAATTTGTTTGAAAATATAGTATCCACCTAGGGAAAGAACTAACAATCCATTTATACATATTAATTTTAAAAAGAAGACTTCCCAAGTCAGAAGGCAAAAGAAAAATACCAGATGGTTCCTCCCTTAGGAGGAATATAAGGGAACCAAATGAGGATCAAGGAAAGGAATAAGAACAACAATA
>JAGFMF010011463.1:1658843-1698673 GCA_019455555.1 Galemys pyrenaicus
ATGGTGCACTGGTGAGATGGTGATGGGGAATACATGGGGATTACAATTAATGGCAAGTATATGTAAATTTTAAAATATTTTAATAAAAAAAATAAAATGCAAAAAAAAAAAGAAATAAGTCAAACTGAAAAAGATAAATATCATTATGATTTCACACAGATGTGGTTTATAAGATTAAACAAATAATAGATGAACTTAAAAAAAATAACCAAAAATAAACTTTTAGATTATGAGACCCATTAGTGGTTATCAAGAAGGAATGGGATGGGGAGCAGGGATTGTAAATCAGGAAAAGAGGACAATTTTATGATGATGGGTAGACTTGAACTTTTAGTGATAAACTTAATGTAATATACATTAAGTTTTTCGTGATACATACTTGAAATTTTACATAATGTTATAACACAATGTTATTTCAATTTAAAGAAGATTAAAACATAGCTAAAGGGGAAGGAGATAGTTCAGAAACAACAACAATAAGCAATCTATTCTTTGATCATATAGCAACTTCTGATTTGGTATAGAACTTTTCAAGGATTCTATTAGAGTGATTTAAATGTAATTTCCTAGAATCTTAATTGCTAATTATTTTAACTAAGAGCTCTAAATTAAACATTCTCTATTTTGAAGGCTTTAAGGAGTTTAAAGCAATTGCTGTCATTGGAAATGTGTTTAGTATCTGTTCTTGGGAGTGGAATCTAATCAGCCATGTAAGGATGGTGACCTCAGAAAGACAGCCAGAAGCATCAGCCTTAATTGTGTTAAGAACTCAGTGTCCACTTGAGTGAAATACCACCTCTGACTGGTGGAAAGTTTTGGACTTTAAATTTAGAGGATTCAAAGATCACTTTAAAATTTATTTTTTGACAAGTTCATCTGGTGTGTTAAACTCTTAAAAGCAACAACAACAAAAATTGAGACTGGTGAGTTGTGGGCTGAGATGATCACCCAAATCAATTTTCTTCTGCCTGATATACCCTAAATGACTTAAAATTTTTACAAAAAAGCAAATTTCTTTCAATTATCTAACCTCACAATCAAGGAAACACTATGTATATATGTATATTCTTCAAACTGCTGCTATAATGATTTAAGGAAGGCAAATCTAATTATATCACTTCTCAGATTAACTCTTTGAAGGCTCCCCATGTAACTTCTGGGATAATCCAGACTCTTTAATTATTCTCCTGGTCATCCCACCCTCCTCTCTACTCTTCCAATAATAGTCTTCCCTTAGATGCTGGACCCTTTATCTTTTACCTATTTAGGGCCTTCTAATTATCACTTGACTTCACTTTGCCAGTGAAACATTACTTCCCCACAACACAGCTAACCATTAATTCCTGTACCCTTTGCCACTGATTTCAATGTGGGAGTTAAAATCTGCCTGTCTTATTCACCACATTATCCTGTCCCAAAGTTCATACTCAATCAATATTTGCTGAAAGAAAGAGTTAATTAGGAACCATTTAATCCTTGGGCACTAAAAAGATAAAGTTAGTTACCTTAATCAGATCAAAACTGGGACTTCTGCCCACTCCTTATTAACTTCAGACTCTGAGCAGATGCTAACATTATATCAAGGCACAGATACAGTCTGGTGAATATAATCCATCATTTTTGAGACAAGCAGAAGCAAAACACTTAATGCCTATAGTAGGGAAACGTATCCTAACAATTGTGCATCATGTATCTTTCTTCAGACTCAAACAGTTCAAATTGTGTTATTGTGCTTATATACAGTACTGCATTGTGCTTATATATAGTCTTTTACTTATTGTTTATATACAATCTTTTACTTATCTGTTAACTGTTAACAACATCTGATTAATCTTATCAATTTTTCCTCTTGTGAATACAGGGAAATTATAGGCATTTTGTGAAGTATTCAAATCTATATTTCAGGCCAGCTATAAACTTTCTGTATTGATTTTTCCAGTTTAGAAATTCATCTCCTCAGACTGCTTGGGTCTTTTCCAACCTACAATTTCCAGTGAATTTG
Organism: Galemys pyrenaicus; assembly: GCA_019455555.1. NCBI lineage: Eukaryota > Metazoa > Chordata > Mammalia > Eulipotyphla > Talpidae > Galemys > Galemys pyrenaicus. The sequence goes on from JAGFMF010011463.1 coordinate 1,660,846, forward strand.
TTATTTTAAACTCCTTGGGAATATGTATACATATACATATGTGTGTATATATATATGTATGTGTGTTTATTTGGAGTTTTGGTTACCATACTAGTTTGTTGGGGCTGCTGTAAGAAAGAATCACAAACTGAGTAACTTAACCAGTAGAAAAAATTATCTCTTAGTGCTAGAGGTTAGAGGAAACATTTTATTTTTTGAAAAAGAAAGCCAACTAAACAGGAATGGTTTCTTTCTGGTATGATTGTTTGCAAATATGAACGCACACATTGAGATATTTCTGGGAAGATAATAAATTTTGAGCTTTGAAATCCTATTTGATCCTATATTACATAGTGATTCTCTTTTGGGTGTGATGTCCCTTTAGTACAGGCACTGCCAACATTGGGGGACTTCAGTAGATGTCCATTTGTGGTGATAAGGATTTTCTAGAAGGAGAGAAGCAAGCATTAGAACTTTATAATGTTCTGATTTTTGCTTTCTTCATAGCAGTTCTTGGGCTTGAGGGGCTTAGTGTGCTTGCACATAGGAGGTAGACACAATCCCAGGTAAAATACAAGCTGAGTTACTTCTAGCCCCAGTGACCGTAGATCTGTATTTACTGTGCCTGATAATTTACATGCCTTCTGCTTTCTGAAACTGAAGGCTCTAACTTATCTTCCTAAAGGAGTAGTGCAATCCTGTGGACAGGTTGTGGGCTTCGGAGTCTCTTGTTTCCATGTAATGGACTAATTTGAATAATATACTTCCTCTGAACTCCAGGACCTTCCACTGTGAAGTGACTTTGATTCTTACTGGGATATAACACTTCACAAGGTTTGTGTGAGATTACAGTCAGGCATATTTGCCAAGTGCAACTCAAAAATTCTTTGAGACTATGGGGTTCTAGGGTGACAAGTCAAGAAACGTTAGCCTTTATAACCAGATTTTGCTGGCCAGTTGCCTTCATCTTCAAGACTAATGGGACTTACATCTTGACTTCTCCCCTTTAAAAAATCACTTGAGTATTTTAGAGTTCTCAGGGTAAACTCTCATTTGCTTACCACAGCTCTTCCTAGCTCGTCTACAAAAACAACTTGATGCTGTTTATCTGTCAGCTTCTCAAAGAAGACTATAGAATTACAGATATAGAGAGATACGGATATAGAGTTCTACATTAGGGTCTAATGTAGAACTACTATATGGCCCAGCAATTCCATGTCTAGGTATCATATTTTGAAGAATATGAAAACACTATTCATTACAAAACTATTCACAATAGCCAAGATAACACGAAATAACACTAGTACACACTGATAAATGAATGAATACAAAAGATGTGGTATCAAGACACAATAGAATGCTACTCAGCTATAAAAGATGAAAACCTGCTTTTTGTGATAACATACTTGGACCTACAGGAGATTAGTCTAAATGAAATAATTCAGAAAGAGAATGACAAACACTATGATTTCATTCACATATGAATTATATAGAAACAAAAACAAATTCTTAGATTTTGACAACATATTGATGGTTAGAAGGAACAGGGAACAGGATGCGTGTGTTGGGGACTAGGGGATGGGACAGGTAGAGGGGGTCAATTGGATGGTGGTGGATAGTAGAGTTCTGGTGCTAGGCATGGTATGCTTTTTTTTTTTTTTTTTTTTTCAGATATGAAGCTGTACTACTGACTTATACAGTGTTGTAAACCAATGTCACATCAATAAAGAAAAATTAAAGAAATAAAAGAACCCCCATCTGCTACCATTGCTCATACTTCTGTAAAGATGCCCTTTATCTGTGCACTGTCAGTCTAATTCTCAGATCCTTTAGACTTCTTGAGTGTGACTAAAATATGCTATCATTCTCCAGAAGACATTGAAGTTGTAAAGAAAAAAATGTGAAAACAATGAATGAGTCATCACCGTGCTAATCAGGTTATGAACACTTGGGATTATTTGGTAGGTCACTGGAGTAGTATCAGCCCCTCTAGCTCCTCAAAATGTGACTTGGCAAGATTGGAATGTTTTATTTGATTAGCTCAAGGATCATTAAATTTGAAAATAAGGAGATTTTTTTACTTAGGAGATTTTTTTACTTTAGAAGATTATTAAATATTCTTTTATTGTAACTGCTCTTTCTTTCTCACTCAAATCTTCTCTAATAAAATTTCCATGGCAGAGTGAAAATAGTAAGGAAAATTATAGCTTGATTTGGAAATTTGTTTACATCAGAAATTTACTGTACAAAGTCACATGTAACATTTATTGGCCTCTGGAGACTATACCCATTTTTACTTAAAATACGTAGCTCCCAATTTCTGGAGGCTCTATCATTTATCTACCTCGTTCATACTTCTGTCATATTTTAGTAACCCTTATAGTGTGTTTTCTTTAAACCAAAACTCATTTTAAATTTAAATGTGTATTTTAGCTATTTATCCTGAGTAATATCTATGGAACAATGACTTTGATTTGTAAATTATACAATGTCTAATAGACATTAAACTAATAACTAGTAAAATAAGATCCTCTGTTGACCACATACTTGTGCTATGTAGTACCAGTGCCGTCCAACAGAACTCTCAGTGGTAACGAGAGTGTTTCATGTCTGCACTGACCGATGTGGTAGCTACTAGCAGCATGTGGGACTGCACACTAGAATCAAGACTAGTGCAACTGAAGAACTGGATTTTAAATTTTATTTCATTAAATTAATTTAAGTTTAAATAATTACATGTAGATAGTGGTTACAGTATTGAAAACACTGATCTATCTTAGAGGGTAGCTAAGTTTCTTCTAGTTCTAATATTAAATGAAAGTTTTAAAATGTAAAAAAAAATCCTCAAGCAAAATTGTCTGGATAGAGAGAACGGTATTATAACTAAAAATTTGGGGTATAAGGGACTTCCTTAATATGACTAGTACATAGTATCTTATTTGATAAAAGAAAAGAATCTAGAGACAGTGGTTTTCATCAATCCTCAAGTCACAGCACCAAGATGGTGGCCTGGGTGATAGAAACTTAGTTGTAAATAGCCTTGATGCCTTGTAGTTGGAGTTCTTGTTTTGGTTTACTGCTATATATTTGACATAGAACATTGTGTAAGTTTAAGTTGTACATGTTAATCTGATATATCTATATATTGTGATATGATTACAACTGTAATCATAATTAAAGTTGGAATTTTTTCATCATGAACAATTCATCCAGAACTCATGGCTTGGGGGGAAGCTTATTAGAAAGGGATACATACTCCAAAGCATAACCCTGGTAGGTGGTCAGGGGTTCACTAGTCAGAGACATACTTTATGAAAGTTGTAGTTTGTACAACTAGAAAACTATCAAGCACAGTTCTTTCTCCAACTTAGTTTCAACTTGAACAAACACAAGAGTACTTGTGGAGAGAAATTCCCTCCAAGTGCACTCTTCTGGTGATTACCAGCAAGTCCACTGGCAGCAGCTGGACTGAGTGTCTGAATCAGCCTGGCTGATTACCTTAATCACCTCAATCATAGAATCTCCCCTCCCTGGAATGGTCTCAATATGAGAGTGGCAGAATAGCCACTTCAAGCGAAAAACTACTTGTTAGAACATATTCTGATGTGTTTAATGAAAAGCTTGTGATTTATATGTGGGACAAGATAATTTCAATGCTTTGTCAATCCTTTGCTGGTTCTTTTGTTAGTAAGGGTTTTCCAAGAATGTCTTCGTTAGAACACAGGGCTCATCCTTGAGAGATGCTGCTCATGTCCCCAGGTAAGCATCTCTTCCCTGACTGTTCATAACTATTGAAAACCAAACACAGGACTTTTTTCTTCCTGGCCCTTCAGTTTGAAGCCCCATTCATTCATGAATATTTAGGAATGGGGAGTGGAGCGGAGTCCACTGTCAGAAAAAGAAGCAGAACCTCAAATACCCTTCCTTCATCATGAACACGTCTAAGTGGGTCACAAAATGAACATTTACTCCACTGGAGTCAGACTAACTGAATATTCCAGGATGTGTCAGGTTTATTATTTTTGTTATTTTAAAAAGTGGCATTTCAGTATACAAGGAACAGCTATAACAGAATTAACTGCTACATTCCATGCCAGTATCACTGGAATCTTTATATCTTTTCATCATTGTGCAGGTTTGACCTTGTGAGAGTACAACATCAGGGCTGCTTCTTTTCTCCTAGCACTGCCTTTCAGTGAAAGTTACCATGGCAATAATGGTACTATGTCCAAACAACTAGATTTTTCACAGGCATGGCTAATAAAGTCAATGATTGTTTATGATAAATGACCTCTTTACTGAAAGTGTTAACGTCAAATGATCTCTAATTATCTTCAGACAAAGATTTTAAAATGTAATACAAATTGTAATTATAGTTAAGATTAATTTATTGTAATTCCCAGAAAAATTAATCACCCCTAATGATTAAGAACATTAATCTTGGGATCAGAAAGACATGAATTTCAATTCTGCTGTCTCACTTCCTTCTGTGACCTTAGGCAAATTTCTAAATAAGTATTTTTTAGTTTCCTTATTTATAAAATAGGGATAATAATAATAATAAACTGAACATTTTCTGTGAGAGTTAAGTGAATAAATATATGGAGAGTCCTTAAGATAGATCATCTATAAGCAAGGAAATAACTGATTAGTAGTGGCATTACACTTTTAATCAGTCCTTGAGAACCTCTATTTTCCAAAAGTGGTTTTTACTTTTAAATTTCAAGCCACTTGATTTTCAGAACATTCTAGAACATGTTCATTTAGAATAAAATAGTTATAGTGAGCAATTATACAATGCTTAGTATTTATTCATCACTGCGATATGCTTTTCACATACTTCAGTTATTTAATCATCATCACAACAATCTGATGATGTATATGCTATGATTATCCCCATTTTACAAATAAGAAACTGAAGTACAAGGAATAAGTAACTTATTTAAAATTACCAGAGAATCATAACAGGACAGGATAAGAACCAAACAGCTAGACTCCAGCATCAATGCCTATACTCGCTAAATTATACTGCTTTTTAGAGTCAGAAACAAAAGTTGATTTACAATTATAAAATATGTTATAATAATAGCTATAATTATATGTTACTTGTTAATTAACATATATTAATTTTGTATTATTTTTATATAGCTGGAATTGTAAACAAACAATGTTAATTACAGAAAATAAAGAGCATGCATAAATGATCAGTGAAATCATCCATATTTCTTCAGTTTTGATGAACAGCATAATTTGCTTCTCCCAGCCCCTTTTTGTGATCCACTGTTCTACAGGTTTTGTAGACCCACTGCATTCAAGATTTAAAATTGAACCTATTTTTAAACTTCAATTCCTATTCCTATTTTTTGTATATTTATTTATCTTACATCATTGTTCATTATTTTACAGTGTTTGATTTCTCCCCTAAGGTGTTATCCCCATAAAATTCCCATCACCAAATCACCCATGAACCATCACTATAGTCTCTTGTGTTCTTCCCTCCTGTTTTGATCCCTTGCCCTCCTGCTTCCCTGCAGAATGTCTCTCATCTATGCTTTGCCTACTAGTTTTGTCTTATTTTTTTCTGACCCCTGTTCAGTTTTCCTCTAATCCTTCTATAAGTGAAACCATCCAATATTTCTTGCCTTCTGACTTGTTTCAATGAGCATAATCCCTTCCAGCTCCATCCACGTTGCTGCAAATGAGTTTGTTTTTTTTTTTGATTGCTGAGAGCATTCCACTGTGTATATATACCACATCTTGACCCAGTCATCTGTTTTTGGGCATTTAGTTTGTTTCCACATCTTAGCTACTGTAAATAGTGCTGCAATAAACTAGGAGTGAAGATTTCCTTTCAAATTAATGTTTTTGTGTCCTTTGGGTAGAATCCTAGGAGTAAAATTGTTGGATCATATGGTAGCTCCATTTTTAGTAATTTGGGGGTTCTCCACACAGCTTTCCATAGTGGTTGGACCAGTTTGTATTCCCACCAGCAATGTAGGAGAGTCCCTTTTTCTCCACATCCTCACCAGCATTTGCTGTTGCCAGTTTTTTCAATATGTGCCATTTTCTTTGGTGTGAAGTGTTGTCTTATTGTAGTTTTGATTTGCATTTCCCTGATTATAAGTGAGCTGAGCATTTATTCATTTATCTGTTGACCATTTACATTTCCCCTTTGGAGAAGTGTCATTTTACCTCTTCTGACATTTATTTGGCTGAATTGTTTGCTTTTGTTGAGTTGTGTGAGCTTTTTGTAGATATTTGAAATCAGTCCCTTATCAGTTATATGGGGTGCAAATATAAAACTGAACTTAAAAAAAAAAAAACCTTTTCTATAATAACATAGTTTACTTCATGTGAAGGAATTTTTCTATCCAGATTGCTTACTCTTATAAAGAAAAATATCAGGGTTTTTTTTTTTTTTTTAAATAAAGATCACCCTGAAGAATAATTCTCTGTAAAATAAATCAGAAGGGAAAGGAAAAATATCAGATGGTTTCACTTATAGGAGGAATATAAGGAAACCAAATAAGTGATCAAGAAAAAAATAATAGCAAATAAAAATCAAAACTAGCAAACAACTGTAGATCAGAGATATTGTGCATGGGACAGGGAGGGAGAGGGATTGAAACAGGGGGCGGGAAGAGAACAAGGGACTATGATGATGGTGCATGTATGAACTGGTCATGAGAATTTTATGGGTACTACACCTGAGGAGAAATCAAACATTGTACAAAAAATGAACAATGGTGTAATATATATTATGTATAACATCTATAATATAAAATTATATTATTAGTTAATACAAAATAATAATATATAATTATATATAACATATATAAAATTTAAAAAAATTACCCCAAGGAAAAAAACTACCATCTAGTGCACAAAGCATGAAGAAACCTGAAGAGTAATAAAACTAAAGTTTATTTGAAAAGAAAAAAATATTTAAACTATTTAAATATCAATTGAGAAATTCGGCAGTGACATGACTGATGAAATTGGTAATGAAAAACAAAACACATGCAGATATCATAATTGAATTGGGGTAAATTAAGTCATTATAAGACTAAAAAATGTGGGCCTCTCTAGTGGTGCAGCAGGTTGAGCACCGCACTGTGAAGCATCTGGGGCACAGCAGCGCAAGTTAGACCCCGGTCAGGGAGGGGACCCACATGGCACAGCAGACCTCTCCTGTCTCCCCTGCTGCTCCCCTCAGCAGTGTATTTCAGTCCATCTGCCTGCAGTGCTCCCCACTCTGTCGCTGGTGAATCCTCACCCCTCATATCTCTGGCCTGTACCCCAGCTCTTGTATACATAAATAAATAAATCTGGAAAAAAAGATTAAAAAATTGGGGGACTTCCAAAGTACATATACTTCTGAAAAAACTGATCCAATGAAAAATATATTTTAAAATATACAATTAGGATCATAACTATATATGCATACATTTTTAAATTAATTTGAACAATACTATACTACATATTTTTATTTCTTTAAATCTACAAGTTAATTTTAACAGATTTTCTCATGAAAATTAGAGTGCTTATTTTTCATTATGAAAATAATTCTTTGCTGCCTATATCATTCCAGTTATTTACTGAGTTGGAAGCTAAACTCTAGGACATACTACCAAATAACAATTTACAAAAGTTATGACCATTTATGTATTTACCAGGTAAGAAATAGATTGCCTATATCTCTGCACCTTTGCTAGTCTTGACTATTCTCATCAAATAATTATATTTCATTTTTAACTTGTAAACTGTTATAAAATTGAATACACCATTAAACCTGATTATAGGTATTTTTTTCTGAGTATATCTACTTATGACTATATTTTCAATTAGGATACTAGTGATATTTCTTAGTACTTTATATCAGCTCTTTCTATACGAAGGATATCTACTTTTACATTTTTGTAAATATTTTTCCAAACTTGTCATTTGCAATTTTTATCCTTGTGACTTTTTAAAGTTTATTTTAAAGTCCAAGTAACAGAGTAGTAGCTTACTCATAAATAATACTACCAGAGATTGCATTTGACTTAATAAAGCAGTACTTGATTAATAAACATTTACTTTATTAAATTAATATTAATATTTAATATTACAAAGTTAATATTATGTTTACTTTGATTATTTAATAAACTAAAATAAATTTAATATTTACCAATCACAAAAAGAGGACAGGCATAGCAAAATCTGGTTCCTATACCAGTATTTCATGTCATTTACATCAAGATACTATAGGAAGAGCACATAGAATGCTTAAAATTGGCCAGAGGCTATTAATGTGACTAATCAATGTATTATGCAAAAGATATATACACAGCCCTTATTTCCATCTTTTTCTGTTGCATCCATACTCAAACTGCCTTAACTTTTGTATATACATTGGAATTAGTCTTAAAAAAGGAAGAAATTTTGCCATTTGCAAAAACATGGCTGGACCTCAAGGGCACTATGCTAAGTAAAATAACCCAGCCATCTAAAGACAAAGTATACATGGTATCATTATCTTAAAAAGAGAAGTTAAACTCATAGTGATAGAAATAAGAGTGGTAGTTTCTAGAAGCTGGAGGTGGGAGAAAGAAATAGAGGTGGATAAAGGGTAAAATTTCAGTTATAAGAGAAAAAGGTCTAAGGATATAATGTTACTTATAGCTGATTCTACTGTATTATACCACTGAAATTTTCTGAGAAAAAGATATTTTCATATGTACACAAAAAAAAATAACTATGTGGGGTGTGGATATGTTAATTAACAAGATAGGGGGACTCTTTCACAGCAGATATATATTATGACATATATCAAATCAACACATTGTACACTTTAAACATCTTACAATTTTATGTTGATTATAAATCAATAAAGCTGGAATTTAAAAAAGATGAATTAGTTCTGGGGATCTACTGTACAGCAATGGTGACTAGAGTTAATAATACTGTATTATATACTTAAGTTGTTAAGAGAGCAGATCTTGAATTCACTAACAACAAAAAAATTATAATCATGTGAGTAATGGTGTTATCAGCTAATGTAAAATTATTTTTTAATATATAATTGTGTAAAACTTACATATTGCACACCTTAAATTTACATAATGTTATAAATCATATAATAAAACTGGAAAAAAGCTTTTCTAGAATGTGTCTACCTTAAATTGCAGTACTGGAGCATCAATACCTTGTTTATTCTGTCATTTAGTTTCATCTGCAGTATGTTTTTATCTGTAGGTTTTCTTTTTGTTCTTTCATAATAATACTTTCAATGCAAAGAGAAAACACAGGGGGAGGGGAAGCCCTTCAATTTTTCCATTGCATTTGAAAGACAAATTAAACAGCCCTAAAGTTCTCTATTGTGGGGCAGGTTGGGGCTATTGTTAACATAGTATATATTCACTCTACATGAACTTTGCTTATGTAATTCCCCTAAGTACTTTTGACAGGAAAGCTCTGCAGAGTCTATGCATTATTTTGTTTTTGCTGGAAGTTAGGTAAGGGGCATAACCAAAAGAAGACGGAACTTTGCAAAAAGATAAGCACTCAATTTCAGTAGGACAATGTCTAGATTACTGGAAAGGGAGAATGGTGGTCTTGACAAATAGTATCCATGAACAATCAGATGACAACTGACCCACCACAGCTTGCCAAAAAGTGATGTGTTGCTGAGAGTCATTATCTTGTTCTACTCTCATCCAATCTTCAAACCCCAAATCAAAATGGATCCTTGTTCTGTATTCAGCTACTAGTGGTGAACTGGTGAGCTAGTGGCCTGGGTGGTAAGTTCTTGGTGGAAAGTTCCAATGACTCTAAACTGTTGTCTTGCTGTGTGAGTAACCTCTAAGTTCTTCAGCTTTTTCTTCAGATTCTTTCTACTTTATGAATGCCCCAGAAAGTTATTCTAATGGCTCTTCCTAATGACAAAATTTGAGCTGATTAAAGTAACCCTGTAGGTTAAATCTTATTCTTGAAAACACTTTCTTTCATATTTGTTTAAAGCTTTAAAGCAGCCTTCCAATGCTGATTCATGGGTGTACATCTGTATAAACCCAGCAGCAATGATGTGGTGTAAGATTCCTTCCTTCATCCAGGTGTTTATCTACTATAGTCCTATACAATAGGCTGAACAGATGACAGAAGTTCTGTAACAGGGTCGTCCCCAGGAAAGGGGGAAGTTCCAGAATCCAGATTCCGCCCTAAGTAAACAAAGCTAAAGTGGGAAAGAAGATTCTGTAGAGAGGAGGACAGAAAAAAAAAAGGAAAAAAAAGCAAAATAGAGAGCAGCAAGAAAACCTGGAAAAGGCACGTGGAGCAGAGCGACATGTAAACAAACTGCGCTTGCTTTTTAGTCTTAAACTAGTTAAAACAAATGTGGGTGAGAGACCCATGGGGAAATTAACATGTCAACTTTCATCTTAATTTTATTTTTTCTCTTTTCCTCCCAGATTTGTCTAACTCTTTCTGACCCTTTCCTATAGGTCTCTACTAAAAAAATCCTTTAAACATGGCAGGCTTTTGGGCCTTGCTTTGGGCCAATCCTATTTAGCTAGACTTTTACCCTCAAAAAAATGAGTAACTTTATATGCTTAATAACTATGTTCTTTGTCCTTTCTATATTGTACCCTAATTGTATTAAAATTCCTTTCCATTAAAAGTTTTATATATTTGTTGTAATGCAGCAAATGGCAAAACTCATTCAGAGAGGGCAAGTTTAAAAGTTCTAAAGTGGTCCTCTCCCTGCTCTGTAACAGTTCAACTTCAAAGATAGTGCTTCAGGCGCTATGTGTCTAGGACATCATTCTCTTGTTCCATCTCTGGCCCACACCTGATGAAGTGGACTGATGTGGAATCTCTCACACTTCTGCAGATTCCTCTTCTCTTATTACATTCAATCACTTAAGTCAATTGTTTGTGGGAATATACTCCCACCAGATTTTATCAGTTTTCCAGATAACTTTCATTAACTATTCATATGATACCGAAATAGTCATTTAAAAATGAACTCATACAAAAACTCACTTCCTATAAGAAGCTTCTCTCCCACCACTGTGAGCCATAGGCTTTCCCTGAATACATCTCCCAAGCTGCCAGATCCTAACTGTCACTTGGGGTACTCTCTTTTAAAACACATTGCTAATGCCCTTTCCCTGGGCAGCTTTGTTTCAATGGGGTGTGGAGTAGGGCCCAGGAATTTATATATTTAAGAATCCCAAAACATAATAAACATATTACATTAAAAGCATTCACTCCAGGTTGGGTCTTATGATCAAAGTTAAGAAACTATCCTAATTATTGCTTCGCATTTCCTGCTTACATATCTGATGATTTAATTACATCTTAAATCTCATGGCTGAAGAGTAACTTGTAGAGAGATTTCAAAGAAAAAAAGAAGGGCAGCTTGATTTAAAAAAGGTGGTCATAAGGACTGGAGTGTGAAAAGATAATTATGCGAGAGACAGGCGAAGTGCGTCATGAAAGCAAGATACAGAGTGGGAGCGGGTGGGGAGATGGAGCACCCCTACCGACAGGCAGAAAGATAATGACCTCCTTATTGGTCTTCCTGCCTCAGCCTTTGCACCCTCAAATCCCTCACAGCTGTCACAGTCCTGTTCCTCGGGCCTCTCTTTGATTGCATTACTTCCCCTTTCAGAGTCCTGTGCCAATACCCAATTACCTCAAGCCAAATTAACACTCTTAATCACAGGTGTCAAGGCCCTCACTCCTTGGTTTCCTGGAACTGATGGCAATGCTCATCCCAGCTCAGGCCTTCCACAATGGTCCCCAGCTGTTTATGAGTCCTGGGTGAAACTTGTCAGATTGCCCACCTCCCACCTCCACCTCTATCAATTTCCCCTTACTTTTGATGAAGCTACCTGCTTCCTTTCCAATACTGTTCCAAGCAACATTTTCCTTGTTATTTTTATTTATTCATTTTTAAAGTGAAGTACTGCTGTTTTACTTCTTTGTTAGTGTTTTGACAGTACAGGATTTCTCCTCTCAGGTGTGGTCTCAGGCTCCCACCGCCAAAGCCCCATCATCCTCCGCCATATTGGTCTTATAGATTCCTCAGTTTGACTAAGTTGTAGAGTCTTGCTGACTCTAGACCTCTGGCCTTCCTTTCCTCAGAGCATTTGTTTTATTTACTTTTAAGATTTTAATTTTATCTATGCATACAAGAGTTAGGGTACAGGCCAGAGGCACGGGAGGTGAGAGGATTCACCAGAGACAGGTGGGGAGCAGAACAGGCAGATCAACTGAAATATACTGCTGAGGGGAGCAGCAGGTGAGGCAGGAGAGTGGGTCCCCTCCCTGGCGGGGCATTGAACTCGCGCTGCTGTACCACAGATGTTTCACAGTGCAGCATTCAACCCGATGGGCCACCAGTGAGGCCTGAGAGTATTTGCTTTAGAAGACTTGTAATTATATTTTTTTTCTCTGTCCCTTATAAATGATACAAATAATTTTCTAATCTCTTCCCAGAATAACAACCCTGGAACAGTCTTTCTTCCCCAGGGACCTGTCTCTGTAGGATGAAGGAGCTCAGCTTTGATGGGAATTACTAGTAAACACAGACAACCTAGTCACAAAAAAATATCCACACATTAGTTTGTGCACCACCCGTACCATTGATAAATCTCCCCTAATATCCTCTAATATTTTTGTACTAACTTACCCAAGCTTTTAAAACCCCTAACTTGTGTTTTTGAAGAATTGAGTCCAATATCTTTCACCTATGAAATAGCTTGAATGAAATCTTCCTTGTTTGTTTAGCTTTGTCCACAGCAATTTTTGCTTGGCATTACTTAACACCACTGAGATACAATTGGTTGTATAAACATACAACCAGAACATTTTTGAAATAAATGTGTGTTTGTATGTATGTATATTTCAATCACTGTATCCATATATCTAATGTGTAAAGTTTTTGAAGTTGTGTAGGGTCAGAGAAAACTATCAGGTCTTTCCACCCTCCCACCATTGGTAGAATGATGGACACCTATAGTGCTGTGCGCATGCCTAGGTGGGCTTGTGCAAGTGGGCACACCTGGGTTTGGACACGGGCATATGAGGGTGGCATCAGGAGGATGCCAAGACCAGCAAAAGACCAGCAAGAAGAAAGAGCAGAACATAGAGCAGCAGCAGTGGGAGGAATGGGACGCCAGCAGAAGCAGAGAGAAGCAGCAGCAAAGCAGTCGAGAGGGTAGTGATGAGCCAGGGGCTAGGAAGGCCTGCGGCCTCCTGACCCACTGGCACCAATGCCTGCTGTGACCTGGCCACTTCTGTAAATAAAAGCATAAAAGCCACTGAGGGCTCCAAGACTCCTTCCTTTATTCTGTCTGCTAGAACCAATGAGAACCTGCCCTGTGCCTCCTTCCTGGCACTACAAGTTGGTACTAACTTCAACTTTAGCTCTTACTATTAAATTCGTCTGAAAAGAAATCTCCCTTAAAACAAAGAAATGGTTCACTGAGTCCATATATGATTGGGTTGTTGTAGCAGCAGGAAGGCATATGGAGCAAGTTCGGGATGGTTCTGGGCAGACGGGTCAAGGAAGGGAGTCTTGGAGCCCTCGGTGGCTTTTCATGCTTTTATTACAGAGGTGGCATCAGGTACATGGCAGGCATGGGAGCCTGGGGGGCCGGGAGGCTGGCAGGCCTCCCAGCCCCCAGCGCATCTCACCCTCTCGGCTGCTTTGCTGCTCTTACTGCTGCTCGTTGATGCACTTGCTGTTGGTCGGTACTGTCGGTCCTGGGGTCCTCATGGCGCCACCCATTTATGCCTCTGTCCAACTCAGGTGCGCCCACTTGCGCATGCCCAGCCTGGAATGCTCGCAGCACTGCAGGTGTCCATCATCACAGTGGTGGGGGGAGGAAAGACCTGATCAAACTTTACCCTACAGTTGTCATTACATAGAAATACTAATTTTTCAAAAATTCTTAGGCTGTACTAGAACGCCTAACTAAAAGGGTGGAAGAAGGACAGTTTATTTTTTAAACTCTGGGAACAGGGCTTTCCTAGGTCAGAAAATTCATCTCTTCCAGAGTTACACATAGCTGTGATTTGAAAGGTAAGAAAATTTGCCTCAGATGTGTTTTTGTACATCTCTGCTCCTCATTAATAGACCCCCAGATCCAAATGTCTTGTTAGGAGAACATATTAAACAGAAAGACAATGAAAAAAATCAATAAAAAATACACATTTTATATGCAACATATCCATATATGCAATAATATAACTGTAGGGTTTTATTGATTCATGAGGAGGTTAAAAAAATGCCATATTTTATTATTTTCTCTCCATAGCTTTTTCAAGTAAACTTTGGGGACTCCCGGAAAAATGCCTGTTAATGGGACTATGTGTTTTATGAGATTGTCCTTTTTGAATAAGATTGTATCAAATTTGAAAGTTTTCATCTTCCAGCATACCAGTATAGGTTTTTTATGTGGGGAAAGAAGCTCAATTGTTAAGTAAGAACAAAGAATATTTATAAAATTTCTTTTCTGATAGTCATTTCCACTTTGACCAGTCTTATCTTTGTCAGTAAAGACAAAGGTACATGTATTCTATTGAGTTTTGAATGAAGGTTCCTTTGTTTTGGAGAAAGAGGTTTTTCTTGGCACTAGTGAATTAATTGCCTTAGAAGTCACTAATGCTCTCTTTAGCCACCAGTGGGAGAAAACAGTCTTTATGTTCTCTGAAATCTCCAAAGGGATTTCTGTCCCTGTCTTCTCTTTCTTGGGAATGTGAAGACTCAAACTACACAAAAGGTACAATCAATTAATTTGTTTTTAACCTGAGAGTTGGTTTTTGAACACAATTCTCCTGGGTTTTTCCTAAGTATTATTATTTCAGTCTCTAGGTATTTAATTGAAATGAAAAGTTGTCACTTAAATGAAAAAGAACACTGGGATATTTGTGTATTATTCTCTAATGCTCAGGATTATCTTCAAACCCTGCTCTTAAACAAAGGACACAATACTTAAAAAAAAAAAGTTGATGACACAAATTTATTTCCGTATGGCTGATTTGAGAATCACTTCTGAAACTAGAAAGTGCAGATGGCAAATTTGAACCAATCAGCTAATTTCTTGGATCAGGCCAAAACTAAGCAATTTTCTGTTATTTTGTAAAATAGTTGCTAACAGCCTACAGATACCATTTTATACCCACTTTATTAAATCTTTCTTAAAACAAATGACTTCTAGGTAAAACTATTTCTGTTCTTTCCATTTTCTACATAGAAATGTAGAAGGAAAATTGATTTTGTGGATGCATTTCATATTAACGTTTAGTAAAAATCAAGTGAATTGAACTATTCATGAATGAACTAAATATCAGAGATTCAATTAATCACTTTTGGGTTTTAAAATATTTTCCCCTCAAGTTAAAGCACTGTTTATGTAAGTGGCCAGACTATTCTTGAGCCCATTTTTTTTTTTTAAGTTGGATATTTTAGGCCTTGTGAAAGGCCTATGAACTGTAAAATCTCTATTTTAAATGGTTAATTATTTCACCTACCACCTACTCCCACCCCATCTCAACTGTGTCAGTCCCTTTTAGCAACGTTGTTTTATTATTCTCTATCAAGTCTGCTGAAGCCTGACCACTTCAGTTGTGTTTCTCAGTCTGAAAGTTGATCTTGCCCTGAGAAATGAAGTGTCAGGATTTGAATTAAGTCTATAAAACAGTATGTTTTAAATCCAAGTACTAAGGTATTGGATGTTTTAAATCCAAAGTACTAAGGTATTTATATGGGGGTTGTAGGGGCAGGAAGGGCGGCACAGGAGCAAGTTTTGGGATGGTTCTGGGTAGACGGGTCAGGGAAGGGAGTCTTTGAGACCTCGGTGGCTTTTACGCTTTTTATTGTCTCTACATCAGAGGTGGCATCAGGTACATGGCAGGCAGGGGTGCCGGGGGGCCGGGAGGCTGGCAGGCCTCCCAGCCCCCGGCGCATCTCACCCTCTCGCTGCTTTCTACTGCTGCTGCTTGCGTTGGTGCGCTTTGATCTGTTGGTCAGTCCTGTTGGTTCTGGCATCCTCATGACACCGCCCATTTAAGCCTGTGTCCAACTCAGGTGTGCTCACTTGCGCATGCCCAGCCTGGAATGCTCGCAGCACAGCAGGTGTCCATCATCACACCAGTGGTGGGCGGGTGGAAAGACCTGATAGTTCTTTGACCCTACAGGGATTCATAGATACAAACCTTATTCCATGAGTTAATGTGACCTGGGCAGAGTCATATACTATGCCCACTGCCGCTTATTCTTAACCTACTATATGCTTTATAGTACCAGAAGTCATTCAATATTTCATAGGATTTTCTAGGTTATCAATTTAAAACGATGCCATTGGGAGGACATATTACTCCATTTCAAAGACTCCTGAGAATTTATCATAGAAAATACTATATAGCAAGATCTCTAGAACTTGAATGCCTTTGTGTTGTTTCCCTTGGACAAAAGCTATTGATTTGAGGAATTTGAAAGTTTCTGGAAGAGGGATTCAGAAATTTATAGAGCGATATTTCTGGGATAGAAAGGTATCAAGACACAATTTCTTCTTTTAGATATTGGGGGAGTCTGAGTTATAAAAACCTGCTAGAGTGAACAGCTATGATCCTAATTCCCAGTGGCAGAGATATGTAATTTGCATATAGAGTAGCATTTATGTTACATTTCTATTGCTGTTGTAATAAAGTACCACAAATTTAATGATTCAGAAGCAACATACATTCATTATCTTATAGTTTTGTAGGTCAGAAATCCATGTTAATCTTATAGGAGCGTCCAAAACAATGTTGAACAGTCATGGTGATATTGAATATCCTTGGCTTGTTCCTTAAGGGAAATGCTTGCAGCTTTTTACATTGAGTATGATGTTGGCTGTGGGTTTAACATATCTGGTTTTTATATGTTTAGATAAGCTCCATTTATTTTCATTTTATTGAGTGTTTTTACTCAGATATGGATACTGAATTTTGTAGAATTCTTTTTCAGCATCTATTGAAATGATCATATGATTTTCATCTTCCTTTTTGTTGCTTCAGTGAATGACATAGACTGATTTGTGTATATTGAACCACCCTTGCATTCCGGGGATAAGGCCTACTTTATGGTGGTGGATTATTCTCTTAGTAAAGTGCTGTCTTCCATTTGCTAGGATTTTATTGAGGTTTATTTGCACATTATGTTCATCAGGGAGATCAGTCTATAATTTTCTTCTTTGTCATACTGTCTTTGTTTGGTTTGGAGATTAGGGTAGTTTTGGCTTCATAGAACATACTGGGGAGTTTTCCACAATCTTCAGTTTTTTGGGAGAGTTTGGGTAGGATAGACCTTCCCTGGGAATTAAATCTTCCCTGAAAGTTTGGTACAATGCACTAGAAAAGCCATCTGATTGTGTGCACTACTGATCCCTGATTTCTTCCAGAATCTTTGTCAATATTAGTTATAACATGTCTTCCCTTGTTCTGTCTCTATGCTCTGTCTCCTATCCTTCCTAAAGTGCTACTTGGTATCTTCCAGGTAAAGGGTTTCTTGCTCCCTTCCATACCCCTTATCACTTTATTTACCCCTGATCACTTAAATTACTTCAAATTAGGTGACTGTAGTAGGTTGTTAGCCTAGCAAGTGTAATAGCATTTACATAATGAATTCATGAATATATACAGAGTTTTTGAGGCGTATAGTACTCCAACAATCTCAGACATCCCAAACTATTAGCACATGTATTTGCAATAATTTCTCACTATTAGCCATATCATAGATTAAACAACCTGAGCATGCGAGCAAGTTGCTAGCACTCTAGCTGTACGTCCACATATTTCTCTTGAATTCTTGGAAGCATTTCAGAATGCATATGATTGAGTGGGGTATTGTGGTGAGGATATCCTTAAACTACTTACTTAAAGTTAACAATTTGTAAATCTTTTGTGTTATTATTAGTAACAAATAGCTTAACCCACAAATAATGGCAGACTAGTCTAGCTTGACATCATGGTCAAGCACATCTATTAAGAAACTTTATAGAGACTCTAACTGGTGGTATTTATGGACCTAGCAATCTATAATATGTTTTTTATTTCCTTTCTGAAAGTCATTGGATCTTGCAACTGGTACAAGAAGGGGGAGGATACAAACATATCTTGTATACTTCTGTCCGCAGCAGTAGCTCTCAAACTTTAAGGTATACTAAAGAGCTTGTCAAAGCATAGACTGCTCAGTTCCCCACTGAATTTCTGACTTAGTAGGTTTGAGGTAGGACCTGAAATTTGAATTTCTATCTAATTTCCCAGGTGCTGCTTTGTGGAGAACCACCATCCTAAGATATTTCAGAATCTTTTAAGCTGAGAATCCCTTAGAATTGATTCTCCTTTGAGATACTTCTGAGGCATTTGCTAGTGACTCAGCTTCGGTTGACCTTCTATGGCATTGCCAAAGTAACTTAAAGCCTCTGTGTTGCTATATCACTCTCTGCAAGATGGAATATGTCATCTAAGGCTTAATGATGCTTAGGCTCACATGAATAGTGCTATGGATTTACAAGTACTTATTTTAAAGTATTATTTTGTAGACTTGGAAAATTCCCCAGAGTAGTTATTATTAAGGCTCCATATAGAAATTGAAATCCCTATTTGGCTTCAAAATAATTTACACTGGAGTATTGGCTTATTCAGGAAAAAAAAAAAGTCATCTTTTTGTAATCTCAGTCTCTGTGAAGTTGTAGCTAAAATTATATTTTTTTAAGTTAAACTCTTATTCAAATCCTAATGCTTGTTGGTGCTTTTGGTCAAACTGCAACATTTGAGGAACATTTAATAGTAAGTTAGAAAACTTTTAAACAATTTTTAAAAGTTATAGGTATACAAATAAATATATGTGTGTGTATACACACACACAGGATATTACTAATGATTCATTGGAATAAAATTTTCTTCTTTGAACAAAATATTGCTTTGATTAAATGCTACATTACACTGAAAAATTATTTGGGTCGTAGTCCTCCAATGCATAAATTTTATTTTATCTTTAAAGTCCTATCCTTGACAAATGCTTACTCCTGGCACACTGTGTCCCCAGATATAATAACTCATTTGAATCTCAACTTTCTTGTCCAATATTAGCAACAATGCAGTATTATCCTAAACAAATTTTTTTTAAAAAAAACCTTAATATATAGCATTGTGTAGTTAAATTATTTGGGGACAATGTGGATCATTACATATTTGAAATTTTACTATTAAAATATTTTTAGATTAGGAGTCTCCCTGATGGTGCAAGGGGTTAAGCACTTCACTATGAAACTATCAAAAGGCACTGTGGCATGAGTTTGATCCCTGGCGGATGAAGGAGGTGACCTACATGCCACAGTAGACCTCTCTCATCTGCTGCATCCCTCAGCAGTGTATTTCAATCAATCTATCTGTCCTGTTCCCCACTCTGGTGAATCCTCTCATCCCCCACATCACTGACCTGTACCCCAGTTCTTGTATGCATAACTAAATACATCATTAAAAAATATTCCTAGGTTATGCAATAACTACATAAACAGTCTTTTTAATGGATTATTGCATTTCTTAGGGGGTAAGGAAAGTCTCTATGGTAAGTCAACTAAACAAAATGACAGTTAAAAGAACTAATTTACTAAAGAATAAATTTTACAACCACCATCCATTTGGAAAAATAACAAACACCTAGAGTAAAATTGCCACATACTAAAGCAAAGAATACTGAATATTTTGATGTCAATATATGACTTTTAGTGTTTACAGTAGTAAAAGAAAGGCTGACAATTAATTTGCTGTTATTCAAGTTAAGATTTTACATAAAATAATAAATCCAAATAAAGTAGAATAGGTAATAAATTAGAAAAGTTTATGAAATAAGAGCACATATAATAAAGAGAATCAACAAAGAAAAAGGCAAGGTCTTTTAGAAGACTGGTTATATTTACAAACTTGTTGCAAAATCCCAGATACAAGTAAGAGTATTGATTTTTTTCCAAAAATTTGAGAAAATAGATGAAACGAATAGATCTGTAAGAATCTTTAACTTATAAAAACTGACTCAATAAGAAAAGGAAATCCAGATCAATGGTTGAACATCTCCTCACACGGAAAATGGAAAAACAGCTAATTCTAACTATATACAAACTCTTCCAGATAAGAGACAAAGAGGAAACTCTCCAAAACTTATTTTCTAATCAACTATAACCTTTCTCCCAAGTCTATGTAAAACAAAAATTATAGACCTAACTTACTCATGAACATTAATGCCAAAATGAAAAATGCAATATTAACAAACCAAATCCAGTAGAGTATTAAAATGATAATACATCATAATCAAATTGAATTTATCTCAGGAACATAAAAGTATTTTAGTTTGTAAAAATCAATATATTTCACCACATTTACAGTTTAAAGGACAAATACCATTTAATCATTTCACTGGAAGCAGAAAATCATTCTGTGCAATTGATCATACATTCATGATTATAAACTTTTCCATCCTAGCAAGTAGCAAAACCTTACAGCAAACATTATTTATGGGATATTTTGAAATATTTCTTTTCAAATTAGGTCTAAGTCAAGGATTGCTATTATTACTCTTCTTTATTGCGCTGGAGTTTCTGGCCAATGAAATAGAAGAAAAAGAAATACAGTTTTACAAAGTAAGAGACAAACTTCTATCTTCAAATAATGTCATTGTATGGAAAAGCTACACAAATAGAGACAACTTTGTTGATTAAAAAGAAAAATTAGAAAAGTGACTGGATATGAAAGAAAAAATCAAGTAAAATGCATTTCTAAACACCAGTAACATAAAGAAATTAATTTTAAAAAAGATGCACTTTCAAGCTCAACAAAAACTATAGAGTACTCAGTAATAAGTGTAGCAAAATATGTGAAGTGCCCAATTGGAGACAATTATAAAACTACTAAAAGACATTTTTTAAAAGAAATGCAGAGATATTCCCATAGTCAGGGTTAGCAAGGATCAATATTGCTAAGATGTCAATTTTCTCTAAATTAAATGAGGGTTTCAGGGCAAATCCAATCAAACTCCGTCAAGGGGGTTTTGAGGAATCTGACTAGCTTATGATAATATTTGAAGAAAAGATCAAGGGGTCAAGAAGAGTCAGGATAATATTGATGAATAAGAATAAGGTTAAGAGAATTGCCCTACCAGCTACCAAATCTATCAAGTTAAGCTAATTAAGAGTTGGGGATTAATGCAAGTAAAAAATTGATCAATAGAATAACAAGTCCAGAAAGGACCTGTTTTCATATATGGAATAGGATATTTCACATATATAATAGGATGTATAACCAAGATACTTATAAATATTATAGTGAGCATTTATTTATCGAGGGGAAAAAAGGAGATGTTAGGAGCTTCTTTCATATGCAGAATTTTATTTCTAAATAATTTAAATATACACGGAAAAGTAAAACTACAAATATGAACAAAAATTTAAAATAATTTCACAGCAGAAAAAGATTTCTTAAAGTACAAAAAGAATGAACTAGATGAAAATGTTTGACAAATTTAACTGTAGATATAATTTCTTTCAATTGCGATTCCAAAAGCCAGAAAGCCGTGAAATACAAAAGTTTATTTTCACATGTAACCACATTTGGTTGAAAAAACAGACCCCAAGCTATTGGTAATGCTTCTTTCTCTCAGGTGTGATTGTGTAGCTTGACTGTGTTAATGAGTTTGACTACGGAATTCTCTCCACACTCTGTTGGAAGTGATCATAATACTCAAGACATTTTCTTCTGGAAAAAGTACCTGTAGCGGCAGGAAAGATGGCACACAGTAGGTTCGGGATGGTTCTTAGCAGATGGGGGTAAAGGAAGGGGAGTCTTGGAGCCCTCAGTGGCTTTTCATACTTTTATTAATAGAGGTGGCCAGGTACATGGCAGGCAGGGGAGCCGGTGGGCCGGGAGGCTAACAGGCCTCCCAGCTCCTGGCACATCTCACCCTCTCAGCTGCTGTGCTGCTGCTTTCACTGCTGCTCTTTGGTCTGTTGGTCGGTACTGTCGGTCCTGGTGTTCTCATGACACTGCCCATTTAAGCCCGAGTCAAACTCAGGTGCGCCCACTTGCGCATGCCCACCCTGGAATGCTCTCAGCACTGCAGGTGTCCATCATCGCAGTGGTGGGAGGGTGGAGGGACCTGATTTCTCTGACCCTACAGTACCTGAATCTGAAACACATTCGATTTTAAGGGTTTTCAGTAAGGATAGTGGACATCACCATTAATGTTAGAATGACACACAATTCAGGATAGTAGTTATCTCTGGGTGATGGGGAGGCAAGAGATGGGGTATGAGAAGACCTAGGGGTCTCTGAATGCTCCTTGTGTTTAGGTACTACTCTAGTAAATGGGCCAGAATTCCTTTGCTTCATAACTACATGTATGTTACATGCACTCGGTGTGTTATAGTAAATAATTAAAACAAGGGTTAAGGGTGTTTTAATTCTCTTCTTTTTCACTTTTTAAAATAGAGTATCTCTCCATCCCACAAAATTGATTTCACGGCTCACTAAAAAGCTAGAAACCACTTTTACAAAGGCTGCCCTTTGCCCTTTGCCATGTGTGCTGGGAGTTCTATAAAGGACGGCAACTGTCCTTATTCCTAAGCGTTCAAGTGGCTGATGCTTAATGGATGGGCTGTATTCCTGTTACGAAACAACTTGAATTGGACATATGGGAAATGAAAACATTCCTCCTCGCTGCTCCGAAGGTTTTGATTTATTTCTTCCCTTTTCAGATATGGACTAATTATTCCGAGGATAACCTCTCCTCTTTCCTAGTGGGGTCCTGCCTATCACGCCTCCCGTGTTGTGAACTGAATGCCACGTAAAGTGCATTGCAAAGCATTCAACAGCATCCAGCAATGAGGGAGGAAGGCTGTCAGGGCGGTGAGTGTGCTGCAGTTTGACAACCTTGAATCAGCTGTCAGGTGCTCTTCCTCACCATTTAGGCACTTAGGCAGAGAGCAGGGTGTTTAAACAGACAGCATCTGCCACGCAGCCGGCCCTCCTGCCGCCTCTCGACAGAGAAGACATTCATCTCCCTCGCATCTCTTGTGCACTAATTTAGCAAAACCGTCTTCCCGCTGGTAAACCAAAGTAAAGAGAACACACAGCAAAGAAGACTTCAAAAAGACAGTTTGGAGTCATTCGAACAACTCTAGCTAGGGCTCTCTGGTTGAGATGCTTTGGGGCACATGCACTCAAAATATGTAAACACCTCCTTGGAATTTGAAATTGTTGCCCAGATCATGAGGGGTTGTATTTATCTGAGGAATCTCTAACCTCCTGGCTAAAATGCAGATGAGGATTTCCTCCTGCCAGGCCCTCAGGGCAGCGGAGATTCCACAAGATGGGGATATTCTCAAAGGAAAGTGGAGTAGCCCTCTACAAGGGAAAACTGGTGTGTCCTTAACTTGCAGCAAGTGTTATAATTTCCTTTTCTGCAGATGCTCGTGACCTTATTCATAGCTTTATTGTAGAAAGCAAAGCACTATTTTTATAAAATTTAACACTTTTTACAGTTTTTTCTTAAAAAGGGTCAAAATACTTTTAAAATTTGCAATAGGATGCTTTATTTAAAAATTTAGCAAAATTTTTAAAAATTAATAAACCAAATGATGAAAAGAAAATAGGGATAACTATTAGACATTATGAAAGAACAACAAAAACTTTTTTGAAACCTCTGTCACCAACTTACAAATTCTCTTGCACTTACAGTTTATTGTATTTTAATATATATACATGATTTTACATTATTACTTCATGTATACATCTATGAGGTTCATTTTCTATATACAGAAATTGCATAAGGTCTTTGAAATTCTTTTCAAATGTTAGTAGCATTCCAGATTTTCCAGGTTCAAATCCCAGCAGCTATACTAAACTATATGACTTTGATCCAATTACTTAAAATTTTTGAGGTTTTCTCACTTGTAAAATAGGATATCATAAAAGGTATTTGACTCCATAGTGTTTAAAATCCATAGTGTTGTTATGGGAATCAAATTGGCTAAACCATGTAAAAGGCTTGGAACTATTTGTGTGGTACAGAACTATCTCCTTAGCATATTTACCTATTATTCATTCTCCTTAAGTGCAACACTTAAAAATGCTTTATCATATTCCACAGTGCCACACACTACATTTGTTGATGAAATGTGGCTTTGTGGAAGAGTTTTGCAATAGGATCTGGACCTATTTCTTTAAAACCTAGTTTTAAATAAACCAGTGGAAGGAAAACAGTCAGCAAATAATACTAGTTTTTTTTTCTTGATTTATCACTTTATCTACCGTTGCCTTCTGTCTTTGCCTATATGGTTTTGAAACACATTAGTTTATCCATGGGGTTATAGAATATCAATAGAAGTACATTTTATTTTTGTTTAGTGAGGTAGGTAAGGTTCTGCCTCCATCCTGATCCTAACTTGAAACAGAGTTGTTTCAATTTTATACATCTGTTAATAGTTGAGTACTGGGACATTTGAATGAAAGGTATTTCATCAGCTAAAACATAAACAAATTTTGAAAATTGTACTTACTCCCCACAATTCATTGAATGAGAAATGAGAGGTGACACAACTTGTTAGCTGAGATACGCAACTACCCACAAGTTAGAACAAAGAGTAAGTAAAAATTACTTGTAGATTTTTTGTTGTTGTTATTTTCAATATTATGAAATTCCAGCCTCTAAGCACTCTTTTTCTAAGTGTTTTTGCAAACTGTTTTTGTTTAGTATAGCTGCTGGGATTTGAACCTGGAAAGTCTGGAATTTGTGCATGTTATATCTTCATATAAATTATTTTGTCTAATCTTTGAACAACTTCTATATAGGTTTTTTTCTTTTTTAATTCTAATTTACAAATGAAGAATGTGAGGTCTAGGATTTTCCTGTTAAGAGTAGGTCATAGTCAGTGAAATGACTTTGCTCTGGAGCTAACATAATTGTTGTGGTATGTTTATTAAGGGATTATCCTGCCAGTTACATAAGTATTTAGACTTTGTTAGGAGAAAGGATATAACAGGTGATGGCAATTCTCTAAGACTTATAATTGGTAGTCTTTAGAAACTAATTTTTCTAGGAAACAAATGTGATTTGGTTAACTTTAATATTATTTATGTTTGAGAAGATAAAGTTTTCATTTTCAAACATCCTATTCTAGGGCTTTCAAAACGTTGTCAAGCTTAATTTTCTCTCCAGAACCCTGACCTAATTTCACCCAGTATTTAAACAGTGAGCAGAAATTTTTTAAAGCAATCGATAGATTTTAAAATCTTTTTGTTGTAGCATGTAATTGCTGCTATATTTAGTATAGCCAGAGGGAAATTATCATTCAGTAACATAGAAGAGCAGTTTATCTAGTTTACTCATTTTGGGACTACAATCAACTATCATGATGATGGAAATCAGGTGCTTGAATTCCATTATAAGATCCAAAGAGTTCTCTATTGTGAACTTTATCAAGATAACAGAATGAGATTGGCTAAACTAGCATTGAACAATAATCTCTTTACAAGTCACACAAATTTAGTGTGTACTATGATGATAAAAAGTAAACAGTGGGGTTCTGATAGTAACTTCCAGTTATTACTCAGTAGGAAATCATGAAATTATAACCAGATAAGATCAGGAGACATATTGTCCTCATTTCATCTTCTTTTTAATTTGTCTGTTTCTCTCCCTATTCATATACCTCTCCATTCCTATATCTAAATGTGGAATTGTCCTTCCACAGACATGCACTTGTCTGTTTTTTTGTATTTTTGTTTTTGTTTTGCTGTTGGCAGCATCTAGCGCAGTTTCTGGCACTTGCTAGATTTTCAACTGGCAAATCTGAATGAATTAGCAGTGTGTAGGCCTTGACTCAGGGCCCTATTGTCTTTCTGACAATTATCTCCATTACTATAGCCTTGGGTTTTCTCCCTATGCACCCTTCATCCTTCCTAGTTGATTCTGAGATGTGCTCAGAATTAGAAGTTAATTTTCCCTGATTATTTTATACATAGTATCAAAATACTGACAATAATACTGTTTATTTTATTATGTCAAAGTTTCAAATGCCAAAATACATTGAAGAAAATAAATATTTCCCATGCAAATAAACATAAGATTGAGGGTTTTCTTTCCTAAGGCCTTATGTGCTTGTATGTCTTTTCAAACCTAATATAATTTTGTTTATTTTCTTAAGAATTTATATACATCAACCTAGGCAGATTATATATCAACCTAGGAAAATGCTACATTTTTAACTTGATTTTTAAATTTAATATTATGTAGTATTTTCCTAGGTTGATATATAGTCTTTCAACCAGTGGTTTTTATTTTTTATTATATATAATTTTACATTATTTTTCATTTTTGTACAGTGTATATTTATCATCCCCGGGGATTTCTATCACCAGTTCACCTGTGCACCATCACCATAGTTTTGTGCTCTTCCCACCCCTTTTGTTCAACCAGTGGTTTTTAAATAATCGACTTTTGCTTTTCATGTTATGTATTTTCATAATGATTTTAAACATACTCTCAATTTCAATCTTCTGTAAAAAAAAAGTTTTCATTAGACTCTCTATACTTTTACTTCTATATTCTTCCTATAACATATCCTGAGGATATATACCAGATATGGAGATTCTGAGTTAAAGAATAAGAATATTTTAAAGTCTCTAGAAACATACTGTTAAACTTTTTCCCAGAAATGCTATACAAATTTACACTGGTTGCAGTCTTTTCTTTCATGTGAAGATTAGCTGGTAGCTAGAATTTAAAATGAAAAAGGATCCAATACAGCACAGAGTTATGGAACATAGGCTGCTATATACATCCCTCTCAAACTCCAACTCAATTTGCAGTAGCCTCGGGCTGTGCTAGTTCACCATTTTATACCCTTTGTAACTTAGACCTTACCTTGTGTTGTTGTTTTAAATTAAAAATCTTCCCTATAAAAGTTTTTGTTAGAAATATCTGGTTCCTGAAAACTGAAGTGTGATAGTTTTAGCTTTTTGCCTTTTTCTTTCTTTTTTTTTTTTGACTGCTTGAGACTTACTGTTTTACCAAAATGCACAAAGACTGTAAAATCAAATTCAGAGATAGGGTCATGGTTAAATTACCAGAGTCAACATTTGTGCCTAAAAAGCTATTGGGATATAATCTATTGTGTGTGCTTAGAGAAAATGCACATTTACTCTTTTGGAATGTCATCCAATACAATGTGGTAAATAGACTAAGGCAGACCATACTAATCAATAATAAAGTGAACTGGAGTGACTATTGGCAAAATTTAAATTCATGCAATATGAGTTTGCAAATATGTTAGATAAACAATTAAAGCCGAGAATCCAACACTGTATCATAAGAACAAACAGTGTTCAGTTGTTTTGAGCTTATTGTTTCCTAGAATAATAGATGAAGCTATGCCATGCATGGATTTTCATTAAATTGCCCCCCAGGGTGGAGGAACAACTTGCTTACAATCCAAATTAGGTTCATAGTCTCTTGTGTCCTTGGTATGCCCCAGTTTGAGCAGATAACATTGAATCAGGTACACAGTAAAATTAACTTTTTAATTTTTACCAGAAGAGTAAGGGGCATGTATTCTGTTGATATTTTCCTTGCTTATTTTCTTTCTCTGATGATGTTTGTCAAATGGACTAGTACAGAGAGGGGAAGTGCCTACTTACTTAAAGGAGGGAGAAAATCACATGGCATGGAATCATATAATTAAGAACTGACTCTGAGCGTATGTGGCTCATGAAAAAGTTATCTGGAATAAAACAATGCTGCACCCAATTTTGGATAGCTCAGTCCTCTTTAGGTAACTCATTAATTCCGCTAATATTTGCACAAAGCTTGCTCTTTGCTAAATAATGTTCTAAGTTGAAGGATAGAACAATGAGCAGAAAACAGATCTGACCTTGCTTTTATGCACTAAACATCTAACATAGGGAGACAACTATTAATTACATAACTCCACAAACGTATAAATTAAGAGGGTCAAGATATATAACAGAGGGAACTGACTCTGCTGACAAGGTCAGGGAAGGCTTTCTTGAGACTGTCACATTTAGGTGAGATCTGGGAGAGACAGGCATGAACTAGGTCAGGGTAGGTAGACGAGGATTAAAAGTGGAGGCCTCCCTGGTGGCACAGTGGGTTAAGCAATGCACTATGAAGCAAACAGCAGCCACCGCAGCACGAGTTCGATCCCTGCTGCCAGCCAGGGAGGGGACCCACATGGCACAGCAGACCTCTCCTGCTGTGCCCACTGCTCCCCTCAGCAGTGTGCTTCTGTTGATCTGCCTGTTCTGCTCCCAGCTCTCTGTGGTGAATCCTCTCACCCCCCACACCTCTGGCCTGTACCCCAGTGCTTGTATGCATAAATAAATAAATCTTTAAAAAAAAAAAAGTGGAGAAACTATATGTTCAAACACTGCTAAATCTGAAGGACTATAAGAAGGTAAGTGTAGAAGGAGAGAGTAATGGGTATATATATTAGAGAGTTAAGTAAAAGCAATTTTACACATGGCCTCCTAGGTCATGTTAATATATTTTATCTTGATTTTAAGAGTAACTGGAAATCATTCAAAGATTCATGCAGGGAAGTTACATTATTAATTTTTTAATTTGAAAAGATCACTCCGGTTTTTCCATGGAGAACAGATTAGAAGGAATTAGAACGAACAGAGGTTTGTCGGCTAGAAAATTATTGCATTAACACAGTAGAAAGTTCTTGGTAGCCTGGACTGAGTGGTAGTTGTTAAGATGGAGAATATGGACAATTTTAGGGAATATTTGGGGATCTAAAACTAGCAGAAATTGATGAGAATTTGGAAGATAGGGTAGAGGGAAAGTGAGTTATCAATAAATATGTATAATTTTATGGTTTGAGCAATTGCAGGGGTGATAGTGCCATGTTTTGTGCTTTAAAATAATGGAAAATGACCTGGTCCAAAGGAATTTTTGTTGTTGTTGTTTTGGACATGTTGTATTGACATGTCTTTGAAACATCATAGAGAATAATATGTGTATATAGTTGAATTTAGCACACTGCACTCAGAGGAAACATATGGGCTGGAGGTACAAGTTTTTCAGTCATGTGGGTATTGGATATTGAAGCTGTGGATACAGGAGTTGCCAGGATTAAAGTGTAAGTGGGTGAAAAGACTATAGGCATGGACCTAATATGATCTATCAATTCATCTCTCTCTCCCATATAATGAATAAGGAAACTTCTTGAGTTTTTTTCCTAAGCCTTCTCTTCTTACCTATCATGAGATCATGGTATTTCATGAATGAGAGGTCAGTTAACAATGACAGATTTTGTTGAAGAACCAAATAAGTTGAATTGAAAATGTTGGCTAAATCATTATTAGGGACATCTGTAACTTTATTCAGAGTAATTTCAGGGAAATTATTCAACCAGATGATAGCTAGGATTGAAAAGTCCTGGCAACTTGAGCAGAATGATTGTGAAGGAAGGAGGGATTGGAACAGTAGTGGAAAGGAATTAAGAGCTAATGTGATTTTTCATTTTTAAAGCCAGCAGCCTATGTTGTGTAAAACTCAATGAAATCCAGTTGAAGGAGAGAGTTGTTGAATATACAGGAAACAAGAAAGATAATCTATAGCAAATGGTTCTTAACCATTCAGGAAACCATTGAGACCAAAGCAAAAGTGGTAGAGAATTTTTAGTTATCTAGGGCAAGAGACAAATCTCAGGGCCAAAGAAAAGTAGATGATTGAAAATGTAAAGAGATGTTTGTCTGATACCAAGGAACTGAGATAAATCCCACATGAGAGTTTCTATGTTCTTTGTAAAGTTCCTACATATATATGAAAAGGTGATTTTGCTGAGTTTGAGAGATGAAGAAAGTGGTTTCAGGAGAATGAAAAACTTTTCACATAATCACTGAGGTGAGTATAAGAGTGAATAAGCCAAGCTAGAGAAAGCTGATGAGATTATTAGGCAGTGCTGAAAGTACCATTTGAAGCTGGTGATTATGGTTTACAATGGAGTCAATCTGGCCTTTTGTGTGATTTTCTTTGACTGCTCTCAGTTGCTGAGAGGCAGGCATCAAGAAAGCACATTGTCACACACATTCAATTTTGGGGGTTCCTTAGAGGGGAGTAATAAATAAAGCAAAAAAAGCAATGAAATTTATAGCATTGTCAAGAGTATTGAAATGACGAGGCATGTATTATAATGATCTCAGAAGGGAAATAAAGAAGAAAGAGGGCGATAAAGTGGAGGGACCATTAGATGGAAGACGATGATGAAGTCAAAGAATTGTAACAGAAGTAATTTTATAAAACCAAGCTGAAAGGAGAAGAGTTCATGTTCAAAGAGGAGTAATATGTTTGCATTCTTGCATTAAATATAAAAAAGTCCAAGGCAAAGTCATGCTCATTAGAGATACAGAAGAATTGAAAGGAGAAAAATATTGGACCCAGTTTTCAAGGGGACTCAAACAACACACAGGATAATATTGTGAGCTCCCTACTGAATGGGAGAAAATATTTGCACATCATAAACCCAACAAGGGGCTGCATTCCAAAATCTATACAGGTCATCAAGAAGAAAACAACCAAATCAAAATACAGGTAGAAGAGTTATATAGATGATTTTCCAGTGAAGACATACAGATGACCAATAGGCCCATGAAAACATATTCATCATCACTTATTGTCATCAGGAACAGGCTGATGACAGACTGATGAGGCTCCACCTATGAGATGGCCCATATTTAAAAGACCATTGTTGGCAAGGATGTGGAGAAAAAGGAATCTTTGTACAATGTTGGGAATGTAGACTGGTGCAATTCTATGGAAGACAGTGTGGAGGTTTCTAAAAATATTAAAAATGTATCTACTAGACAATCAAGCAATTCCATTCTTAAGTATCTATAACAGGGACCTCTCTAGTGGCCTAGGAGTTAAGTCTCAGCACTATCACTAAGATGGCCTGAGTTTAATACCTGGCCAGGGAGCTGACCCACATGGTGTAGCCACTGCACCTTTAGCAGTGTATTTCACTAAATCTGCCTCTTCTGCTCCCTACTCTGTCTCTGGGGAGTCCTCTCATTCCCCCCTGCCTGCACCTCTGGCCTCCATCCCAATTCTTCTATAAAAATGCAAAAACATTAATTCAAATCACTCCCATGTTCATTGCAACACTATTTACAATAGCCAAGTTATGAAAACAACCTAAGTGCCCAAGGAGAGATGACTGACTTATCATGATATAGTATGTATGCACAGTGGAACAGTACTCAGTTATTGGGGAAAAAAAAAAAAGAGAACTCTTTTCATTTGTAACAACATGAGTGAAACTTGAGGAGATCATGCTAAGCAAAATAGCAGGAGAAAGGCAAATATTATATAGTTTTACTTATATCTGAAATAAAGAGAAGCAAAACAAATCGTAGTTGAAACCAAATGAAAATCAAACCCTAGAAATCTTTCAGTAAAATTAAGGCTACCAGAAAGGGCTAGGGGGGTGGACAGCAATGTGTGGAGTGGCCCTGGTGGTGGATTGTGGTGGAGAACTATGGGTGCCTTGGTAATGGTTGGTGACATATATCTGAAGAAATGTGTTCCTATACCTCTAAATCACATACCGTGACGTAAAACAATATTACCTCAAAAAAAAAAGTTTAAAAGAATGGTGTCTTGGGGGTGATTGGGAAGATTACAAACCAGGAATCAAATTTTCTAGTCATCAACAGACAATGATTCTGACTTCAGAAGATGGCAGCATTTGAGGGACAGGAATTTGATTGAATGAATGATATAAAACTCAAAGGAGTTGTCCTCTGTTCTCTTCCCCACTCCTCTCTTCTGCTTCTTCCCTTTCCTCATTGCTCAAGTGTCCCCAAATCATTCAAACTGTACTTTGAAGATTCTGTGGTCACTCACACACTTAAGCTCTTGTTGGTCAACATGATAATCTGCCTTCATTGATGTAGGTTCTGGGCGAGGCAGTTTTCAACTCTAGTTACACATTAGAGTTATCTGAATGACTTTTTAAAAAATTTTAATGACAATACCCACCCACCCCCACTTTAATTATTCTAATGCATTTGGGATGAAAAAAATCCAATCTCAGTAATAGACACTTTAGTAAACAAGAACAGTACACTTGGATCTGACACATAAATCCCTCAGTTTATGGATCAGTTAAGTGGACATTATATGAGCATGCAACTCCCCAATTCATTTCATTGACATGTACCGAACATCTACTATATTCATTTTCTATGACCAATATAACAAATTGCCACAAACCTGGTATTTTAATACCACAGAAGTTTATACTCATTTTTTTGGAAGTCAGATAACAAAAATGCATTTCACTGACTGAAATGAAGTTACCAGCAAGGGCCACACTCCCTCCAGAGGCTTTAGGGAAAAATCTGTTCCTTGAACTTTTAAATTTTAATGATTGCTGGCATTCCTTGTCTTGTGGCCACATCATTGTGATCTCTGTCTCTATCTTGACATCACTCTGTGTGTGTGTGTGTGTGTGTTCATGTCCTCTAACTCTACCATTATGCTTTGTAAATATTTAGTATGATTAGTGTGTTGGTCTGATTTTCATTAGCTCTGCCCCTTGTGGAGCCTTGAAAACATGTATATGACTAACTCATTTGAAATGGATTTACTGATTAGCTGTTGTGTAAAACCAAACTAAAGCTAATGTTAAGACCATGTGGTATCAGTGGAAGTAACAATTAAAAGCGAAAGATGCATGATTAAGCTTTTAACCAGGAACACTGAAGAAGTCAGATGGACAAAAGGGAGGTTAGATTTAGGCAGGGTGATCACACATCTGTTTTCCCTTTTCATGGGATCTTGTAAAGTTGAGGCATGAAAAATTATGAGCTGACAGGATATTGGCTTGACTCACAATGTAGAAAGTTCCAGATGGCTCAATGAACTCATTTCCTGTGATAGAAAGTTCTGGAATTATCCTTCAACTTTGATGCTCTCTTATTTCACTGTATTCTATCTTTGCTATCTCTTCTAAAATGTTTGAATACATTCAATAATATATTATGCCACTATCACATATAAACAGAACTGTGTTCACAACATATTGTTGAGTGAAAAGAGAGGACTGACAAATTGCTGTAGGATACCATTTATATACAAGAATATGTGTGTTTGATGTGTGTTTATAAGCATAGAGGAAGCCTGGAGATGTATACTAAGGTGCTTATAGTTTTTATTACATAATATGGGGAGATAGAGTTTAACTTTCAACTTTGGTGTTTTCTTGCCCACTAATAAAAATAGGTAATAAAATATTTAAATATGCTATGTTAATGTACATTTATCTTAAATGAATTAGTCTTAATTTACTGCCTTTATGCCACTTTTTTAGGTGACAAGCTCATATTTGGGATTAGAATCGCTGAGACTCTGATTTGGGTCATAATTTTGGAAAAGAGACTTTTTATTTTGGTCTTGCTTATATACCTGACATATAGCTTACATAGCTGATACACACAGTTCCCTTGTTTTAAAGTTAAGTATGGTTTCTTTTGAAAGTTTGTAGCAAAACAGTATTTTGAACAAGAATGAAATTCATGAATTTCTTTGTGTGACAACAAGGGTTGTCACATGTTAGTTGGTAGACACTAAACCAATTTAAAAGATAAATTGTGACAGTAAATTATCTAAAGGTATCCTAACACAATGACAAATAAAATAAATACAAGGGATCTAGAAATTTAATAAGTGCTAGGAAATGATAGGCGAGGAGTTCTGGAAATAAAAGAAAGTTAAAGTAATTAAGGTCTTTTTCCATATTCATGAATTATTAAGTAGGTACCCTGAATCCTTTATCTAAAGAGCAATTTTCTATAGTATGATATCTGTGCAGCAAAAAACGTAGGGGCAAGAGGAATGAGGGAAGATTTAGAGTAGAAGAAATACTTGATGTGAACTTGCAGAATGGATAACAATTAGCCAAGCAAAAGATTCCACTATGAATGAATGGCATAAATGGGATTGGAGGGAAAGAATCATACCAGTTTGGCAGCTTCCATTCAGTAAATAATAAATGGTGTTAAAATAAACAGAAATAAGCTTTGGAAAGAGTGAGAATGTCCAGTGGATTCCACCAATATTAATCACCATAGCTCTAGTATTAGGTTTCTTTATGGTTAGTACACTATTTATGTGTACGTACTTTGGTTGAAATTAACATGAAGACACTGTCTATCTTCCTCTTATGCCTATACACATTATAATTTCTGGCACTTGTATTTGTTATGTGGTGTTTTTAGTTAAGGAGTACCTCAATAATAAAACTGATCTATGTGGATATCAGAGCTTGTCGTATACTACATGAATTATATGTAGAGGGGATGAGTGTTGGTGACTCTGTGTTTGTGTGTGCATACCTGTTAAGACATTAGTGTCCACCTTTTTTGTCTTCCACTGAGAGCTGCAGAAACAAGTGGTAGCAGTGAATGGCAACCTGTACTCTGACATCGCCATACTATAGCAACATAGAGGAAAGTAGGAAAAATCTTCAGAAATATACTGTAATCAAAAAATCAATCAAACTAACTCTGGGATTGGGCTTTATGCTAGGTTACATAGAACTGAAACAGATATTTAGCCAGAAAAAGAATAAAATAAGGTGTTCTTTTATTTTTTTCCTCTCTCTTTTTTTAATATTTATTTATTTATGCATACAAGAGCTGGGGAACAGGCCAGAGGTGTAGGACGTGAGAGGATTCACCAGAGACAAAGTGGGGAGCAGAACAGGAAGATTGACTGAAATACACTGCTGAACGGAGCGGTGGGAGAGGCAGGAAGTTTTCTGTAGTTTATCGTTGCAATAAAATATTAGGGCTCAGGGAGTTTGAGACTTTAAAGTAGAGTTTTAAACCCTATGATTGTTAGGAAGGTCTGCATACCACAATTGCCTAGGTGATATTTTCAAAATAGGTATGTTTCAGCCTGGTGAGGACTACTGGTTCAATGTATACAAATGACAAGAAACACACAATGGCAACAACCATTGCAACTGCTTCGATGCTCATAAAGTGTCTTCAGTTGCTTTTTTAACCTAATTTTCCTAATAACCCAGTGAGATAAGAAATACCACACCCACATCAAGAAGGAAAACCTGAAGCTCTGAGAGGTCTCGTACATTTCCCACATTTCCATTGTATAGAGGCAATAGAGATAAACTCGATTCTGAATCTTCTAACTTACTAAGTATTTAAATCATCTTCAGCATTAAGTAACTTAAGTGATCAGAACATGTTCCAAGCATTTCTTTTTCCTATACTATTGACTACAGTTCCTTTCTTATATATACTAACCAGTAGAATCCTATTCTTGAAAGCACTGTTTTCATACAGAAATACTGAAATGATTATGGGAATTTGGACTTAGTAACTTAGCTGTGGGATGAGAAATATTGGCAGCTATTATCTCTTTGATAACTTCATAATAACATCCTGGCTTTTTTTTTTCACACTGCACAGTGTATATAGGGAATTTTCAATGATGTTTTGAGGGAAGGTCATTCATCAGATTAATGCTGTGTTACTATTGGAGGGATGTAATTAGCCTTAAAAGCCTAAGTCTTTCTTTGCCTAGAAGTTATACAAGGTATTGGCTAGCTGTTTAAGAATAGACTTGCATATATTTTTATGAAGCAGTTTCAATTATTTGGGGAAAATTTCTCAGGAAAAAAATGCAATCCTGAATTAAGAATTTTCAAATGTCAATCAATGGCTTAATTATATTTTCCTTTATAGTATAAAGGAGTTTATAATAATTTTGTTGGGGAAGCTGTCCAATCCCTTCCTTTCACCTTTCCTCAGAACACAATATTTTCTTCCTAATGAGGATTCTCATTCACTCACATTTTAAAAAAAAATATGTTTCCTTCCAGAATTTTTCTTTTCCTTTTTGTCTTGACAACTCATTGCTTTGTCCTTACCTTTATGGGATTTATATACATAGAATAATTTCTTTCAAAATGCTGTTGACCTTTAAAAAAATCCCTTAGGTAATTCTCAGTTTCTTGTGGTCAAAGAGAGCAAGTTGACCATTCAATCACAGCGACAACTTAGCACAAAAATCATGGATGCAGTAACTTTGAGCAAGACATGTCCTAAAGGATTGAGTTCTAGACTTTACTTTTAGGCAAGACATTATTCAGTGGCAACTTTAAGTTAGAACTGACATAACTCCCAAGTGAAGTCTCAGATGAGCCTGATTTGTTTTTTAGTTCATCCATCTAAAAAATAGAATTGAGTCTATTTATCAGCTCCCAAGTTCTCTTTATTTTTTTCTAACTTATTATTCAAGGTGACTAAACTCAGGATTGTCACCATCCGACTTAAACACTGAGAGGAGAATTGTGCAATGATACCATTTAGTTCATATTGTTGATGTGCCTGCAGGAAATAAAGCTTGTTGAAGGAAAAGGAGAGCCAACTCTGAAATTTATTAATCTCAGTGCCCTTTCTTATATCTGTTTATCTGGATGAACTGTCTAAGGAACAACTTGTACTATAAGTGTATTTTTCTAAGCCATGGTATAAACGAGAGAGATGAACTGCTTCTACTTTGTCCAATGAAAACTTTCTTAAAAACTTATTTGTATGTTTATTTAACTTACTTTTTATTTAAAAAATAACTTTTAAGTTTTAAATTCTGTTTCATTCCATTTTCTTCTTCCCTGTGGGGTTATTATCTTTTGAGGACAATTGTTAAAGTTGCCTAAAGGGGTTATAGCTCCACTGTTCACCAACAGCACATGCTCTTCTTTGAATGTCAGACTCTGAGGAAGACCTGAACCAGTAAGTTAGTGGTTTGTATGGAAATCAAAAATTGTATGGGTATTTAGCCGAGTCACCATTGCTGTTCTCCACATAAATAATAAGTTGACCCGCTGAAATAAGTTTTGTTTATAAGATAAATAATATTAGAGCCATATTTATCATAAAATTAAAGGTAAACTATATCTGGCTAGCCGTAGACTTTGATGGTTATTATTCATTTTAGAACAAGTCATAATCACCTTGGAATAATAAAATCCTTTAAACTCTTCTGTGAGAAAAAAAATATTGTTTATGTTTGGAAGATGGAAGTAAAACAAGATAAAGATAATGCTATGTGGAAAGTGTATACAATGCTTTTGAAAGATACTGTTCCATTATATACAGACATTGAAAGAAAAATTCCAATGCATGTCCAAAAAACTATAACAACAGAAGCATATACTATTTGGTCCTTGGTTATGGTACAAGAGAGACATATACCAGTTAAATAACAGAAAATGTTTTCATGAAAAACAATGAGCATGAAGATGTTTCTAATATAGAAAATTTAGAGATCATTTTAGCGCAAAAAAAGGTAATTAAAAGAAAATAAAACTACTTGAATATCTTCCAAAATTGCTCAGATCACAAGGGAAAACATTAGCAATGACAACAAATGAAATATCTGATGAAAGAAAATAACTTAAAGAAGAAATAACTACAAAAAACTAAAATTGATTAGATGAGAAAAGTAAAACTAAATGCATTTGCCATAGCACATAAAATAGGATAAACTCATTAAAGGAAAAAAATGAGATTCAGTTTAGAATAATTTTTAAATCTTATGTAGTCTATATGAAACTTTCCTAAAGCAATGTGACTTTAAAAATCTAAAAAAAAAAAAGAGAAATCTCCTTACGGCCTTCCATAATGGTTGGATTAGCTTGCATTCCCACCAGCAGTGTACCAGGGTTCCTTTTTCTCCACATCCTCGCCAGCATTTGTTGTTGTTGGT
>JAGFMF010011463.1:1705028-1741655 GCA_019455555.1 Galemys pyrenaicus
AAGGAACTCTCTTACACTGCTGGTGGGAATGCAAGCTGGTCCAACCATTATGGAAAGCAGTATGGCAGTTCCTCAATCTACTAAGAATGGAACTTCCAGATAATCCAGCAATCCCACTCTTAGGAATATACCCAAAAGACATAAATACAGTGATTCAAAAGAATACCTGCACCCTTATGTTTATAGCAGCACTTTTACAATAGGTAAGACCTGGAAACAACCTAAATGCCCAAAAACAGATGAGTGGATCGGGAAGCTGTGGTACATATACACAATGGAATACTATTCAGCAATCAAAAAAGAAAAACTAGAGTCATTCATAGGAACATGGATGGAACTGAAAGGGATTATGCTCAGCGAAGCAAGTCAGAAGGCAAAAGAACAATACCAGATGGTTCCTCCCCTAGGAGGAATCTAAGGGAACCAAATAAGGATCAAGGAAAGGAATAAGAACAGCAATAATAATAATAATAATAACAATAAAGACACAAAAACCAAAAATGAAAAGACAAGGACAAATTGGGGATACTTGGTGGGGAGGGAAGTAAGGGAGGGTTGAGGGAAGATGGGAGCATGGGGGACTGAGGTGATGGTGCACTGGTGATATGGTGATGGGGAAT
Source organism: Galemys pyrenaicus (assembly GCA_019455555.1). Lineage (NCBI taxonomy): Eukaryota > Metazoa > Chordata > Mammalia > Eulipotyphla > Talpidae > Galemys > Galemys pyrenaicus. The sequence continues at coordinate 1,705,649 of JAGFMF010011463.1, forward strand.
ACATGGGGATTACAATTGATGTCAAATATATATAAATAAAAAATAATTTTTAAAAATAAAAAAACATGAGAATAATCAGAAATTTAAAAATAAATTAATTTTTAAAATTTTGCTGATTGAGGTAACATAGATTTACAAGACTATGTTTCAGTTGTAAAGGTTCACTGTGCTACAAATGTATGATGTTATACCATGTCTAACACCATAGCATCAATAATCAGTCCTTCATTGAGATTCCTTCCCCTTTGCTCCTACTCTTTACCCCTTATGATAGCTTTAGTCCTGCTGTCAGATTTCAAAACTTTATTTTTGTGTATTCCTTTGCTTTGTTTTTTATGTTCCACATAGAGTGAAATCATTCTGTATTTAATATTTTTCCTTCTGACTTATTTTGCTTAGCATAATTTCTTCCAGTTCTAACCATGTAGTTGCCAAAGGTAATACGTATTTTTCTAAATACCTGAGTAGTATTCCATTCTCTCTATAGATCACATCTTTAGCTACTCCTCCTTCATTGTGCACTTAGGATGTTTCCATAGCTTGGCTACTGCAAATAACACTGTAATGAACACAGGAGTGCAAATCCCATTAAATTAATGTTTTTGCATTCTTTCAGCAAATACTTAGCAGAGATATTGCTGGATCTTATAATTTTAATATTTTGAGAAATGTCCATACTGCTTTCCATACAGGATGGACTAATGTTAAAATTACTGAAAACAAGAAGATATAATCTTGAGATAATAAAGACCTTCCCTAACCTGATGTCAGAAATATATATAACTATATAGTTTAAATATTGAATATGTAAAAATAGAACACATTTATACTTCAGTAAACACCATAAACAAGACTAATGAAAAATCTACAATTAGTGTGACAGAAGAAACATTTGTATTTGTAGTATACAAAACACTTTTAATTTGAAAGAAAACAGATGAATCTTGAGAGGTAAAATAATATATAAAAAGACAATTCCCCAAATAAATATAAATGATCAATGAAACATATATTAATATATTTTTATCTATGTATATTTCAGTCTTATTAGTAACCTAATGAGCACAAGAAAACACAATAATGAGATATCACCACCTTTCTAAGTAGCAAATGAAAATGACTGATCAAACAGATTGGCAAGAGAATGGAAATTGATTTTCTCACGTATTGTTAGAGGGAGTTATATGAACTGACTTTTTTTTTTTCCAGAACAGAAATTAGAAACATATGTCAAAACTTGAAATATGCAATTACACTTCTAAGCAATTTTTCTAAGTGCATAAACATGCCTGATGACAAGGACTTATGAACAATGGTGTTTACTGCTTTTTATTTCTTTGAATTTCTAAAGAAGTATATTTCACTATGGAACATCTTTAAATATATAAGAGTAGAAAGAGAATGGTATAATGAAACATTAATACATAACCTGATTTCAACAATTACCAACATTTTGCTGATTTTGTTTCATACATTTTCCCATGTACTTTTATTTGGAATTCCTTGCAGTATTATTTGGCTGTTTAGTGTGTTAAAATAAACCTTAAACAATACACTCCACAAATTCTTTAGTATGTCTACTTAAGAAATACTTTGTTATAAAAAACTACTGATAGAATGAACTATTAATATCTTATATCCAGTCCTTACTTAAATTTCATCTATTGTCTAAAATACTTATATAGAATTGACTTGAGTTACAATATAAAGCTCCACATATTAAATTTGGTTCATTATTTATGTCTTTTAGTCCTCCTTCACCTCACAAATACCACTCCCTCTTCCTCTTTCTTTCTCTCTTTTTAAATGCAATTTATTTATTGAAGAACTTGGCAATTTATACTATGTGATTTCCCACAAACTGAATTTGGCTGATTGCTTTCCAATATGCCATTTAACTCATTCTTCATGCCCTTATATAAAATGGTAGAGCTATTGCATAAGAGAGAGTATGTATTTCCTATTGCAAAATGCTTGATTGTTCTATTTTTATTGTATTAAGATCCAGATGGGCCAATATGTTGAATGTATTATAAAGTCCCCTAACAACTTCTCACTAATTGTTTTATATCCATGTTGATAGTTGCATAAAAGCATTATTTCATTAGGGATTGCAAGACTGTGATTTTCTAATTCTATGATTACATTTGCATTTATTACCTGGACTTCTTTAAAGAACTATCTATTATCAGCTAATTGATTACACTGAGTATACAGAAAAGTCTGGTTTGATTCTGTCCCTCTGTTTGCTATGTCTTAGAATAACGAGTTGTTTTCCAACAAGTCTCTAGTGATGATCATGGAGTGTGTGTTTTGTACTTAGATCATTATGAATTTGTGGATTTTCATATTCTTAATGTATTTCAGTCATTGACAGCCATTAGTCTTTTGATGCACAAATAATCTATTTTGGTTGAGTGGAAACCCCTTCAAGTGGACTCTACTGACTTTTTGACACAACAACTGCAATTGTTGTTAGAGATAGTTCTTGCTTTCTGGCACATCTAAAAATTCTAAACTCTGAAGACTGACCCACATTCACCTATTTTTCCCAAGGAACTTACTTTTTCTTTGTGGGAAATAATATTTAAAGATCAGAAATTAATTCCACGGATGCACAATTCTCCTGAATTATCATTCTTGCTCCATCACAAGTTAATAACTATGTATTTTAAGGGAAGATAAAATATCAGTATTTTCTATCTGAGGTAAGGTTATAGGATTTTCCTTAATTTTTTCATCTCTATTTCTTTTTCACTAAAAATCATGGTTCATAATGATATTGACATAATTACTTATTTTCTCAGTCCCAAATAACATGTAATAGTTTCATTAATAACAAAATTGTTATTACAATATACTGAAAGTACTATACAATTACTTTGCAATTAATTTTTCTAGAGCCTATATCTGTCTGACTACACACTCATAGTCAAAACACATATAGTCAAACATGTTTTGGAGTCAGTTGAAATAATTCTCTGTATGGTTACGCAAACAACTTGGTATACTGTTAAATTTATTAATTAAAATTTTTTAATATGAAATGTTTACATGGTTTGAAAGCTAAACCTGTAACTAGGTATATTAAAAAAAAATCTAGCTTCTATTGCCTTTCTCTACACTGTTTTGTCCATTCATCTATAGGTAATTATTCTTGTTTTGTTTTGGTTCTTTCCAATGCTTTCTTTTGAAAATGTAAATATCAAATGTGCAGATGTACCCACCCATTTTTATACATATATCAGCATAGTAGATATACTATTTTGGATCATTCTTCTTTCACCTAACATGATATCCCAAAGATTATTTCATACAAGTACACTGAAGGTTTCTCATTTCTTTGCAGAGGTGCATAGTACATTGCATATGTGTCACATTTTACTTAACTGAGTCCTTGTTGTTTCAAAAAATAATGCCCTGATAAGTAGTCTCATACATATGTAATTTTGTATATTTCCCAGGATGTTTTCTAGATATACTTCTACAAGTGAGACTCTTGAGATAAAGATTGAATACACTTGTAATTTTGATAGATATTTCCAAAATCGACTCCATAGGTATCATACCCTCATGTATGATTTCACAGTTTTATTATTTTTTATATTTCCACCTTATTTATATAGTTAAAATTGAAAAATCAAAAGCTTACCAAATATTTCATATCTTCAATTTTGAATTAATTAAATTATGATGTATAAATTATGATGTATTGATACATTAGGCAGCCATTAAAATAATACCAAAAATATACCTATAGTCATAGAAATATTTTCAATATATAGCATCAAAACTGCAGAAATATTTTAAACTACAATTTTAATAATTGAGTTATTTAATTGATATATGATCACTCAAGCTATTTCTTTCTTAGAGTGAACTTTGATAATTACTGTTGTCTTTCATAGAATTTCTGTTTCATCTAAATTATTGAATGTATTAGCATAATTTGATTGTCTTTTTCCATTATATTTTATATATCCGCAGAATCTGTTAATGTCATTTATCTCATTCCTGATATTGATGATTTATGTATTCTCCTTTCTTCCTCTAATCAATTTGACTTGAAATTTATCTATTTTAGAAATCTTTTCAAAGGACCACCTGTTAGTTTCACTGTATTAATCTAATGTTTTCCATTTTACTAATTTCTTCTCTGATATTTATTATTTTCTTTATTCTCTTATTTTGGGTTTAATTTGCCTTTTTTTATAGTTTGTTAATGAAAAAACTGATATCACTGTTTGAGACCTTTCTTTTTTTATAACATAAACAGGTGGGCTATACATTTCTGGCTCTATGAACTGTTTTAATAACATCCCATGATATCTGATAGATTGTATTTTCATTTTGCCCTAAATACTTTCTATTTTCTCCTTTTTATTTCTTCATTGGCCTATGTTTAATTTATAAGTGTGTTGTTTAGTTTCTCTTTATTTGAGATTTCCCAGAAGTACTTCTATTATAATTCCAGTATAGTCAGAGAATATAATTTATATGATATGAAGAATCAGAAATTTACTGAAACTTGTTTAATGATCCAGATTATGGACTATATTGGTAATTGTCTTGTGTGTTCTTTAGTATAATAATGTGTATTCTGCTATTGTTGGGTAGCATAATCTATAAATGTTACTTGGGTAAGCTGATAATGCTATATAAATCTGTATCCTTACTGATTTTTTTTTTGCCTTTCCATTGATTTTTAAGCACAGGATTAAATTCACCAAATATAATTAGACACTTTTCTGTTTCTAGCAAATCTGTCAGTCTGCTTCATAAATTTGAAACCCTCTTATTTGGTGCAAAAATATAGAATTGTTCTATCCACTTTTGAATATATGGATAGTTACAAAACAGCTTACTATGACTCAACTTACAAAAAAAAATATGACTGCTGCTAGCAACATAACTTTGTATATTTTTTAAAACTCAGCAGACTTATTTTGAATGAAAATAGTGGGGTCTGACAAGATGGTGGTAGAGTGATGATACTGGGCTTATCTCACCTAGACATTCACAACTACATTGCAGCAGAAAAAAGTCAATAACTCCTGAAAAATAAACAGATGGCTAGAATATACACAAGGAACAATCGACCCAGTAGAAAAGGATTGTTGTAAAACAAAACCAAAAAACACCTGAGGTAAAAAATGGAAGACCATAGCACATAGTAAGGTCAATGGTTTGATGAAAAGGGGTAGGAAAAATGTTAAGTGACCTCTACTTATAGAGATAATGGAGCAGTACAACCACAAAAGGGAAGGGTGTGCTATTTAGAGAACTCTACAGTTGTTGGCTTAGGCATAAAACACTGGGGACTTTTGAGACCCAACACTGCACTGGATAATGGGAACACAGAGGACGCCCAGAACAGAGGGTGCAGTGGTGGAGAGCTGCAGGCCTTGGATGCAGAGCAAGGAATACTGGCTGGAATCTGAGACTCTCATTGCAGAACAGTTAGACCTGAGACAGCTGAGAGAAACAGAAGAGGCTACCATGTGAAGCAGAGGCAAAATATTCAAATACCTGCCACCCCCATCTCCCACCATGAACATTTGTGTAGTGTCATTCTTATGAATTAAGCTATGCATAATCCATATTCAGTCTGACAACAAATTCTGTTATCTCTGCCTTCAAAACTAACTTAAGTTCTTATTTTCTCAAATACCATTAGCCTGGCTTAAGCCACTATTATTTCATACCTAGGTGATAATAGTAATATCCAATCAGGTCTCCCTACTTTTGATCTTAGTTTACAGTAATCTTTTTCAACATAGTAGCAAGATGTATAAAGTTAGAACAAAAATTATATTGCCCTTTTCTCTGATTGGTCTTCTCCAGTGGCTCCCCATCCCACTCAATGTATCTACTATAGCTACAAGATCATTCATGATTATTTCTCTATCTTCATATCTCATTCCCTATTGTTTTCTCAGTTTACCTATTGTTTTCTCATTCCATCTTTTTTTTCCCTCAGATTTTTTTTGCATTTAGTCTTCCCTCTGCCTGGGACGCTCTTCTTCCACTATCTTCATGTTAAGATATGACTTCAAATTGTCTATTGTCTTAGCTCAGGCTGCCATAACAGAATACCATGGTCTGGATGGTATTTCTATCATAGGGACTTATTGCTCACAGTTATGAAGAGTAAATATCCAGATATTTAGGTGCCAGCAAGGTTAGTGTTCGGTGAGGTTCCTTTTCCTGACTTGTAGACACCACTTTTTTCCTGAGTACTCACAAGGCATTTCCTTGGTGTGTGATGTGGACAGAGAACTTTCTGTCTCTTCCCCTCCTTATAAGGCCACTAATTCCATTATGAAGGTACTGCCCCCAAGAACTCATTTAAACTTAATTATATCCCAAAAATCTTACCTCCAAATACTACCACACTAGTGGTTAGAGTTTCAACATATGAATTTTACATTCTTACCATAATAATTATTTCAACATATGAATTTTACAGTCTTACCATAAGAATTACTTCCCACTTCCTATCCTTTTCCCTAAACATCTCCCTTAAAATGCAGTATATTTTATATATCTGTCTGATGGATTGTTTGTGTTTCCTATTAGAATTATACATCCATGAAAGTAAGATTTGCAGTCTTTTATTTACTTATTTTGTAGCACTTAAAAAAATGTGACACATAATAGATGCTCAGCAAATATGTGTTGAATAAATAAGTGTCCAGAATGTTTTAGAATTTAAGTGAGTCATACATATGAAGATGTGACCCTTGTGAAAATCTTCTATAGGAAATCATTATATTATATTCACAACAGTGGATATTAGCATCTTAATTATCAGTTGGTGAATTTATAAATTAAAGTTCCTCTTAGGAAAAATACCTAATTAATAAAGTTGCAATAAGTAAAATAGGTTATCTAAAAACAGAGTAGCAAAGTAATTTAAATTCCAGTGCTGAAGTGGTTATTTGTTTATTATAACAAAGGCTTTACCCCCTTTACTTTAGAATAAACAACTGTGACAAATAGCCTCAATATTTCCTTTAGTTATGCTCGTAATATATTTTAAGCAACATAATAGGCTTACATTACCCATCTTGTTTTCAATATCCATCTGGAGGCCATTATGTAAATGTTTCTTAAAAATAAATGATGCTGTTTAGTATACAATGTATGTTGTTTGCTGCTAAAACGATGCTTATGTGAAAGAAAAAGTCTTTGAATCACCTTAAAAAAAGAATTCAATTCTAAGAGAATTATAAATAGGAAATAACTGATACAATTAAACTAATGTCAGAAACACTTCACTTGATTTTATCAAGATGGTATAACTTGGAAGAGGTTTTAAGTTAATAATAGAGCATTTTTTTCTAAGTTTTTCGAGAAATGCAACTTATGAAAGGCTCTGAAAACTAACAAACAATTGAAATCTCATTTAGGGAAATTATGACTGAGATAACCCAGTGTGGGACTTTGTTTCTGAAAGACCCAATGAGTGTAATGAGGAAAGGATCCTTGTGATTATTAATGACTATTTTAGATATTTCATAAAATGCAATTAAATGATGGGACTCAGTAATAATTTTATATTTTCTCACTGTTCCCAAAATTATGTTTACTTTCGTGGATCTAAAACTGTCAGATTTTTGCATCATCTTTGTAGCCTGTTATATTGAGAGACATTTATAGAATACAGAAAGTATACAGCATCAAGTCAAGCAGTTAGGGGTCACATTATATATAGACTTGTATCTCAGATAGATTCATCTAAGAAACCCTTCAATCCTCTATTTTGAGTTAAAGGTAAGCTGTCATTTCCACAGATAAGACTTATCAAATCTGGGCCCTCCCATGGTGGCGCAGTGGGTTAAGCAACGCACTATGAAGCAGAACACAGATACTGCAGCACAAGTTCGATCCCTGCCAGAGAGGTGACCCACATGGTGAGGCAGACCTCTCCTACCTTGCCCGCTGCTACCCTCAGCAGTGTGTTTCAGTCGATCTGCCTGTTCTGTTCCCCACTCTGTCTCGTGGATCCTTGCACTTCTGGCCTGGAAAAAAAAAAAAAAGACTTATCAAATCTTAGAATTTAATTTAATTTCTTTCTTACATAGAAACAAAGTATCATAGGAACTTTCCTGTGGTCACAAAAGCCAGGTTATATGAGACCAGGAATGGACTCCACCATTACTATCAACTAGTTTACTTGCAATCCCATGGAGCTCCAAATACTTATTTTCTTACTGGATGAGACTGGTAAAGTAAACACACACACATCCGTATACAGATTCACACATACTTACATGCTTAATTTTGTTTATGTAGCTTAATTCCATTCGCAATGGGGAAAGAACCAGGTTTATAGGTGTCTAATGATACATGTAGTCACATGAACATTTGGTTAGCATGTGCACTTGGTCTGCTTTGTGGGCACCATGTTTTCTTAGCTGCACTTAGCAGTGAAAAAGTGCTGCTTAAAGTAATGAAAATGGGACATGAGTCCTTTTCATTTTTGACAGTTGACATTTGGAAAAGATAAGAATCATACAGTGACTTTCATTCCAAGCACAAGGACCTCAAACTGCTCTGTAGACCTATAGAACAAAAACAGGATATGAAGAGTAGCATATTTACTGCCTCATTACTTTCCCACTAACAGCAAAGATTGGATGTGAGAGGCATTCTAGGATATTTCAATAACACAATTTTTGAAGAATCAGGGAAAAATTCACTTAAAAGAGGACATCACTGAGAAGTACATTGCCTATCATCATTTTCAGATTTTCTGCCTTTTAATGATGTGATAGTCTTCCTAAGTTTTAAGGGCTGTTTCTATCATTAACATTTCTATAGACTATATTTTGCTTTTTATAGTTTTGAAAATGCCCCAACCAAAAAATTTTTAAGTTCAAATGCAGTAGTTCATCAAAATCTAATTTCATTTGGGGGGTCCTCAATTTCCTTTGCAGGCCCACAAAGACTGGCTTCTCTGGGTGGTATATTTATTCTTTGTATGTTATCCCAATCCTTTCTGCTTATCAGAGATGTGTGTTTGTGGTTTAGCCCAAGGAAGTGAACGTGTAAAAGGACAATAATATAGGATAAGTAGTGAAGGACTTGAATGATTTCCTTGAGTTCTAAGAGAATGCACTAAGGATGGAATTTGTAAGCCCAGTAAGCAAGAGTCCTGGGGGTGAATAGGAAAGAGAAAGCCAGCACTGTAGGAATGTCCTTGTGCACAGAAAGGGAATTTTCTTAAGCAATAGTACTTGTCTCCATTGTTACTCCCCAAACTTGGAACATCATAAAAATTCAGGCAACCTGCTAGATTCAAATACAAATAACTATGATACTGTAATGTAAAATAGAGGATATTAGAAAATGCATACTCTCTCCCCCAGAATGCTTTAACTTCAAAGTTAAATATGTAGGACATCAAACTAAAATTGGAGTTGGAATGTAAGCACATACTTAAATGGAAATAAATTTTTAAATGTGGAGGGAACTTTCAAGATTGGTGGAGAAAACTACAAGGATTTCTATAACAGTGAAGTGAAAAACTGATGAGGGCCTGGAATTTGCCTAGGAATTCTTCCCTGGTTATAGTGAATGTGCTGGCTTCACTTATAAAAAAACATCTACTTAAACCTATTTCAAGCAGAGGAAAAATAAATAATAAACCATTCCCAGATATGTTTTAAGTGAATATTCCACATGTGATTTATTTCCTGCCAGTCAGATGCTCTCAAATGACACTTGTATTCAGAACTGAGTGAATAGGGAGTTTAATCTAATGTGTGAGATTTTGGGGGGCAGACTTAGCAGGATTTCCATGATTTGGGGTATAATAGTGGGTTTGAGGTCCCAGATCTCAGATAAGCAAGACTGATCTGGGTCAGAAATTGGCTTTTGAATTCCCTCCCAGAAGTCCAAATTCCTTTGGCAGTCCAGTTCCACGTGTGGTTCTGGAGTCATTCCTTCCTGCTCCTGTAACAATTTTGTAAATATCGTTATTACTGTCTTAAAATATATTCTAATTTTCTGAGTTAAATTCCTTGTATGAAATTCTTTTCTGCCGAAATTGCTAGAGTATGTTTTGTCACCTACAATTGAGTGCATATTGCTCCCCGTAGTCCTGTAGAAGACTGAAGGAGAGCTGAGCACTAAATGTATTGAAAAGCTTATGAAATGTTCCAAAGAGGCAAGTTCATGGAGATAAAAGTAGATGAATAGTGACTGGTCAGGGCTGAGGGCTGGTAGGGAGTATCCTAAGGCAACTGGGCGAGTAACAGCTAAAGGGTACAGAGTATTCCTTTTGGGTGATGAAAATGTCCCAAAATTGATTATAGTGATGACTGGACACCTCTGTGAATATACTAAAATCTTTACACTAAAACCTGTACACTTTTTTTTAAAAGATTTATTTATTTATGCATAGAAGAACTGGGGTGCAGGCCAGAGGTGTGGGGAGTGAGAGGATTCACCAGAGACAGGGTAGGGAACAGAACAGGCAGATCTACTGAAATACACTGCTGAGGGGAGCAGTGGGAGGGACAGTCAGCAGAGGTCCACTGTGCCATGTGGATCATCTCCCTGACCAGGGATCAAACTCATGCCACAGTGGTTGGCAATAGGTTGACAGCGCTGAGACTTTAACCCCTGAGTCACCAGGGAGGCCCAAAACCTGTACGCTTTAAGTGGGTGAATTTCATGGAATATGTGTTCTGTCTCAATAAAGCTGTTAACCAGAAAATCTCCAGAAAACAAAATGATGATCAGGCTCCAACTAAAATTCCATTAGCCTCAATCAAAATTTCATTTAACAGATTTAGCAGTATTTTGATTTTAAAGTATTTTGATGAGAATCCATGTGCTCTTCCTAAATTGTTCTTCATGTGATAGGGAATTTAACCAAATATCACCATTCCAAATTTAAGCTAATAAAGAGCAAACTTTGATTAGTGCCTTGTAGCCCACCTATTTTTGTTTTGTTACAAAGCACATCACTGTCTGGAATCTCACAGTGTGACGCAAACAGGATTTCTTAAATTAAAGACAGGAAGGTGCAACAGCAGGAAGATGATTAGTCAGCACAGGAGAATTTCTAAAGTTCTGATTAACTTGCAGTGAAGTCAACTTGCTTTCCTTTCATTTTTCATTGTCATCATAGGGATGTGCAAAGTAGAACCATATGTGGTTTGGACAGGAAGCTTCCTATATTTCATCAGAAACCAAAGGGCAGGAGACAGCAGCACTTAGTAGGTTCAGGAGAGGCCAGATGAGTGTTCCTGGCTTGGTCAGTGTATTCTGGGTGGTGTGCGTCACCCATGTCTCTCATGTCTGTTTTCCTCATTTGTTACAAGTTTTCAAATGAGGTCCTAGGAAAGAGACTTGAAGTGCTTTTCCTAAACTCTCCACAAATGGATTCTCACCTTCCTGTGTTATTATTAAAAACATTTAAACACATGGTAACAATATGACTTTCAGTTTACAAGTAAGCTTAACTAGGAGTGAATAGGGAAAATTGTTAATGGCTGAATTTGAACTTGTCTAGAGGCAAATAGTTATATTAAAAGTAAATGTATTTTAGCTGAAATCTTTTAGATTGTTTGAAAAATTATGCCCAGAACTGATATAAAATTTCAAAATAATTATCTCTGCATCCTACTTTCATGAAAAACTGGATATTTTTTACCATGTGACAAACTTATGGCTGAGAGAAATTCTATCATAAGAAACTGCATCTTAATAACTTAGATATACAGTATTTGTAAGAATTCAGTTATTGCAATGGGCATGAAGTGATGTTATCAATATTATCAAGTAGTTAAAATGTCTTTGGGATACTATACTATTCAAAATTTTAAAACTTAAGATAATTTTTTTAAAATAACAAGTATAATTTGCTAGTAGACCTAACATCCATGTTGATCATTTGCCAAAAGTTATTTTAAGGGGTAATTTAAATATGTTATGTTGTGATGTATACCATTTTCTAGTCTTCAGCCTTTCTCATTTTTTTAAAGATCTATTTATTTATGCATACAAGAACTGGGGTACCGGCCAGACGTGCGGAGGTGGTGGTGGTGATGGTGTGGTAAGAGGATACATCAGAGATGGAATGGGGATCAGAACAGGCAGATAGACTGGAATACAATGCTGAGGGGAGCAGTAGGTGAGACAGGAGAGGTCTGCTGCGCCATGTGAGTCACCTCCCTGGTCACCATGTGAGTCACCTCCCTGGTCGGCTAGGGATCTAACTCCTGAGGATAGCTTCATAGTGCTGCACTTTAACCCCTTGCACCACAGCCCCTTGCACCACCAGGGAGAGCGCTAGTCTTCAACATTTTAAGGTTAGGTCTGAAGCTAGCTGAGCATAGTATTCTGAAATATTATCTGTGTGGAAATGTGTGGCGGCAGTGCACGTATTTTCCATGCAATGGAGAGAATTTATTTCATTTTCAGTTTGATCCTAAATATAAATTAATTAATTCTAAACAAAACAGAATCAATATCTCTCTCTCACTGGTATAGCTCAAGGAATTTTGCTACAAGAGACAGGCAGATTGACCCTACACCTTCACCCCCAACCCCCTCTTACCCTTAGTCTAGGCTGCTGATCCTATAGGAAAAATATATGCACCAAAGTTCTCATATCTACACAAGGAACCTTCAGAATAGAAAATCAAAGAGTTATATCACCAAATTGGCCATTCTTGGATTAGAAAACAAAATCTGAGTTACAGTCTGGTCATAAGGACCCAGGTCCAGTTCAGAGGAGCTGTGACTCAGACAGAGGACTGCATCAGCTGCATATTGGAAGAGGTGAGCGGTGGGTGAGCAGTAAGCTGGTGCAGCAGAACTTCCTAGCCTAGAACTTATAGCTCACTGTGTATAAAGACCTTCAAGGAATCTATTCTAGCAAGTGCATTTAGCAATACCATAGCAAATTACCATATTATGTTAAAAATATCTTAAATCTATAAGCACAATTATGTAGAACTTTTATATGAATAGTTTGTTATTATACCTATATTGTAAAGTGCTAAATGGGAAAAGCTAAAAAAAGTTAGATTGATTAGAGTATACCATGTAAAAGGGTCAACTTTCCTAAGAAAATATGCATTTTTCATGTTAAATTCCATATCACATCATAATATCTTAATTAATTGTACCAAAAAATTCCTATTTATTTAGAGAAATTCAAAATAGATGGAACAGATGATTATTACCAAGGAATAAATAGCACAAATAAATCAACTTAAGGGCCAACTGGAAATGTGGTTAGGTCAAGAACTGTGTATGCATTAAAAGTGGACTAATGTAAACTGAAGTGCTTTGAAACTTGTAGCACACTTTCTAAAGTTAAGATATTATTATAACAATTGAACAACATTATAGGTTTTAACATCATTAGTAACTTCATGATTGAATTTTAGATGCTTGACAGTAAGAATTATGATAAATATATATTTTTACTCTATGTAAGATTTCCTAAAGAGAACACAAGAGACTGAGGTGATGGTGCACGGGTGGAATGGTGGTGGGAACTCCCTGGGGAATACAAATGATGTCAAATATACTTAAAGAAAAAAAAAAAAGAAGAAAGCAGATTTATGTAGGTTTCTTTTCCTAGGTGTACAGAAATACTTAATTTTTTACCCCCTTCAATATCACTAAAGATGCCCTAACCAACAACCCCGGGATCAATGTAACCAAGAAACTTTTTTTTTTTTTTTTGAAGAAACATTGGTTTATAATATTGTAAATAACACAATTTTTGTATTTGATTGCCAATTAAACAGTGATTGAAATTCTGGTTTTTTCCCCCCTGAACTAAATTTCTATATATTTTTTAATCCTTGGGCTTATCTGAAACAGGAAATATCCTTACCTCATGAGGCAGTCCAGGATGTGACATTTTAGTGTGTAAAACTGTATTGCATCTTTCAAAAGATCCCCACATAAGTCTAAGAGGAAACAGCAACTACAATTTATAGATGAGAAATGTTCCCCTACACCCCACCAATCCTTTGCTGCAATAATCTACCCTGGCTGCAAATAATCAGTTAACAACTTGGAACAACTCCTAGCAGAGGCTCTTTCTTCTCCCTTGGTCTTCATCTGCTGAAGGATATGCTCAGCTGCTTTATAATCTTATATATGGGAGAGATGAGGAGGAAAAGTAGAGAAGAGTGGGGGAGCAGAGAAGGAAAGGAAAAAAGAAAAAAAGATGTTCACATATCAAGTTTCTGCTCCTCCAATGCTCTCATATGTACTAACTATTTTTATCTTTGACCTTTCTGGAATGGTGTGTTTTATTTATCATATATGATTTCTATGAAAGAATGTGGTAGGCCTGATAACTGTAAATATATTAGTTTATAAGGCAAAAAGGAATTAAGGTTACATACAGATTTAAAGTTGTTTATCAGCTAGACTTAAAGCAGGAAGATTAACCTGAATTATAAGGTAGATCCAATTTAATCACAAAGTTCTTAAAAATGAGAGAAGGAAGCAGAACAGTTATAATCAGAGAGAGAGTGAAAGATGCTGTACTGCTGGCTCTAGAGCTAGGAACTAAATGGGGCAGTCTCCAGAAGACAGAAAAGCCATGGAACAGAGCCTTGCCCAAAGGCCGTAGGAAGGAGCTTTGTTCTACAAAACCCCCCGTTTTAGTCCACTGAAACTCGGGCTGAACTTCCAATTTAAAGAACTATAAAAACAATCCATTTGGGTTGTCTTAAGTCATATCTGCTTAATATGTTGCAACAGGAAGTAGAAATTAATAGAGCCAACCCAGTGTTTTTCTGAGTAAAAGGGGAAGGTAGGACACTGTCAAACTCTCTTCATGCCTGGACACCTGTGGAATCTGTTATAGATTGGGCACTTAGTTGGTCCAAGGAAGTGAGACCTATGGGAATATTCTGTGGCTTTTTAGTACATCTCCAAGCTGCTCTGACCCTGAAAACTGCATTCATCCTCTTAAGGCCAGAAGGTATCTTTCTAAGAAGGTCCTCATGAAACCCATCTCAGCATGTCATTCACTCTAAAGTTCTGCCTCTCTTAATTTTAACTTTCACAAGCAGTTATTTCTGACTTACAGGAAAAATAATTGCCTTGCAACTCCCTTGTTTTTATTTTTTAAAGTTGTTACTGGCAAGAGTCTGAAAAGTACTTGAAACTCTTAAGGCTAGTAATAAATTTGGGCTCGAATGAATGCAACCTTTTTTCTTGTTTTCTCCAGTGCTTATCAGTATAAGCACTGCTTTATTTAAAATGAAAATATGCCTGTATTATTGGCAAAGAAAATAGAAAGTATTAGTAATAATGTATACCAATGGAGGTTCTCTACACTTCTGTTGTAATTGGTATAAAAACTTTGAAAAGCGGGCCTCCCTGGTGGCGCAGTGGGTTGGGCAGTGCACTATGAGACAAACCGCAGCCACCGCAGCACGAGTTCGATCCCTGCTGCCGGCCAGGGCGGGGACCCACATGGTGCGGCAGACCTCTCCTGCTGTGCCCGCTGCTCCCCTCCGCAGTGTGCTTCAGTTGATCTGCCTGTTCTGCTCCCCGCTCTCTGTGGTGAATCCTCTCACCCCCCCCACCACTGGCCTGTACCCCAGCTCTTGTATGCATAAATAAATAAATCTTAAAAAAAAAAAAACTTTGAAAAGCAGTTTGACATAAAATAAGAAAGTTAAACATGTACTCATTCTTAGATTTATTCTAGATCAAGTCATACCTTAAAATTCATAGATGGCATTGTTTGTAGTCATCAAAATTAGTCTTTGATGAAGAGTTACAATAAAAATTGGTGTTATATTCATATCAAAGAATAGCCACAAAAATAAATGAACTCGTTAAGTACACTAACATGAATGAACTTCTCAAATGTCTTTTTAAATGAAAGAAACAAGGCAGCAAAGTCTATATATAATGATATCCCATTACATAAAGTTTTGAAGTAGATAAAATTAAATAATGTATCATTTAGGGATGCATCTACATATGGTAACATAAGCCACAAAAGTGAATTCTTGTTATACATGGTTAAGGAGGTAGTTACACAATGCAAAGTGGTTGAAATACAAACAGTCTTTAAATTCAGATTGACTGAATGGATCAATTTGAACCTTTAAGAATATTTTTCTTGGGGCCTCCCTGGTGGCACAGAGGGTTGAGTACCACACTGTGAAGCATCCACAGCACAGCAGTCAAGTTCAATCCCCGGCCAGGGCGGTGAACCAACATGGTGCAGCAAAGCTCCCCTGTCTTGCCTGCTGCTCCCCTCAGCAGTGTGTTTCTGTAGATCTGCCTGTTCTGCTCTGTTCTTCTCCGGTGAATCCTATCACCTCCCGTGGCTCTGGCCTGTACTCCATCTCTTGTATGCATAAATAAATAAATCTTTTTTAAAAAAAGAATATTTTACCTTGATGGAAGTTGAATATATTTAATGTTAGCTTCATATTTTTCTGGTTCTTGTGTTATCTCTGAATCGGTTGTTGTAGTGATGCCCAATCTGCTATTCTTCCCAGAAATAATCTATCCTTTTAATTGGGAATTATATCTATTGTTCTATTGCCTTTTTGAGGGGGGAGGAGCAGAAAATGCAGGTTTATTTGAAATACCCTGCAACAGAGCAGGGGGTGAGATGGAAAATATTGTCTGCACCCATTCTATTAATTTTTAACTTCTTTACTCACATTATTTTCATTTGGAAATTTAATTCAGAAAAAGAGGCACTCTGATTTGTCACCAATAGTTAAATAAATTGGATCAATTATCTTTCTATTCTACTAATAGAATTCTCACATTATCACAACAAAAATTATTATGTAAATTTTCAAATACACATTAAAAATTAAGAGAATGTATAATAAATCCCATGCACTCTTCACCAGCTTCAACAATTATCACATTTTTCATAATGTTTTCTTCTTATAATGAAATTTAGATTTTAATAAATGCATTACCTTTCTTGAGTGCTAGTTTGTGTGTTGAGGTAGAATGAGCATACTTTGGAATTTAATGGATTTGAAATATGTTTCAGTTCATTGCTTACATCACTTCTGTGATTTGGAGCATTTTTAGTTATTTTTTATGTACTGGAATAAATTGCATTTTTAATAGTATCTCATATGGTTGCCTGAGGTAGCACATTCTCACTCTGAATTATAATTCAGTAAAATAATAATTTTTTTCCTAAAAAAAATCATTAATGTTGTTGATGGGATTAGGATTTTAGGCCTAGAATTTAAAATTATTATTTGGCTGAGGTTCAATATTTTCTGAGGGACAGTAGTTAAGATATGATTAAAACCATTAACATAGAAAAATGAAATTTTTCTCTAGGTGTATATACTTTTACTTTCAGTTACATTAATTTTATACCTTTGGATGATTAAGTATCAGCCATTATATTTCCACATAATAATACTAACAGACCTGTTAGGCCTCTAAGCTAAATACTTGTAACTTAATTTAAATATTAAGGGAAAGGAAAGAAAATAAGACTCTATTCTCCCACCACAGATGACTATCTAAAATAGAAGTAGGAAGACTAAAGTTCAGTCTTAAAAGAATTTTAATCACTAAATTTTAATAGTGGATTCAACATAGTAATTTTCTGATTTGAGCATATGTTGTACAGGAAGATATTCAGAAAGACGATGGGGCATTCCCTAAATTTCATCCAGGGAGTGAGGACAAAAGAGCGCTCACAATATATTTTTAAAAGTATAATGAAAAGAAAAATAAAGTTACTTTTTGATTGCTAACCAATAACTTCTAATTTCTTTACATAATTATTGAACATATAAATGATAAGAGAACACTGAGGACTCAGTTTACTGATGTCAGAAGTCACATACACCAAGTAGTTCTACGCACAAGCTTTGCCAACTAACAAAAAGATATGAGAAGAGCATTGACAATGGACACATCTGAATGATCATTGCTTTCCTGGATCCTCCTTTCATACCTTGTGAGCATGGATCTAGGATGGTGGCAATGACCCTGCCTTACTTAGGGAAAGAAATATTTCTAATTGAATGGGACCCAGAATAGAGGGACACAACAGACCTTAAACTTAATTCCCACTAAAAAGGCCACATTAATGCCCATACACTTATTATTCCATGTAAGATAACAATTCTGTAATTCACTGAAATCATGGCACCCAACTGTCCACACTTCAAGTCTTGAAATTTTGCTGAATCATTAAAACCCTTCATTTGTCCCATATGTTGGGGATTAAACATTAGTTAATACAATGCTATCTCTTGGCTCAATTCAGTAAGTACTATGTTGAATCCAATAAAACATTTGAACATGTTTAATATCTCAAACATGATTGAAGTTTAGTTCTTCCATAACTTCCAAAATTGTTGCTTCTGATGGACAATTCTTATCCCAATTTGTGTTCTAATTGGATAATTCTGGTGAGTCAGGGTCCTGGGCTTGTTCCATTTTGTGACTTTGTTAGCTTCACCACATGTTATCTTGTTTCCTCAAAGCTAGCAAGTCAGGGAAGGCTTTGGAAGAGTTTTATGGGCCATCACATTGACACCCAGCACTTCAATTTCTAGATTCTATTGACTAGACTTAAATCATGCAACTCCTTGTAGCCTTAGTGAATCACACAGAAAGGAAAAGAAGTGGGTTGTGTGGACAGCTAGTCATCTTCAACCACATTTCATGCGTCCTCCTCTTTGTCTATAAACTCAAGACATTTTCCACTTACGTCTACATAGTGACTTCTCATGAACAAGCCTGGTCATGGCCTACCACACAACAAAGCTAAGATATTCCTTCAACTTTGTATAATTGGACTAATAATATCTGGTTCTTCTTGCAGAAATTACGTTTAAGGGAGAAATAAAAAGGGCACTAATTTTGAAGAACTAATGTAGCAGCTTAATATTTGCTCATTAGAGTCCATCATTGCTAACAGATTTTGTTCTCTAAAATAACTTTTCATAATTACTTGACTAAATTTTTCCATGAAAATAAATGGTGACAATTACCTCAAATTTTGCTTTAGGATGTAGATAATTAGGAGTCTGTGTTTTCCAAATATCTCTGTCAAAAGGCCAGAGACTAGACATCTAAATACTTTCCTTGCAAAAGGGCAGCACCAAACTATGCACAGACATAATGCTCAGAATCATGAAATCTGAATGGCACCAGGGCACTCAATTTCCAACTGATTTTAGAAGAGCCACTTCACTGTTCTATGCATTAATGGTGTCATTTACAAAATATCTCTTAGATATATGTTAATGTCAGTACAAATATTAAAATAAATTAAAGTTACTGTATGACTTCTAAGTGGTTTTACTTCAAATTTCAGAAGTATTATTAAAGACTGATAAAAGGATTGAAAATGATGGCTCATTCTATTTTTTTCCCTTTAATTTATATATATTTGACATCAGTTGTAATCCCCATGTATTCCCCATCACCCTATCACCAGTGCACCATCACCTCAGTCCCCCGTGCTCCCATCTTCCCTCAACCCTTCTCCTCCCTCCTCCCCACCAAGTATCCCCAATTTGTCCTTGTCTTTTCATTTTTGGTTTTTGTGTCTTTATTGTTAATATTATTATTAAAACAATTTTAAAAAAAGAAAATGAAATACTTTTAAGAATGAAAAAGAAAATGGTGGCTCAGTTGAAGACGACCACTCAGTCTGTGGCAGAGCTTATTTTCACAATGAGGATTAGTTGCTTTCAGCTGTCTACTGCTTGGCAGTGCCTTGAAACTGCCTCTGTGTTACACTTGAAAAGATTAGAGATAGTTTTATTGTCTCTGTATTGCCCTGAACTTAGATCCTCCCAGAAGACTGGGTTTGTTTTATCATCATGATCAGAGGAAGTAGCTCTCCTGAATGACCACACTGAGGTTTCCATGTGAAGTTGCAGGCAAACTAGGCTCTATGTTGTGCTTTAAGAGGCAGTGATCACTAAAAATGTGAATATTTAGCTTAAACCTAGAGATACATACATATTCCAAAATAGGATCATTTATCTGGAGTTATTAAGAAATAAAACTACTTCATGCCTTATTGAGTAGAGCTCTTTCTATCTCCAAGGAGGAGAAATGAAGGATTTCCCTCTGATAATTACTTTTCTATTGATCCTTTACATAAACAATATATCTTTTATTTTTTTGCCTCAGGGAAAAGTCAGATCAGAGAAGTGAAATATCTTAATGAGCTAATATTTAAAAAATGCATTAACAATTTTGAAGTATCATACCTCCTTTTTATGGTTCATAGAATTTTCAAGTATGCTTAAAAGTATCTCTTTTAAAATCCCTGAATTTATACTGTTAGGTGAAATTTAGGTAAGGCTACTAACAAGATTTAGAATTTTTTTTGCTTTTTTTAGAAAATAAAATTGAATTTTCTCAAGAAATTAATAACTGGCTTGGCTCAGGAATTTTGGAGGTATTCACAGTATTACAAGCAGAAACTGTGACAGGATTTGTAAAGCCAAAAAATTAATGCAAAAACAGGAATATTTTATTTTTATTCTGCTTTTGGCTTTTCTTCCTAATACCCATATTGCTAGCTATCAACTCTCTGTTGGTGCCTGCTTCAGTTACCACAACTCTCTGAGCTATTGGTTCTTGAGCCTCTGTTACTCACTAGACACAATGTAAGTCACCAAGTACATGGGAGTGAAATTACCTGCAGGTACCATTCCAACATGAAGTTTAAAAATCCTCTTATTATGCTCTCAAGGCAGCATCAATCCTTGAAGTGTTAATATTAAAAAAAGAAAAAGAAAAGAATGCTCCTACTTGAAAAAAAAAAAATGTGATGATGCCAAGCTAATTCCCCAACATATTCCTCAAAAAAAAAAAATAATAATGATAGGAAACATTTAGAAGTTAAGAAACTGCCATGAGGATTGTCCTTTATCCAGTGATATTTTTGAAGCCAATATTATTAACTGTCGACATCATTATTTAAATAGCTTTCATAAAAGTTAATAGTTTAGAAATAATAGCTGACAGTTAAATGTCATGATGTGAATTACAGAGGCAGTGTTGACTTCTGAATCTTCTCTTTCTCGAACTAGCTGAACCTTTCTAGTTGAAAAGAAAAGAAAAAGAATATACTTCCAACAGGTACATTTTTTTGTTCTTTAAACAAACTGTCTTATAAACTGAGATTTATAAATTGAAATATATACCCATATTCTGGTGTGTCCGTGAATGACAAGTACCTAGGATCACTGCTTCCAAAAGGGAAAAAGATTCGGTAATTCTGATTTTTTTAACTGTGACTTCAATTTTATATGCTCTCTAATCTAATTATGGAAGTTTGTATCAAAATTATTCCAATATCCATTATATACTTCAAAACCCATAAACTGTTATTCTAACTTCAGATGAGTTGTTAATGTTACCTTGTCCTTCATGACATCTCTAATCTCTCTCCTTATGAGACTTATCAGCAATTAATCAAGTTCATATATTAGCCCCTGTTCCTGTTATCGAATCCAAAGTGATACAGAAATCCTTATAAGACCTGAGCTAACTCCTAGGCTCTTTGTAACTCCTGCTTTTCTCCACAGATTGACTATTAATTAGGAGAGTGAGGGAGTTAGTTGTAGCATTAGTCACTCATTGTTCAGTAGATTCTGTTTGGGTGTGTCATTTGTTCACCATTCCATGTACTTCCCACCAAAACTGGGCCTTTGGTCAAACAGAAAAATACTCCTCTTCCAGAAAAGGATTTCAAAGTTCAAGGCACTATGTAATAATCAAGGGCACAATTCATCAGGAACATATATAACTGTCACCAATATTACACACCAAAGAGAGGTGCACTCAAATATATAAAAACAACTTTTAACAGACCTAATACAATGCACTGATAGCATACTCTTACACAAAGGGACTGGTTTTTAAAAAGCAACATCCTCTCTCTATCTTTATTTCTTTATTTAATGCACTTTCCAGTGAAAAGTCCCCATCATTCCATTAAAACTTAAACAATGACCATGTTACGAACCTTGTTGGCCTCCTCAATTGTCTTGTTTTTATACTAAGCCAAGGGTGATCTCACCCTTCCCCAATGGCTGTAGATATTTATATGCTTAACCTCCAAATTCTTATGTCCAGCCTTAATTTTTCTCGAGTTTTATTTGATATCTATTTGATTCCTAATGGTGAATGTCTAATAAGCACCTTAAACCTAGAAAGTGCAGACTGTACTCTGGTTTTCCTCTCTGTCTTCCCTAAGCCCATTCTTCCCTCAGACTTCCCCATATCATTAAATAGAAACACCATTCATGGGCCAAAGTTCTTTTACAAAGATAAGCATGGGCAGAGGGTTATAACATGATTGCACCCTCCAATTTATTCATTCCTATTCTGCAAGGCACTAGTTTCCTAATTACCCACTAGCCATATGTTATGTTGCTAATGGTCACATCTGTGGAAGAAAAGAAACATTTTTCAACAATGTGGTAAACCTTAAATCCTTGTTTTATATGCAATCAATAATACATCATAGTACTAATTCCCATTGATCACTATTTTATTCTAGTCTAGTCTGTGCTCTACTTAAAAACGTGACCAGGTGATAAACTGCAAGCCAGACAATTAAGAGACAAGTTATTTAAATACTAAATTATATCCAGTAATTATAAATGGCTCCAGAGGCATGATCTGAATTGTTTTTGTTAGTTTTTTTGTTTGTTTCTTTTTGTATTTATTCTCATCTCCCCCATTGTTGAAGTTATTTCCATTTGAACTTTTCCATTTAGTATAGATTTCAGAGTTAGAACCAGGGGAGTCTTAGTTCTTCTCAGTCCTAGAGATTATTCTCAGAACAAATCAATTTTCCATTGTATTTAACAAGGTACATATTTATTTATCAACCAACTTGCTACTTAAAAGATTTTGGAAATGTCAGTCTAAAAGTCTGTGAAAAACATATTGATCATGAGGGCTTTTCAAGCGTGTATTTTTTGTTTTGTTTTGTCTTCTTATTCTGCCATTCACTTTTAGCATGCTGAATAGCTTTTTGGTCTCTTCATCTGCCACATCAAAGTAATGACAGACTCTTACAGTAACAAACAGAAAATTTAATGCTTGAAATGCATCTGGAAAATATGTAACACTCCAGATACACAGATTTTAAACTTTTCATAAGACTAAAAGGGAAACAGTATCTGAGAAATTTTCCCTGTTTATTTCATTTTGATTTTTCCTCTGTGAAACTGAAGAACTAATGCTTCGCATGTAAGCCAAAATGAAAATCCTAACATATTTATGGGTATGAAGTCTAGCTAATTTTCCTTTGCTGCATTTATTAAGCAACATGTTACATCTTACTTAACCAACTTTATACAGTAAATACCTATATAGAATTAAGGAATCCCACAGTATAAAAATAGTTTCTTTCCTCTAAGAGCCTAAACCAAAAAAATATTTCATATAAGTAACTGTAAGACTTTGCTATATAAACAAAACAAAATAAGCAAAAAAAAATCCCTATATATTTCTCCAACTATCCTACATTTATTATCAGGGATCTGCTAATTCCCCAGGGATGTTTTAAAATTTATTACAACTAATTTTAAAATTATTTGGAAATATTTATTCCTACTTCAGGACATATACCCCCCCCCCCTAAAATCAAGAAATGTTGCAAACTTACAAATATATATGAGGGCTTCCTTGATGGCGCAAGGGGTTGTTCACCGTACGGTGGGGCTTCCGCAGCCACTGCAGTGCAATTTCAATCCCTGACCAAGAAAAGGACCCACATGGCTCAGCAGAACTCTCCTACCTTGCCGCTGCTTCCCTTCAGCAGTGTATTTCAGTCGATCTGCCTGTTCTGCTCCCCACTCTGTTTCTGGTGAATCCTCTCACCCCTTGCCTCCGGCCTATACCCCAGGTGTCATATGCATAAATAAATAAAATCTTTAATATACATATATATATACACACATATGAATTTGAGGTTTTGATCAAACTGTTACCTAAAAAGTGATAGTTTCTTTTTTTTTTTTTAGCTTAACACATTGATAAGCTGTCTGGCTGCTATTAATTTCCTTATGTCAAAGTGATACGTTAATCCTATTCCTTATCTGTTGAGTACTCAGATTGAATTATCTTCCCCGTTATAAATTCAAAGTTCCTCTTCTAAAGTGATAATTCTCAGTTGAAAGTTATATCCTAATTCTACTTAATTTTTATTGGTTGATTTACCATAGATTTAAAATACTATGTAAGTTTCAAGAATATACTTTCATACCTTCATATGAAGGTGTATACCATGATGCATCCACCAACAAAGTTCCAGTAACATTCACCACTATCAAACTGACACCTTTCTAGCCATTCCTCTCAACTCCCTTCCCCTTCCCCTCTGGTAACCACCATGTTGTTCTCAGAGTTTAAGAATTATGTTTGTAGTGTTTCCTCCATTCATTTTACTTTAAATTTTAATTATACTTTAAAACATCACTGACACCACAAAAATTATGATGGAAGAGCAAATCTTTAAAATTGTATGGGCTAATAATATAGTCATATCATAGTACTAATAAACACTAATGATGGATTTGTAGAAAATGTTAGGTACAATTGATGTCTAACAATTAATATATATGAGGTTTCATAGTCATTACAATATAAAAAATAAGAACCAGTTGCATCAAAGTGCATTGTTTTAAGCATTTTACATGAATATATTTAATCTTATGGTAGGAAAAATGATAGCCCTTCAAATTGTCCACCTCCTAATACCTTGAAAGAGTTGAATTGTTATATGGCGAAAGAGACTTTGTAGACATAATTAAGATATGGCCCTTAAATAGAATATATTGGATTATCTGGATAGGTTCAACTTTTGACATGGGCCTTAGAAGCAATGAACTTTCTCTAACTGAAGATCAGAGAGATGTAGGAGAAATGAAATGGATTCAAAGCCTGAAAGAGGGCCTCCCTAGTGGCGCAGTGGGTTAAGCAGCACACTATGAAGCAAACCACAGCCTTCAACACAAGTTCAATCCCTGCTGCCTGCCAGGGAGGGGACCCACATGGATGGCAGACCTCTCCTGCCTTGCCCGCTGCTCCCCTCAGCAGTGTTTCAGTTCATCTGTCTGTTCTGCTCCCCACTGGCTCTAGTGGAGCCTCTCACCCCACCCCCCCACACACACTTTGGCCTGCACCCCAGTTCTTGTACGCATAAATAAATCTAAAAAAAAAAAATCCTGAAAGAGACTCAGTCCGCTATTACTGGACAGAGACACATAGAAAAGGTTAGAAGAAATGGGGACATCCTGTAGAGTCAAAGATGAACCCCTGGCTAACAGGGAACAGGAACTGAACACTATGAAGATATAAATATAACCAACAAGTTAAATGAGTTCAGCTACAGGTTCATTCCCAGAAAAGGAACATTCCTAGAAAGGAACACAGACCTGCCAACACCTTGATTTCAGTATCTTCTAAGCAGGGGACCCAACAGAACCATATTCTATACGGAAATATGACTGAGAGAAATGAGATATAATAAATAGGTGTTGTTTGAAAAAGCTAAATTTGTAATAATTTGTCACAGAAGCAATAGAAAATGGATACAGATTTTTATAGCAGCTTACAACTGATACATTATTATGACTTTTTAAAATAGTTTAGGATCAGAAGACAGCAAGAAGTTAGATAACATACTCAAGGACACCCAGTGACAAGGTGGTATTTTGTTTTTTTTGTTTTTGTTTTTTTTTTTTTTACCCCCCGCCCATTCCACAAGGTGGTATTTTGATAGGCCAAATGATCAATCATTTGGCAGTGTGTTAAAAGTTTGCCATATGCAAATGAATAAGTTATGTGATAGTCAGAAATATTTAATAATATGTGAGTGGTGGTTTTCTTTTTTGATATTACAGTTCATTAGTGGTAGAATTTCAGTAATTATTAATTCACTAATAAATATTAGTATGCATTTCTTTAAATAATTTCAAATTAATCATATTTATTTTAGAGATGCATTAATTAAATATTGTGGTCCATCATACCAATGAATTAGTTACTATTTTTAGTAACTAATTATTGAGTTTTTTACTGAATTGAGGAAATAATAACCACAGAAATGATTGAAATATTGATTTATCATGCTTAAAATAAAGAATCCAATGGGTATGCAAAACATAAAATATTCAAATTCTTGTCATAATTAAAATGTGGTTGGCTTTATCATAAGTATTATTGCTAATTCTTATAAAGTGTTTAAATCAGTATAAACATCCTGGGTTTCTGAAAATCAACACAAACTGTTAAAATGAGCACATGTTTCTTACAAAAAATCCTTATAAATTAAAAACTATGTAAATTGTGTATCAACAGAGGGATCACTAAATTTATGGTCATTACAATGCTACAAAATAATTAACAATAATTTAGTAAACACAAATAATAAGCTTCATAACATAAATTAATATAAAATGTTAATTTATAAATCACTTAAAAAATAAGTGCATGAAGATATTAAGGAAAGATTATTATTCCATAAAATTACTTTCAATTGTAAAAGTATAGCTATATTTTATTTGTGGACCCATAGACAAACTTGCAAAGATTTTCCTTTGCTCATTCACTGTCAACTGTTCTATATTTTAATGCTATATTTTAAAATATAAACTTTTATTAATCAACAGTCATAAAGATAAGAGAATGTCATTTGCAGTACCATGGATGGAGCTGGAAAGGATAATGCTAAGTGAAATAAGTCAGAAGGAGAAAAATAAATACCAGGTGGTGTCACTAATTTGTGGGATATAGAGTAACAACGAAGTGTCAAGATTTAAAACTAAAACTTGAAAGCATGCTATAGAACTGAAGCATCCAGAAGGAGGATAGGTTGGAGGAGGGATAAGAACAAATAGAGAAGGAAGAAAATAGAGTATGTTGGAGAACTATACGTGATTTGGTGTTAAGTATAATATGGTAATATATGATAGAAGTATCCAAATACTACCTCAATTAAAAATCAATAAAACATAAAATAATTTTTACAGAAAATAAATTAAATATTAACTTTAAATTTTTTTCTTTTTTAAAATTTTAATTATTTTATTTATATTTTCTTTTTTTCTTACAATGTTTGCTTTCTTTTCTAGGTGTAGTCTCCATATGATTTCCACCATCAATTCACCTGTGCGCCATCACCATAGTCTCTTCTGCTTGATCCCAGTCTAAGCCATGATCCCACTCCCTCCATCTTCTCTGCAGAATCTGATTTGTAGTTGTCTGTTTATTTTTGTTATGTTGCTTTTTTCTTATTGTTGATGTTATTTTCTCCTTGGTCCCCTGTATTACTCCTATTAGTGAGACCATTCAGTACTTTTTTCTTCCTTCAACCTACATCCATGTTTCTGCAAATGGCACTAGTTTATCTTTTTTGATTTCTGTACAGTATTCCCATTGTGTATATATACATTTCCTTGATCCAGTTGTCTATTTCTGGGCATTTGAGTTGATTCCAAGTCTTACCTATTATAAATAGTACTGCAATAATCATAAGGGTGTATGTATTCTTTGAACTAAGGTTTTTTAATATTAATTAATTTATTTATATATTTGACATTAATTGTAGTCCCCATGGAATTCCCACCACCATTTCACCAGTGCTCCATCACCTCAGTCCCTTGTGCTCTTTCTGCCCTCATCCCAGTTCCTCTCCACAAAGTGCCTCTGATTTATCTTTGTCTTTTTGTTCTTATTGTGCTGCGATTTTTTTTGACTGTTATTCTTTTCCTTGAGACCTTTTTTTGTTCCTTTATATTCCTTCTAAATGTGAAACCATATTTTTTTCTTGACTTCTGACATTTCACTGAGCAAAATCACTTCTAGCTCCATCCATGTTTCTACAAATAACTCTAGTTTATCTTCTTCATCCAGTCATCTATTTTGGGCATTTGGGTTGTTTTCAGGTCTTACCAATAAATAGGGGTACAGTTTTGTGTCCTTTGGGTAGATCTCTGGGAGTAGAATTGCTGGGTCATATGGTAGGTCTATTTTAATAGACTGAGGAAACTCCACACAGCTTTCCATAATGGTTGGATTAACATGCATTTCCACTTGCAGTGTAGTAGAGTTCCTTTTTCTCCACATCTTTGCCAACATTTGTTGCTTTTTTTTTTTTTTAATATATGCCGTTCTTACTGGTGTAAGGTGGCATCTCATTGTGGTTTTAATTTTAATTTCCCTGATTACGAGAGATGTTGAGCACTTTCCCATATGCCTGTTGTCCATTTTCATGTCCTCTTTAGAGAGTGTCTTTTAAGTTCTTCTGCCCACTTTTTGACTGGATTATTCTTCCCAAGTCTTGTAAGTTCTTTCTATATCTTTGTGATCAGTCCCTTATCAGTTGTGTGGAGTGCAAATTTTTTTTCCCCAATCAGTGGGGTGTCTCTTTGTTTTGGTTAATGTGTCTTTTGCTGTATAGAAGCTTTTTAATTTGATGTAGTCCTAGCTGTTTATCTTCTCTCTCATTTTTATTGTTTTGGAGGATGCATCTTTAAAGGCATTACTGAGATGTGTGTTTGTAACATTTTACCCATGTTTTCTTCTACATATTTTATGATTTCAGGTCTTACACTCAGTTTTTTGTCCATTTTGAGTTGATTTTTGTACATGGTGTGAGATCGTGGTCTGGTTTCACTTTTTTGCATGTGGCAGTCCTGTTTTGCCAGCACCATTTATTAAATAAGCTGTCCTTATTCCATTGCGTATTCTTTGCTCCTTTGTCAAAGACCAGTTGTCCATAATGTGTGGTTTTATTCCTGGGCTTTCCATTCGGTTCAATTGGTCCATGTGCCTGTCTTTATTACAGTACTATACTGTTTTAATTATTATTGCTTTGTAGTAAAGTTTGAAGTTTGGGTATGTGATACCTCCATTCCTTCTTTTTAGTCAGGAGAGTTTTGGCCAGTCGAGGTTTTATGTTCCTCCATATGAATTTCATCCATATTTGGATGACCTATTTCCTTGAAGAACATCATTCAGATTTTTATTTGAATTGCATTGAATCTGTAAATTGCTTTTGGTAGGATGGCCACTTTGATATTGATTCTCCCTATCCATGAACAGGGGATATCTTTCCATTTCTTCATGTCCTCTTCTATTTCTTTTAATGATGTTTCATAATTTTCTCTAAATATGTCTTTCATTTCTTTTCTTAGGTTTATTCTCAAGTACTTGATTTTTTTGGTTTCACTAGTAAAAGGTTTCTTTTTCTTGATTTCTTCTCTTCATATTGGGTGTTTATATATAGGAACACTGCTGACTTTTCTGCATTGATTTTGTATCCCTCTACTTTGCTAAACTGGTTGATTGTTTTAATTAGATTTTCTGTATAGCTTTTAGGGTTTTCCAAGTATATTATCATATCATCTGCAAACAGTAATAGTTTTAATTCTTCTTTCCCTATCTGGATTCTTTGTATGTCTTTTTCCTGTCTTATTGCTCTGGTTAGGACTTCCAGTATTATATTGAAAAGCAGTGGAGAGTGGGCATACCTGTTATGTTCCTGATCTTAAAGGGAATGCTTTCAGTTTTTCACCATTGAGGCTAATACGGGCTGTGGATTTGTCATATATAGCTTTTATCATGTGGAGATATGGTTCTCTATTCCAAGGATTTTGAGGGTCTTCATCATAAATTGATGTTGAACTTTGTCAAATTCCTTCTCTGCATCAATTGATGTGATCCTATGGTTTTTATCCTTCTTTTTGTTAATGTGTTGGATTACATTGATTGATTTTCAAATATTGAACCATCCTTGTGTCCCTGGGATAAATCCCACTTGATCGTGGTGTATTATCCTTTTGATGCACTGTTGGATTCTGTTGGCAAGAATTTTATTGAGGATTTTTGCATCAGTGTGGGTTGGAGAGATTGGTCTGTAGCTCTCTTTTTTTTTTTTGTGTTATCTTTGTTTGGTTTTGGTATTAGCATACTTTTGGCTTCATAGAACATATTTAGTAGTATTCCTTCTTCCTCAATTTTTTTTAAAGAGTTTGTGTAGGATAGGTACTAGTTAATTTCTGAAAGTTTGGTAGGATTCATTTGTGAATACATCTGGTACTAAGCTTTTGTTTTGGGTGTGTGTTTTAATTACTGCTTCAATTTCACTGCTTGTAATTGGTCTAAGTGTTCTATTTCCTCTTTGTCTAGCTTTGGATGGTTATATTGTTTTAGGAACTTCTCTTTTATACATCGTTAAGCTTGTTAGCATGTAATTGTTCATAGTATTGTCTGATTATTCTTTAATTTCTACTGAGGCCATTGTGATTTCTTCTCTTTCATTTGTGATCCTATTTATTTGTGTTTTCTCCCATTTTTTTCTTCATTGGTCTGGCTACAGGTTTGTCTATTTTGTTTATTTTTTCAAAGAACCAACTTTCCTGGGGACTACAAATGTCAAATACAATTAAAAAATCTAATGAGACAAAAAAAAGAAACTTTTGGTTTCATTGATCTTTTGGATTTTCTTAAAATTTCTTTTTCATTTATTTCTGCTTTAATTTTTATTATTTCCTTTCTTCTACTGGTTTTTGGGTTCTTTTATTATTCTTTTTGTAGTTCATTGATATGGGAGATTAGATTGTACCTTTGAGTTTTTTTTTGTTTGTTGATGTGGGCCTGGATTGCTATAAACTTCCCTCTTATTACTGCTTTTACTGCATCCCATACATTCTGCAATGTAGTGTCCTCATTGTCATTCAGTTCAAAGCATTTTTTCATTTCCTCTATCATCTCCTTTATAATCCATGAAGAGGGTGGGTTTCTTTTCTTTTCATGATTTATTTCTAGTTTGATGTCTTTATTATCAGAGAATAAAGTTGGAATGATTTTGAATTTAACTGTATCTGTTGATGTTGGTTTTGTGGCCCAATATGTGCTTAATTCTGGAGAAAGATCTTTGTGCACTTGAGAAAAAAGTGTAGTCTGATTTTTTTGTGTATAGTGTCCTATAGATGTCTGTTAAGCTCATGAGTTCTAAGTCTTTATTTAGAGCTCTGATATCTTTGTTTATTTTTTGCCTTGTTGATCTGTCCATTAGTGAGAGTGGAGTGTTGAAGTCTCCTACTATATATGTATTTTCTCTAATGTTTTCTTTCAGAGCTGATAATAATTGTCTGATACATTTTGGTGCTCTTTCATTTGGTGTGTCTATTTGATGGGTGTTATATCTTCTTGATGTACTGTCCCCTTCACCAAAGTAGTGTCCATCTTTGTCTCTTTTTACTTTTTTTAGTTTGAAGTCTATTTCATCTGATATAAACAAAGCTGTTCCTGCTTTCTTTTTTGGTCTTTTAGAGTGTTTGATTGTTTTCCAACCTTTTACTTTCAGCCTATGTTTGTCTTTTGTGGTTAAATGTGTTTCGTGGAGAGATCAAAAGGTTGGATTTTGATTTTTAATCTAGCCTGCTACCCTGTATGTTCTATTGATGAGTTTAGTCCATTTACATTTAGAGTTAAAATTGTTATGCTGGCATCTGTATTTGCCATTTTGTCTTTTTGTGATTTGTTTTCTCTAGCCTTGTATTGTTTCTCTTATTCATTCTTCTGATGATTTTGGTTTTAGTACTTCATGTAGTATTTTTTGGAGTGGGAGTTTGGTCATGCTGAATTTCTGGAGTTTCTGTTTGTCTTAGAAAGTCCATATTTTTTCTTCATATATGAAGGAAACCTTTGCAAGATAAAGTATTTGTGGTTGATATTTGCTGTCTTGAAGTATTTAAAATTCATTTTCCCTCCATTCTCTCCTTGCCCATAGTGTTTCTTCAGAAGTCTCATGTTAGCACGATTGGTTTTCCTTTATAAGTTATCTGTTTCTTCCCCCTTGTCAGCTTCATTATTTTCTCCTTGTCTTGGATTCTTGGGAACTTCACTAATATGTGTCTTGCTATAGTTCTCTTTCCATTGTAGAAATTTGGAATGTGTCTCACTTCTTGTATTTCTATTTACTTCTCCTTTTTAAAGCTTGGAAAATTCTCTTTGATTATCTTCTTAAATAGTTTTTCATTTCTTTTATCTTTCTCCTCCTCTGGGAGTCCTATAACTCTCATATTTCCTTTGATAGTGTCAGAGAGTTCTCGAGGTATTTATTTTTTCCTTTGCACTTCTCTTTTCTGCTTTGACTTTTTTTAAGTTTTGTGTCTTCAAGAGTACTAATTCATTCTTCCATTTTATTCATTCTGTTTTGATTGCTTTTCTCACTTTCCTGCATTTCTTTTACTTTATTCTTTAAGTACTCATTTTCATTCTTCAGTTCATTAATTACTTTTATCATATTATCCTTTTTCTTTTCATATTCTTTCAGTTATTTAATCATGATTATTTTAAATTCTCTTTCTGGTATGCTGAACATTTCTTCCATGTCATTGTTGTTGGGTTCTTATATTTGGTTTTCTTTTTGTGGTGTGACTTTCAACCCTGGGGGCTTACTTGGTTATTTATATTTTTTCTTCTCCCTGTTGTCTATTTTCTAATTTGTTCTATTCATTGGGACATTGTGTTGCTGGTATTAGCAGGCACTCTTAGGGGTGTTCCTTTCAGGATATCATGAATAGGTAGTCAGGTTATGTTCAACACTGTTTCATCATATGGAGTTTTTAGATGTGTCAGTGTTTTCCTGTTTCTTCCAATCTTTATCATCTCTTTTCCTTTATCCTGAGCTCAGTGCTCCAGGTTTGTGGGTAGGGGATGGGGAAAGGGTCAGGTTTTATATCTCCCTTTCCCACCTTTCCCCTACTTCTGTTGAGTCACCAACTGTGTATGGACCATTTTTCTCGTGTTGGGAAGTTGCTGTAATTTATCCCTATTGGTTGTCGTGATAGGTGACTTTACTCCTGGCATCCTTTTGTTAGGGGGAAAAAGTCCTGCTGAATGGGTTACACAAATAGGTTATGGACTTTAACTTTTATTTTAGACTTACAATATCAAAGAACTACAAATCCCATAAGGTCATTATTGAGGAGCAGATCACTGGGACCTGAGGTTGGAGTTGAGCAGCCAGGCTGGGTATAAAAGCAGACACGTGGGCCTTGGGGGCCCCTTTTTCATTTGGAGCCAGCTCTCAGTGGGCTGTTGGGTTCCACCTCCGAGGAACTGGTAGGACATTTATGGATTTGTAGCTCTCTCTTCTTCTTGTGTTATTCACCATGCTATTCCCCTTCTCTTGTAAATAAAACCCTTTATTAACTTTTGTGTGTGTGCCTGCAGTTGGGACTTATTATAAGTGCCTTTCGAGTGCACGGGTGAGGACCCACAGTCAGGCAAACCCATTTTATATTAGGGTTGCTCTGTAACACTTTCACCACCTTATTGGTCCTCACTTTCTATTTCTGCTTAACCTGCTTTCTCTGAGGTCCAAATCTCAGGCAGGGCCAGAGGTTTGCCTGGTGTGCATGCCCCACTGTTCACCTCTGTCTGCTTAAGCTGATTTTTTCCAGTTAATCTCAGAGGTCTGTGGGGTACCAGACTTGCAGCTTCTTGACTTTTGGTAATGGCATCTGGCATGCTCTCTTCCACTACTCGGCAGTTTCCCTGGTTGCAAGTTCCTCTCTCAGGGTCCAGGAATCAGGCACATGTGAGTGCTGGCCTTGGGGCACCTTCAAGCTCCCCTTCATCTGCTCAAATTACCTTTAGGTGTTCCACATAAATTCTTCACATGGACCCTAATCCAGAACTCCCTGCCCTGTAATGATGGCACTCAGCAAGTGCTTTCTCCGACCTAAAACATGGACTTCCCTGGTGGCACAGAGGGTTGAGCACCGTACTGTAAAACATCTGCAATACAGCAGTGCATGAGTTTGATCCCAGGCCAGGGAGGGGACCCACATGGTGCAGTGCAGGGGCTCTGGTACCCCACAGACCTCTGAGATTAACTGGAAAAAATCAGCTTAAGCACAGGAGCAAGTGCTTTCTGCCTTGACCAGAGTTCCCCTCTCAGTTCCAAGTTGTAGGCAGGGTGAGAGTCTTGGCTGGTGAGCATGTGCCCCACTGCTCACCCATGTCTCCTTAACTAGCTTTTTCCAGTTAAACTCAAAGGCTTGTGGAGTACCTGATCTGCAGCTTTTTGCCTTGTGGTAATGGCATCTGGCATGTGCTTTCCCACTTCTCCAGCAGTTTCCTGAATGAATGTTTTAAAATTTTTCTTGATGCTTCATGTAAAACATGACTGAACTGACAAACAGAACTGGTATTAAAGATAAAGGTTAATGTATCAAATGATATTACAGCACACATACAATAAATAACCTTAGAAGTTAGAAATACATTGCAATATTTTTGCTCAATAATAATTGTTTATAATTACTGGCTTTGTTATAACTCATTTACTAGTTTCTTGCATTTTCTATATTTTATAAATCAAGAATGATTATAATCAATTATATTGCATTTTTACAACTTTTGGCTAGTTCATGGGAAGTTTCTTTAAAAAAAAGGTGAAAAAATTGATACAATATATGTATTTTAAAGTATTGCTTATACTATATCTCAGCTATGTTAGCAACTGCCCAGCTAACTTTAAATTTCTAGTGTTTATTGAATATGTAGCTGATGAAGTAGAATTATTTTTCAATAATTTTTGAAGTATATTTTATTTATGTATTTTTAAAATATTTATTTATTTATGTATACAAGTGCTGGGGTATAGGCCAGAGGCAAGGGAGGTGAGAGGATTCACCAGAGACAGAGTGGGGAACAGAACAGGCAAATCCATTGAAATACACTGCTGAGGGGAGCAGTAGGCAAGGCAGGAGAGGTCTGCTGCACCATGTGGGTCCCCTTCCTGGCCTGGGATCAAACTCATGCACTGCTGTATTGCAGCTGTTTTACAGTATGGTGCTCAACCCTCTGTGCCACCAGGGAGGTCCATGTTTTATTTTATTTAACCATTCTGTCATTTATTTCTTTTTTTATGAGAGCTCAACTTTAAGGAGTTAGTTTAAATTCTAACAGATAGGTATAGTGAAATATACTGCTATGGAGAGCAGTGGACAAGACACAAGAGGTCTGCTGTGCCATGTGGGTTAACTCCTTGACTGGGGATTGAATTCAGACCAGAGTGGATAGTGCTGAGACTCAACCCCTAGGCTACCAAGGAGCCCCTGCAATTTATTTCAGTTATGCTAGCAATGTTAACTTTAAATTGTTGACTTTGAAAGAATGTTTAAGACATTTAAAAAGGACAAGGATTACTGAATAGGATTCCATCGTGTATATGTACCACAGCTTCCTGATCCAATCATCTGTTTTTGGGCATTTAGGTTGTTTCCAGGTCTTACCTATTGTAAAAGTGCTGCTATAAACATAAGGGTGCAGGTATTCTTTTGAATCAGTATATTTGTGTCTTTTGGGTATATTCCTAGGAGTGGGATTGCTGGATCATATGGAAGTTCCATTCTTAGTTTGAGGAACTGCCATACTGCTTTCCATAATGGTTGGACCATCTTGCATTCCCACCAACAGTGTAAGAGAGTTCCTTTTTCTCCACATCCTTGCCAACATTTGTGGAGTTGGAAGGGATTATGCTCAACAAAATAAGTCAGAAGGCAAAAGAAAAATACTGGATGGTTTCCCCCCCTAGGAGGAATATAAGGATCAAGGAAAAGAATAATAACAACAACAACAATAATAATAAAAACAAAAAGAGAAGGACAAATTGGGGACAGTTGGTGGGGAGGCGGGATGGAGAGGGTTGAGGGCAGGTAAGAGCACAAGGGACTGAGTGATGGTGCACTGGTGAAATGGTGACAGGGAATACATGGGGATTACAATTGTTGTCAAATATATATAAATAAAGAAAAAATGAAAAGGACAATAAAACCTCCATTTACCCATAGCTATCCATAAATTCAGATATTATTGCTGAATTAAAGTTAAATATAAATTGGGGCCTCCCCGGTGGTGCAGTGGGTTAAGCAACACACTATGAAGCAAACCGCAGCCACTGCAGCACGAGTTCGATCCCTGCTGCCGGCCAGGGAGG
>JAGFMF010011463.1:1741705-1752788 GCA_019455555.1 Galemys pyrenaicus
GTTCTGCTCCCGCTCTCTGTGGTGAATCCTCTCACCCCCCATACCTCTGGCCTGTACCCCAGTGCTTGTACGCATAAATAAATAAATCTTTAAAAAAAAAAATAAAGTTAAATATAAATGAATTAAATATAAATGTTATCAAATTTTTACACAATTGTTGAAATCAGGTAGACCAAAAGCAAACAAATATGTAGTTTATGTGCTAATATTCTGAAAACATGAGATTAAAAGGCATGTTGCAATAGTATGATTATTTATGTTCTAAATACCCTACCTGTCCCATTGCCCCCATCCACACTCCACACACACACACAAAAAATCAACCTTAACAGTCATATACATTTTAGGGTTTAAATAGTTTCTGGAAGATACAAACCGTTGTTATAAAATTGAATATTTTGTCACTTTGGTCTAGGATTTATAACTGTTTCCGTAAGTACAAAATGTAAAAATAATATGTTTCTGACCATATATTCAAGTGGCATGTGATAACACAGATTTGTATGGAATCTATAAATAGCACAGTTGGCATATCCACTTGTTCTAAGAAGTCAGTTGAGTCATAGCAATGTTAGTTCAATTGTTCCAGATACATTTGTAGAGTTCCAAGTTTTCTTTTTTTAAAAAAAATTATTCTGAGGCACTCTAGATTCTTTTAAGAACAGACTCCATAAATATCTTTATTTTTGTTAGATATTGTAACAATTTTTATGGCCTCCTTCTTAAGCTATTTTTTTTTTCTTCCCAGAAAATGTTTTTGTTTGTTCTCCTAGTTCTTTAAGAAAAGACAAGATGAGACATAGATGATTTTTTGAAAGAAAAACAGTCATAGCACAAAGAGCATTTGTATCAAATATCCTATTGCTGGACGTGGTGAAAAGGAGAATTTTTCCTTTTAAATGTCTTCAAAATCAAGTAGTCCTTATTATCTAGAATTAGAAATCCATGACCAACACTACAGTTACTATTCATTCAAATAGAATTTAGTTTTTTGCTTCTAACAAATGGTAAAACTTGTATAACTATCTATGAGAAATTGTGAATATATGAAAAAATAAATCTGAATGAAATAGTGGTTTTATAAACAAAGATGGAGTAGTAAGTTAAATTCATAATTACAAAGGAAGGAAAGAAATCCTTACTGAAGTAAAATCATTCAAATATAATGAAACTTTATGATTTAAGATGACTTTCATCAAAATTTACCTTAGAATAAAAATTGTATTGTAAAGTTCATACTTGAAATAATTTGTTTAACTCCTTTATGTTTCACTTGAGTCATCCAAATTACATTACTGAAAATTAAATTACTCTAAAATGTAAATTTATTCAGCATTTAATAGGCACATTCTGTTGTCCTTCATATTAAATGATGATATATTGAATGATGAATAGGGATCAATTGTTTTCTGTTAAGAAATTATAATTTTTCCCACAAGGATGTAAACCTTGATACTTCAATTAAAAAAAAAGTTTATGTGTGGCTTTAAGCGTTACAAATTCTCTTTCCATTTTTAAGGTGATAGTCCTTTTAATGTTTTATTATCATTGGTATCCAGAAAGAGTCTAAAGTAAAATAAACTTCTCCATAACCTCTTAAATGTCTCCCTCATCCACACAAATATTATCTTCTCAAAAGACAATTTTCAAAATTTAGGACCGTACTGAGTTGTTATTCTCTTAAAAATATACTAATAAAAATCTAGAAATCATTATCCTCTGAGAAAAAGAGTAGACTACTTAGAAAAAGTAATAATTTGTTCTCTTCTCTTTGCTGTTTATAAATATAAA
The DNA here is from genome assembly GCA_019455555.1 of Galemys pyrenaicus. Classification (NCBI taxonomy): domain Eukaryota; kingdom Metazoa; phylum Chordata; class Mammalia; order Eulipotyphla; family Talpidae; genus Galemys; species Galemys pyrenaicus. The sequence continues at coordinate 1,743,497 of JAGFMF010011463.1, forward strand.
TACTTGATGGATTCAGCTCATCTGGTGTTAGTTATTATAGAAATTCTAGAATCTCTTAAGGCAAACACTGCATAATCATTTATTGTTTTGTGATATCCCTGTAGATATTACACAAAAGGATTCAGAAATAGTAGATGAACTGTGGAATAGACTCATCTAAGTCCATTTGGATAAGAGGCCAAAGGGACTCCTAGAAGGAAAATCATTCCAAGAGAATGCATCAGATATGAAAAGATAGACAAGTTTCTAGTTACTGAGTGGAAGTTCAAGTCTGCATTCAGTATGGTGTCCATGTCTCACCTCAAATTCTGTACTGGAATAAGGTCAATATCTCAGGGAGTTAAAAATGGAAACCACTAAAATAGCAAGTGAGAAAACTAGGAAGAATTTTCCCTTCTCTGAACTAAGGGTAGAGTTTTGGCACTGCAGGGCTCCAGTGACTCAACTAGGAGGACCTGAGAGAAATTTTAGAGGCTGGCATGAGGGAATGCTTCCTGAAGGCTCATTAGAGTGCTAAGGAAACCAGTAGCACCTGGCAAAAACTGTTGTGCCCTCAGAGTGTGGGAAAGTCCCATAGTAAAATGGTAGTGTTGGGTATTAGGAAACCAAAAGAAAAGAGGAAACAGGAGTCCTAAGGGGCATCTGACCCCATAGTGGAGTTTAGAGAATTTGGGGATTTATGGGACTAATGTGAGACACTCCCAAAATTATATGAGGAAGAAATACCAGGAATTAAGTCTTTCATTAGCAAGTTGGATGGGTTTTATTTATTACTACTGTTGGCATAATCCTTACAGTAGATTGTGGATTATAAAACTATGATGAAATAAAAGTAATCTAATAATATTCAACAGAAATGGAAGAAAAAAATGGGAATACAAAATGTCATCTGCAACTTAACATGATTCTCCATTGGTTTACCTAAGCTGTCTTTAGGATTTAAGTATCTGAAAGACAGGATTAAAATGATGCACTTTTTAATCACCTAATGATAGGACAAAATGAACCCATTTTGTAGAATTTAAAAACTAATGTTGCTACAATGAAGTAAAAAAAATAAAACTAATGTAAATATTGTGGAAAACTTTCCATTTTCCCATTTTAATCTTAGAATGATGTTCTAAAAGTTAAAAGATACTTTATTTCTTAATCAGCCTAGTGTCCTAGTTAACAAGGCCTGCATATCCAGCTTTTTCTTTGTACAGCCTTTGCTCTGAGATGAAGTTTAATGAATTTTGAGGTTTAAAAAATATTCTAAAAAAGATGAATAGGATGTCAATAATGAAGACAAATGATCCATTATTGAAAAATATCAACACGACATGTTTTTACAGCTGCCATACCAGCTTTAACAACCCTACAGGAATAATCCTTGATGAAATAAATTAATTGATGTGCATTTTTATTTAAAACCTAATTAGTTTTAATATGTGCAGGAACGCTCATGTTGAAGAAATATATATTTGATAATGTCACTTCTTGCTTAAGACCCCTGATGACTTTTTACCACCACCTGTTGCAAGTTGGTTTCCTTAGTAAGCATACTTGGAAACTATGGTACAGTGCAGGAGTTTTATTAGGGAATGTTTTTCAGGGAAGAAAAAAAATAGCAAAATTAAGTAGAGAGAGAAGTGAAGTCAAGAAGTTGTCTCTATTAGGCCTTAGCTGAAGTGTCCCAAAGTTGGAAAAACCCTTCTGAGTTGTTCTGGTTGGAATCAGGAACCAAGCCTTATCCATCTATATAAATCAATTAACCATTGAATGTGGGTCACTGTGGGAAGAAAATTTGACCTTGGATGAGCTGACCTTTCCTCAGAGGGGATCAACAATGGAAAGGTAAGGGCTTTCTGCTGGCAGCACTCCAAACAGTTGACTGAGCTGTCATTAATACTTGAAGGGGGATCTGGTTGCACATAATGGCCTCTAGAATAAAAACACCTAAAAGAATAAAATCATACCTCATTAAAACAGCTCACAATGCCAGGTCAGATCCAACCTACCTTTCCAGATTTATTCTCTAATTTTACCCTATCTATATTGTGGGTACCAATCAATTTGCCTATTCTTTTATGCCTTTATACTGTTGAAAATAGCAATTCAATGACTCTCTCTTCCCACCCTTTAAGATACCATAAACTATACCCCCAGTCAGAGTTAAAGTTTTTCAATTACATAAAGCAAATACTTAAATTAGAGCCGAGTACACAAAGACCCTGTAAATATTGAGTGATCAAATGAATAATATGTGAACAATAATTTATAAAACCAGAGGAAACCAATATCATTATTTCCTTTCAGGAAATAAATTAGTTCTTTAAACATACCCAATATAATAACGGCAGAGTTCAAGTCTAATAGACCAACATTTACCCCAGCCTGGGAAATGTCAGAACCACTTGGATTAGTGAAAAAAAAAAATAAATGAGATACATTTCCTGTCTTAAAGATCCCTATGATCTGCCCAAAGAGCTAGAAAACAAAATAGATTAAATGGCACGCTATAGCACAGCATTTAATACAAAAATACATAAGAAATCAGACCTCCCTGGTGGCGCAGTGAATTGAGCGCTACACTGAAGCATCCGCCAAATAGCAGCGCAAGTTCGATCCCCCGCCAAGGAGGAGACCCACATGGCACAGCAGACCTCTCCCGCTTAGCGCGCTGCTCCCCTCAGCAGTGTACTTCAGTAGATCTGCCTATTCTGCTCCCTGCTCTGTCCCTGGTGAATCTTCTCACCTCCCACGATTCTGGTCTGTACCCCAGCTTTTGTATGCATAAATAAATAAATCTTTTGAAAAAACGAAATACATAAGAAATCAAGGATAGCCCACCTATTGTAATTGGAATGTGTTACAGAAAGTTATTTTGAGATTTTTATCATGAAGTCAGGAGCCATAGTCCCACAGGACAGTATTTGACCTATTAACCAATTTCTCTATATAGCTACCACATCCTATTTACTAAGTATAAAATAAACCTTCACACTGACATTGATGTTTAGTAACATTTATTATGGCACCTACATTTGTATGTCAAAATAACTGATTAACATGTTCATATATTCAACAATCCAGGCTATGCCTGGCATTAAGGTTTAGTTATAAACAAATCTGATGAGCTCCCTCTCCTCATAGAGCACCATCTTTGGACAAACCAGACACTGAGTCATCTTAATAAAGGGAAGGGGTTTTGCCATGTCCATGGTAACACTCGACAAAGGAGCTTTCTAGTTCTAGGGCTTCTTACATAAGACAGGGTGAAGTCAAGGCTTACAGGGGAAGAGATTTATAAATCTCTTCTGCAAACTGCAGTGCAGAAGGGGGAAAGGTGGGTTCCAAGCAGAGGGAGGATTGTGCAGAAAGGAAACAAGCATAATATAGAGCCCATTTAAGTTGCAAAAAAGAATTGCTGCATGGTTGGAATGCTGAAGAAGAAAGTGAAAGAAAGACACTCGTTGAATATGCAAAGGTCACATCATGGCCAGTTCTGTAATGAGACTGGTCTTTTTCTTAAATGCCACAGAGAAATAAAGGTGGGCAGTAATACTCTCTTATTTGAAAATTATTCTAGAAGCAATTGGGGTAGGGGGAGGAGGTTGTAAGGTAAGGGTGTCAGCATAGAGATCAGGTAACTAACTAATACTACCAGTGAAAGTGCACAGGAGCCTCAGGTACTGCCTAAGGCACTGGCAGTGGAGAGGGATAGAAATGGATGGAAACAAGTCTTTAGAATGAATGAGGATCACAGATCAATGAACTACGGGGAATGAAGGAGAAAGAGGAACTGGAGATGCACAGGCCCTTCTAAGTCCCAATAAGATATGCCTGCAGAGTATCTGTCTCCTTACCTGGCCTAGGTAACATGAAACTGACTTGCTTCTGTTCCTGTTCAAGCCCAGGCCACACTGCAGGAAAAGAGCTCCTGAGCAGACTGCCCCAGCAGAGGCAGAGGCAAGGAGGGTAGAAGCTAGTCACCCTATGCAAAGCAGGGTGAGGAAACAGAGTGCTCTGGGGGTGCATGCCTAGAAGGAATAGTCCCTAGCCAGGTCAGCCAGGAAGAAGAAATATCTGGAACCGATTTGATTTTCACAGGTGAACTTCAATGCTATTAGAAGTTGGTCTGATTTTCAGTCAGATCACTTGGTTATCCTGTTTGACATAAACACTCTCTCCCCCCAGAAGAGGTCACCCTGAAACAATGATAAATGATAGAAATAGGGTAAGCCACTTTATAGTGTTGTTTATTTATGGACATTAAGACATTGTTATTGTCCTATCCGCAAAATACCCAAACATAGAAATATCCTCCTCTTTGAACAGCGTTAGTCTAGAGCAAATGGCTTGTTAGAATATCTCCCAAATCACCCAAACGAAGTCTAAGTTCCATAAAAGATTCTTTCTCAGTCGCTCTCACTGAAACACAGCACAGTTTGAAACGTCATGTGTTTTCTGCACTGCAGTGAGTAATAAGCCCAACTTGTTCAGCTGCAAGTGTTTTTGGTGGTCTTTGGCTGAGGGCATTGATGTGGTTAGGAATTCAAAAGTAGATAACTGCTGTCAAAACATGATGCACTGATGCTTTAGCGCTAGAGAATGGCACATGGTAGGCACAGAATGGTCATTTGTTAGACAAACTAGCAAGCATTTAAGGAATGAAGAAAAGGCTACTGCAATAATCCACCCGCTTGCAATTATTTCTGACCAGTCTCCTGGTCTCAAACTTATTTTATACCACACTAAAAATGGAAAACAGGGTAGAGAAAAAAACAAAACAAAAAACAAAAGCACAACCCCTGGAAGATTTATGAGTAATGTTGCTCGGTCACGACAATCTTTAATTTTTTTCTTTGATTTTGCTCAGGGAACTTTTAGCTTTACTCATCTTTAATTACCTTAATTTCATGCTTAACTCAGGCACAGAAGAGATCTGTTTGTAATTTCAGATGAGAGAAAGTGAAATTCCCCTCAGCAAAGTTGAATTTTAAAATTCAAGGGGAAGAACAATGTGCAACTCACAAAAAATATCAACCTTACATTTCAAAGTAATACAGTATTAAAGAGCTCAAACTTGAAAACAAAGCAAAGCAAAGCCAGGCCTAGGAGAGAGGGAAGAAGGGAAAGAGGGAAGGACAGAATCTCTTTGTTGGTTTCTCTTTTTTATTATTGTAGAACATTTGACATGAGAGTTACCCTCTCAACAAAGTTTCAGTGTATCATACAGTACTGTATAAGCACAAGGTTGTATAGCAGATCTCTGGAATGTAATCAGCTTGCATAAGTGGAGCTTTATACCTCTTGAACAACAGTGCCTCCCACCTTCCCCAGCCCCAGCCTGTGGCATCTACCACCCTGCTCTGCTTCTGTGTGTTCAATTAATTCAGTTATCTCCTATTAGTGGGATCATGCAGATTTGTCCTTCTAGGACTGGCCAGTTTCACTTAGCTTGATGTCTTCCAGTTTCATCCACACTGTAGCAAATAGTATTTCCTTCTTTAATAAGGCTTAGTAATATTCCAAGGTAGGTATACAACACATTTTGCTCATTCATTTTATCATCAACAGGTTGCTTCCATATCTTGGCCACTGAGAATAATGCTGCAATGAACATAGGAGTGCAATATCTCTTTGAGATCTTGATTTCAATTCTGAATACATGGAATTAGAGCTGCTGAATCATTTTTTGAGGACTCTCCATTCTGTTTTCCATTTTAACTATAGCACTAATATTTTTTAATATTAACTTATTTATGCATACAAGAACGGGGTACAGGCCAGAGGTGTGGGAGTAATAGGATCCACCAGAGACAAAGTGGGAAATAGAACAGGAAGATTTACTGAAATACACTGCTGAGGGGAGTGGCAGGCGAGACAGGAGAGGTCTATTGTGCCATGTGGGCTCTCTCCCCAGCCGGAGGCAGGGAATGAACTCGTGCTGCAGTGACTGCAGTTTACTTCATAGTGCATTGCTTAACCCATTGCACCACCAGGGGGGCCCCTATAACACTAATTTTTATTCCCACCAACAGTAAACAAAAGTTCTACTTTCTCACATCTTTGCCAAATATTTATCTTTCTCTTTTTAATAGTAGCTATGTTAACAGGTATAAGGTAACACCTAATTGTGGTTTTGATTTTCATTTCCCTATAATTATGGTATTGGGCATCTTTTCATCTGTTAGCCATTTGTAGTTCATTGTTGGAGAAACTTCTATTCTAATCCTTTGCCAGTTTTAAAATCAGGTTATTTAGGTGTTTTTTGCTATTGAGTTGAAAGGAATCTTTATGTATTTTGTATATTAACCAAATGAGCTATATGGTTTACAAATATTTTCTCCCATTCCATAGGTTGCTTTTTCATTCTGTTAATTTTCTTTATGCCACACAGAAGCTTTTCATTGTCTATGGAAGTTGTGATAATCATAGGTTATTAATATTTTCATTTATTTTGCTGTATTTTTCAAGTGTTCAAAAAGAACATGAATTATTTTACAATTGATGATAAGGAAGATGAATGCAATTCAAACCATTTAACACAAGTCAATTCATGAAGCTACATGAAAAAGGAAATGGGAAATCGTTTGAGCCTTGATAAAGGTTATTTGAGGTAAGGGGGAAACTTGGACTTACATATATGGCTATTTATATCATTTATGTTCACTAATCCTTTCCCCTTACCATAGTTTATATGATGTTGATTAAATCAATGCATCAAAGACTGAGAAACTATCTCCTAAAACTTTTGATAAATTTCAGTTTGTCAACCTAATCTTTGAGTATGAGAAAAGAAGTGATTGGAAAATGTAAACATACAAAGAGTTATCAACTTTTGTGCTTTATAATGATATAGCAGTTCCTATGAAAGGCGATACTAATTTCATATTTTGTACTTGTAATGTGCTTCCTATATTTATTGAAAAAAGTTACAGTAAACAGAATGCATCTCTTTAATGAGAATGCTACAGCTGATATTCTTCTTCGTTGTGAAAAATCCAAAATCCAAATTTTATTAAGAACACAGAAAATATAGCCAAAGGCAGAAACTTTTTTTTTTTTGAGAATTATAGCTGTTTCCTTTTCATTACTGAAATATGAATTGGGTTAAGACTGTGGTTGGATGAATAACATAGTGAATAAAAGAATGACTAGCCCCTGTAGAGAAGATATTAGTGTAGGGCTACAGGCTTTGTAACTCTGAACTGGAGAGCATGTTGGGCACATTGATAGTCCTTTTGGAAGATTCTATACCAAACCTGGGACATCTTAATTGGGACACATAGGCACTCTATTCTTGTGCTTTTCTATACAACTGGTCAGTGATTTTTAACCATCTTCATCAGCTACACATGACCTCAAATTCTCAAAACTGCTCTTTATTTTCTTTAAATTATTTATGTGACATACAATAATTTTTGAAATCCATAAATCTCTATGTCAGACAAAAATGGGGTTTTAAGCTAAAAGGTCTGGAAAACGCTGACCTTGGGGATCAATTCAGGAAATAATATGTTTCTATATTAATTGGAAAAGCAAGAAGACTATGGCATTGCAGGCCAAAGTGATGCTGTTGTCACACTACAGAAAATCTTGAGAATGAAGGAGATTATCAAGGCACAGATGCAGTGAGTCATCTATAGTCAAATGAAAGCTTCTAATTTGTATTTAACACATTTTGAGAGTTGACAAGAGATTTGGGCTTTTTTTAGGTAGCTTCTTCACTTTCAATGTTCTCTGGAACCATTTGCCATTAAGAGTGATTAGTTCTACTTGACACGGCTATCACAACCATATCATAATTATAAAATAACATATATCAAAGTAAAAATTTTTAATTATAAGAGTTAATGCACAGTCAAATACCACCACTGAAAAAAACTTGACGGTATTGAAAAGTTCTTATCTCATACAATCACTAGACCAGGAAAGGTGTTACCCTTGTTGGGGGTATTCCTGCAGGGCCCAGATAAAGACTGGGTTGTGAGAACAGTAGGCCTCCCTCTCCACGAGCTCTGCACATTGATTAAAATACTTCAAAGCTAATACAGGAAAGTGGTTTGAGTTTGCACGCTACATGCAGCTGCCTCTGGTACTGAATTTTCTATATGGTCTAAGTCATGGACCTTGCTCATTGTTTTCCACTTGGAAAACCAATTTACTAAACAGTCCATTCCCCCCACTAATCTGTCAAGGCAAATATCATTTCTACACACATATAATAAGTCTGTTTATGGGCTCTCTTTCTTGCTTAGTATATCTATTCCTGTGCCAATATGTCACTATGGCCTTTATAAATTAATAGTGCCTCGCAGCACAAGTATCCTTCTTAGAGGTAGCTTTCTCTCCATATTTTCAACACCACATTTAGCTATCATGTTTATTATTACTTTAAGCAGTCAGTGTTATTTCTTTTTAGTCTCAACTATTTTTTTAACTTGGTAATTTTTTATTGGGTTTCAGCTCCAATTTATGTAATTAGTTTATTTCGTGCTTTATTTCAGCCCTTATTTTATGTACCGTAAGCACATTGCTCTCTGATGTATTGTAATTTCTATCTCATCCTTTATAACAATTTATGGAAACAAAACCACTGTTTACTTTTTACAACAAACTTCTCTTGAATTCACTAATGAACCATCCCAAGGCAAATTGTGCAAACCTCACTTAAAAGTTACCTGCCTGGTGGAGTGTAAGACATTGCATCAGCTTCCAGGTGGACAAGTTACTCATATCCAGGTCTTTGGCTAATCCTGGAAAATGTCCTTTACCCTCAACTTCACCATTATTGTGCTCACCATTCTTTCTTAAATTTCATAGTTTGCTTAAAGGATGCTTCCCTTTCTCCCTGAATATAATTTTATGAAATCTTTCAGTAAATATTATCAGTAAACTTACTGTTTTTATTTGTTGTTCTTACTAATATTTGAAAGCATCTTTATTTTACTTTCATTTGATTAAAAATTATGATCATTTTTCTGGGTATTCATTTTAAGTGGACAATGTTTTTTTTTCTCAAGAATTCAAAGACTTTTAAAAACTTTATTCCAATTTCTATCTATGTGAATACTAGTTTTAGTTGTAATTCTTGTAGGTAATTTTAGACCTTTTAAAATTCATATTTACCTCAGCCTTTTTAGTCAAATAATTACTATGAATGCCAACTCAAGATGTGTGTGAAAGAAAGTCTATTTAGGGGCCTCCCTGGTGGCGCAGTGGGTTAAGCAACGCACTACGAGGCAAATCGCAGCCACTGCAGCACGAGTTCGATCCCTGCTGCCGGCCAGGGGGGGGACCCACA
>JAGFMF010011463.1:1752838-1777660 GCA_019455555.1 Galemys pyrenaicus
CCCGCTCTCTGTGGTGAATCCTCTCACCCCCCTACACCTCTGGCCTGTACCCCAGTGCTTGTATGCATAAATAAATAAATCTTTAAAAAAAAAAGAAAGTCTATTTAGACATTGTTAGACATTGTTCATGGAGGGCCTTTATCTTTCTGTCAGTCTGTCCATCCATCCATCCATCCACCCATGCATCCATCCTTCCAATTAAACTAGCTAATTGCTTCACCTGGAGACAAAAGTCAGTTTTCCTGATATCTGTTGTATGTGCCATTTTTTGATAGCTTTTGTCTCTAATATAGCCTCTAGATTTGATTCCTGTATCCTACATGCATATATGACTTTATATTTAGCTTCTAAATCACAAGTGATTTTCATACATTCCCTCATAAACACTTGCTTAATACTTCTTTATCTCTCAGGATTCATGTTTCCTTACAGTTCAGGTCTCTGGTGATTTCTTCAACTTTCCTAAAATCTCAGCCATGCCCTTAAGATGTTCACATTTTATCAAGATACTTTAGACAGAGACTGTTTTGTCAGTTCAAATGTATCACTATTTAGTTAAATCAAATGTGTTGTAGAGTTCAGAAAACTCAAATGATTTCAAACTCATCTTTAACATGCTTATCTATTCCTTTAAACTGTTAATATCCTTCACTCTTCTCCATTAAGGGATGAATAACCTCTTATCAGTTATAGGACAGAAATCTGGCTTCTGCCAAAATCTCAATTCAATATCCTACGTGCTAGTCTCCTTAGTCTTTATAACTGTTTAGATTATTTAGTTTGTTCAGTTACCTATGAATACTTCTATTTCTTTCCTTGGATTTTCTTTCCCTGTAACTTCAATTGGCTTTGAGTGTATTGTAGAAGCCATCAAATGAAGATCAACTTAATGTCTTAATACAGCCTTGGATCACACTAAGAGAAATATATTAAAAATGTAAACATAGTATTTGTCTTCCCAAAGTCTACACTGGAGAAGATGAAGGACAAATATCTGGAGTATGTTAGAAAATATGCCAATGTTGCCTTTATGTCTGTCTTTTAAAGAATTCTCTTGCCATCTTTCCCTCAGGTCCGTAATTCCACTACTGCTTGCAACTAGCCTAGTGGTGACAAAAAAAAGTAATAGCATAGAAGACAGAACATTAAAATTCCAAGAGGCATAGAGCTGTTCTGAGGATCAAGAGAATGAAAAATAAGTGATAAGAGTTTACAGTTTAAATTTAGGAGGTCGTTTTGTTTTCATGCTTTCTTCTAATAATATAATAACATATAAGAATAATGTGATGATATAACATCAAAATAGAAATGAATCAGTTTAGGTGGACTCAATTTGAAGTTCATTTTGTACAAAGAACATTAGTAAGTTAATATATATTTATATCCTTGTTTCTCTGCTTTACCCATGCCTGAAGTAAGCAGTCATGGAGGCTATGCTATTGAAACATGAATATTTATGTTGTAGTCCATACCAGAAGAGCAAACATAGTGCCCCGGGGAAATAAGTCACTTCCTTAGTGTCAGTGGTGCACTTCAGATTCTCATCAGTGAAGAAATGCCCCAGCATATCTCATTTACTGATCTCCATTCAAAACCTATATATCTTTCCTCTCCCTCTTATTTTCAGGTTTTCTATTATTTTTGCCAGAGTTGTCACTACTTTAACCTTTAAGGAAGGCAGGTGTTAATGAATGTATTATTTTTTTAATCAAGTGAAAATGTCGTCATAATCAAAATGTATGTGTAACTTCCTTTATATGGTAGATGTTTTTAGAAATTGGACTGTAATGTTAAATTACTAAGCACATATTGGCTGAATAATAATATGTTTTAAGTGTATTAGGGAAAGTTGCTGTGCAAAATAAATCACATAGTTTTGGTGAATTTTTGAGACCTAACTACAGAAGTATTTCAAATTGGGTGAAAAATGACTGTCTGCTTTTAAAACTCTTCGTTTTCAATGTGTAATTGCCAAAAATAAGGATTTGTCTGTACAATAAACTGAAGGTTATTTAGTGTTTTATTTTGCTTGTATACCTGTGCGTATTATTCAAACAAAGACTTAACCTTATTAAACAAAATTTTCAAGAGAAATCCAGGTGTGTACCTGGATTTCTAAGCTGGTTCAGGTGGTTCTCAATGGAGGACACCCAGTTCAGATATTTCTAAAGGTCAGGTAGGTTAAAAGAAAAAAAAAGTAAGGTAAATTGGCTAGTTATAATGCCATACGGAACATTCAGGATTGCAGAAATGAATTTATTCTAACTCAAGTTCCCTCAACTGTTGCCTTGTGAAAATGTTGGCAATTGACAGATACTATTTTCCAAGAAAAGCAAAAATCAGAATTTAATGTGAAATTTTCCATTTGCAAAATATTAACAAACAAAATCAACAAATAAGTAAAGGTAAGATCAGGACATTTGCAAAAGAGGAAACCAAAAAGGCCAATAAACATTTAAGAAGGTGCATTTAATTTCATGGCATATCTCAATTCTTCTAGCTATACTGGCTACATTTATTTAGTCTCATTTGCATATTCTCCCTCGACTCTTGCATCTGTCCAGATTTGTGTTTTTCAGAGCTTTGTCCTAGGATATCACCTTTTTTCTCTCTACACTTGTTCCCCAGATGCTTCCATCCAGTCTCTTTGCTTTAAAAGACATCTGTATGCTGATAACTCTCCTTTATATTTCCAGCCAGAACTTCTCCCCTAAATTCCCCATTCATTTATTCAATTGTCTACTTAATATCTCCATTCCTATGTCTGCTAGACATCTCACATCCATTACCCAACTCCTGATTCCCACTCAAGTCTACTTTCTGCTGCCTCTCAGGAGATAAAAATCCCATTTTTTCTAGTTGCTCACATCCTAAATAATGGAGTCGACTTAGAATTATCTTTCTTTCACATCTAATATCCAATCAATAAGTTATACAATCTAATCAATATATATTCACAATCTGTCTACTTTCACTGATATCATGTGGTCAAAACCAATATCAACTTTTGCTTGGATAGCTGCAATAGTCAACAGCTACGGTTACCTCTATTCTTGGACTACTTCAATCTATTTTTCAAAACAGCAATCTTCTTTAAAAAATTAAATTTTTAGGGCCCTCCCTGGTGGCGCAGTGGGTTGAACAATGCACTGTGAGGCAAACCGCAGCCACTGCAGCGCGAGTTCGATCCCTGCTGCAGGCCAGGGCGGGTATCCACATGGTGCAGTAGACCTCTCCTGCTGTGCCCGCTGCTTCCCTCAGCAGTGTACTTCTGTTGATCTGCCTGTTCTGCTCCCTGCTCTCTGTGGTGAATCCTCTCAGCCCCCCACATCTCTGGCCTGTACCCCAGTGCTTATATGCATAAATAAATCTTTAAAAAAAATTAAATTTTTAAAAAATTTAAGTTAATGTCACAATTTGATTTAAACTATCCATTGATCTCATTTTCTGTAGAGTACAAGCTGAAGCCTTTCAGTGTCCCACAGTCCCCACAGGGCATGGTTCCTTCTATACTTTTATATTTATTTCCTACCTCTTCTCCCTGGTTTCTCCCTGATTTCACTGCAATTCTTCCCCAAGTTCAATGCTGCTCCTAACACATAGAGGGTTGAACATTCCCTATACCATCTATTCTGCCTTCAATATCTCCACAGTTCATATCACCTGATACACTATCACTTCTGTCTTGTTTCTAATCATCTGTCTTTTTTCCTATAAATTTAAGTTCTATGAAGAAAGATAATTTTGTTACTTTTTTTCCAAGTCCATTTCTCAGTAAATATTTGTTGAATTATTTAATAAATGGCAACAAAATAGTATTAAAGAATGAAAAAATAACACAAAATCAAAATTTTAAAAATTCTCTTGAGAGATTAGAATTACAATGGTTATTGTAAAGACCTGGATGTACATGAAAAGTAGTCATTGTATAGTATAGGAATGTATTTGTTCATATACATAGTAAATTAGCATATTCTAATTGATCAAATATTCAATATCTGTTACTTTAGATGACATGCCAAAGTTAATGTTGATAGACTTCATTTGAAGTAGGGTGTAAAAGAAAATAAATGAAGACAGCTATACCAGACTATATTATTTTCCAGAAAGAATAACCATACTAGAATATCTTTTAATTTCACCATGACTCTAATTTCTACTGAAATGAGATACCAGTTTTATTGACTTCAAAAAATTATCTGTTCTAAGATTCCTAAGAACATCCAATCATTTTTTTGCTAACTATCTCCCATGTCTCTCATTTTGAACCATACTAGTATATTTTCATTTTGTTGATATTTTTATGCAAATACAACAAATCTAGAAAAATGCACATAAAATATAAATACAGAGATTAATTAAGTTATTGAAGATAAGCACTAGTGAATTTCCCCAATTTCTTTTTTTCCCCTGTATCTACTTCTAGTCTTCCAAGTCTTTATTCAAGTCTTCTTTCTTTCCCCCAAAGAAATGTCACCAATTATGGTTGCCTCAAATATGGTTCATTTTTAGGCAAGAAGACAGGTGTCTTTTGAGGGATCAAAGCTTCTCTTTCTTTTCTTTAAAACCTCCCTCCAGGGCCCTGTACGTTCAAAGAACACAATAAATGTGTGTTGAATACAGGAACAAATGAAATCCTAGTTATATTAATAGATGGTAAGGATATAGTGGTACACAAGTCCCTGAATTCCCCAAAATAATGAATTGAAATCAGTGTAAGTATTGAAATAGATGAGGACAGACTGTCTGATGATCAGCCTCCCTCTCCCATTTTTTTAATGCTTAATTTAAGAGCAGAACATTTGATATTGAAATGTTAGACTTTATGAAGATATAATCATTAAAATGAACAAGTTAATGAAGCAGAGAAAGAATGAGACAAGAACAAGTCTTTCACAACATCTTTGCATCAACAACTATGCCATGATGGGAGACGTTCTTACCTCAGGAGACAAGGAATGCAATCAAGCACCAAACCTTATTAAATGGCTGCCATCTAATGTGGTAATTAAGAGGCCAACACGGGCTACTTCCTTTTTATTCTTCCTTTTCTGAATTTTGATTGCTACTTCACTTTTCTCTGCAGAAGAAGGGAGCAAGCAGCTGTCTTCAGTCTCACCAAAAGAACAACTTCCTCACAACTCCATGGAGTACAACAGCTTTCCAATGCAACACTGTACTATTGCTTTATGTATAGAGAAGGAGCGAATAATGCAAAAGTTCTACCTGCTGTTGCACAAATCTAACATTGGAATTTGATGCATTTTATTCCAAAGGATAAAGAACAAGGGAAAAAAGTAGTATGATACTTATTATCCAAAACCCAAACATAAAATTCCTTATAGAATGTTATCTTCTGAAGTCTTCATGCCCGAAAAAGCACTACCTATGTACATATTGTAAATGTATATTGTGGACAATCATAAAAAATGTGGTTCCTAAGCTAACAATGATAAAGTATTAAAATTTGGTTATAGTCTTCATTCTACTAAATAGGACCCAGCCACCAAATTTAAAAAATGTACAGTTATCCTTAATGCCTGGCCTTCTGAGTGAAATCAATAGCCACGGCAATGAATAAAGTGTAGGACTGGCAACAACTATTTGAAATCGCATAAAAGTTTAAGTATTTGTTTTGATGCAACTGTATCTCTAAGAACTGTTTTGTGACTTAAAATTTCATCACCAAATTATTAAGATCAAGCCAAACCTTCTGCTCTCATTTTCCTTAGAACTATTTATCCTTATACTTTTATGGCTCTTTTTGAGTTCTAAATTCCTCTAGCAAAGGAATTAGTTTTAAAAAATTAGATAGAATTTGAATTCTATCTGAGTAAAACTGCTATAGAAACAGAGGACATCAACTTAAACACTAATTTGAAAGGAAATTGTGGGCCTCCCTGGTGGTGCAGTGGGTTAAGCAACACCGCAGCCACTGCAGCACAAGTTCGATCCCTGCTGCAGGCCAGGGAGGGGACCCATATGGCACAACGGACCTCTCCTGCTGAGCCTGCTGCTCCCCTCAGCAGTGTACTTCTGTTGATGTGCCTGTTCTGCTCCCTGCTCTCTGTGGTGAATCCTCTCACCCCCCACCCACACACACACCTCTGGCCTGTACCTCAGTGCTTGTATGCATAAATAAATAAATCTTTAAAAGAAAAAAATGAAAGGAAATTGCACTTTCATGTTCACTACAGCACTAGTGACAATAACCAGGTTATGGAAACAGCCTAAGTATCCCAAAACGGATAAATGGATTATGAAGATGTGGTACACATATATACACACACACTGGAACACTATTCAGCAATCAAAAAAGGATAATTTTGTGTCATTTGCAGCAACAGGGCTGAAGATGGAAGAGATAGTGTTCAGTGAAATAAGCAGGAAAAAGATAACAAGTGGTATTAATATTAAGTGGAATATATAGAAACGAAGCCAAGAACCAGAGAATATCAACCTTAAAAGCTAGCCATTGAAAAGTGACTAAAGACTAAAAAACTGAAGCATCCAAAGGGAAGAGAGGTTAGGAGAGGGAAGGTGAAATGGAATAAGGTGGTAGGCCATGAATGATTGGATGGTAGGTACCTTACAACAGTGATACCTGACCGAGAGAATCCCAATGTTACCACAATTTAAAAATAAACTAATTAATGAAAAAAACCATGCATACATATGGTGGGAAATATTTTTCTAAATAAATAAACCTCTTTATAAAAAAATAAAAATGGGGGCCTCCCTGGTGGCGCAGTGGGTTAAGCAACGCACTATGAAGCAAATCGCAGCCACTGCAGCACGAGTTCGATCCCTGCTGCTAGCCAGGGAGGGGACCCACATGGTGCAGCAGACCTCTCCTGCCTTGCCCGCTGCTCCCCTCGGCAGTGTGCTTCTGTTGATCTGCCTGTTCTGTTCCCCGCTCTCTGTGGTGAATCCTCTCACCCCCCTACACCTCTGGCCTGTACCCCAGTGCTTGTATGCATAAATAGATAAATCTTTAAAAAAAAAATAAATAAAAATGTAGGTGCTGATTAATAAGAAAATAAACTTAAATCTAATTGTAAGTTAGAAAATAATCCAAATGTTTATTGGTGTGAGCTTGGTGATGTAATTTATTTAATAATTATATTACAAAACAATGAGTGTCAAAAACTGCTAGGAGCTGAACATACCAGCTCAGACAGGGCTATTTCAGTGTGTATGTCAGAGCTCATAATTGGTGATAAGCTGAAGTGATTGTATTTGTTAGACATTGCCATGTAACAAACTATCTCAGGGCTTAGTGGTTTGAAACAACCATTGTCTCCTCCCCCATGATGTTTTGGCTCATTGAGAGGCATATGAATACCCACAGTTGCTCTCTTCCAGAGAGCCCAATAATTTCAAAGTTATATTTCTATTTGATTCTAATCAGTTGTTGCTTTCTATACGGCAAACTCTACTCGGTTTCCTCCATTGTGTATATGCTTCATTGCTGGGCTCTCAGTATAGATATATGTGACTGAGAGCAAATATTCAAAAGTAGAAAGAAATGAGACCCATACTCAGGCATTCTCTGATTACTTTATGATTTAGGAGGAACATATTAGTACTTTATTCATGACTGGATATTAAATTCAAAGCCCTTCCATAAACAGCAACAGAGTTATCCTAATTGGAACCCATCTATGCATTCTTGAAGAAGCTTTTATAACATAGTACATAAGACATTTGCATAGTTATTATTTTTTCAGTCTGCCCCAACTTACTACAACTTTAGCCTCTACCTTTTATCTTGATGCCTCTTGTAGCATCAAGATCTTTTCTCAATCTGGATCTCTTAAAAGTAGACTGGGCTGACCATGGAAGATTCAATCATCAGTTGTAAAGATGATGCTTCTCTATCTAGTACAAGTCAGAATGTCTCCCCCAGGACACACAGCTCCTTTGTCTCTTTCTTGCCTGATAGCTCCATCAGTCTTTGTATTTTTCTGACCATAACTTGCTAAGATTTTAGTAACTCTGGTCTCAGGTACTGTCTTTTAAACCCATCTTCCTTTTCTTATAGATATTAATGAAAGGAACTTTAGAAATGGGGAACATAATCTGAGTGGATTTCTGATATATGGTTCAGGTTCTTAAATTTCAGAAGCAAAAACAACAAAAAAAACCTCTGCTCCTAACACCTGCATGCCAATTACTTTCTCTTACAATATTTAGAGAGCTATTCAGTTCCTTACTCTATACACTCAGTAGAAAATTTTGTTTATTATCACATCCCATCTCTTTTTTTTTTGTTTTTTTGTTTTTTAAGATTTATTTATTTATGCATGCAAGCACTGGGGTACAGGCCAGAGGTGTGGGGGTAGTGAGAGAATCCACCAGACAGCAGGATGCAGAACAGGCAGATCAACAGAAGTACACTGCTGAGGGGAGCAGCGGGCACAGCAGGAGAGGTCTGCTGCGCCATGTGGGTCCCCTCCCTGGCCGGCAGCAGGGATTGAACTCGTGCCGTAGTGGCTGCGGTCTGCTTCATTGTGCGTCGCTCAACCCACTGCTCCACCAGGGCAGGCCCTCACATCCCATCTCAAATGCTATACATTCTCTCCAGTATTCTTTCATTGTTGAAGGGAGGAGACAAGAGCATTCCCAAAATAGAAAATGGGTTCCCAAAAAATCAGACAAATTTGGACTTCAGTCCTTGAGAAATACTAAACCTCTCTTAGCTTTGACTTCTTCATATTAAAATGAAGTTTAAAATTGTGTCAGCTTCAAAAATTGGTTATTAGAAGGGGTCAAACCTATCTTATTTCCAATTTAACACATGAAGAATTATTTATTATTATTACTACAAATAAAATGGAGAAACCAGTCACACAAGCTTCAGAGTTGTCTTAAAGACAAGCAGAATGGGACACTAGATAGAAGCAGCACTTGCCATAGCTATTATCATTAGTCAGTTATTGATACAAAAAATCCTACATATTAATTCACTAAATGCAAGTACTTTTATTAACACAACAATGTTACTACAAGGGACATACTATGATTATTCCCATCTTACACATAGGGATAACATGGTTTCCTAAATTGCAGAGTTAGAATTCTAATTCATATAGTCTGATTTCAGAGAGCACACTTTCAAACACGATGCTATATAGCTTCTAGAAATTGCTTTTCATGTAGAAAGGCTGCTATAGTTATACATTTCTCTACTGGTTACATAGTTCTAATTATGTGTATGGCTTATTGACTGAGCTTGATATTTCAAAACATTTCCTTCCTCCTTTAGAATATAAAGTCCTCAGGGGCACAGAAATACATATTGTTTTCTTTATGCTGTAGTACAGTGTACATACTCAGCAGGACCACAGAGGTCTTACTGTCTGGATTTCTCTCTTTTACTTCCCCACAAGGCTTCTAGGAACTGTAAGTCAGTACTGGGAGTTGAGAATTAAAGAGACACTGAGTTTTGACCTTTGCCACGCCCTTGTGAAATTCTCACGCTTCACAGGCAGTTGTCCAAGTAATCACAACAATCTGGAGAACACCACTGCATTCTGGAAACTTGAATAATGGTGTCCATAGTTGCCAACCACCTGGCTGGTGATGGGCCTTAGCCCTGCCAACAGCCCCACTGACTATGGCGTAAGGGCCCTCTGAGTCAAGGTTTAGACACCTCTGAAAATGGATAGGTAAAAACCAACCAAACGGGACTTAGCTCAGACAGAGCTCAGAGGGAAGAAAGCACTGAGCAAACAAAGTCTTTTTTGGTCACTAGAATACATTTTATTTGAATATATTTAGAAATGGTTTAAAATTATCTTTTCCAGGCAGCAGGCTCCTGCCCACTGTGACTGTGTGGGAGTTTCACCTCACCAGTCCTCTCCCTTTGCAAAGCAGCAGAGGCAGCCACGGGACTGTCCTCCTGTGACCATGCAGACCTCTCCTAACAAACCTGTCCCTCTCAGGGGCTGCTCTTTTAGAACACTTGTATCTAGGCAAACATCCTTGACTTCCTTTCCCTTTTTGTAATTAACCTGTCCTTTTGAATATAACTAAATAAACAAATAAATAAAATTGTATTTTCCAGACAAGTAAAACCTTATAGTTACAGAAGGTTGGGGGTACTGCAGGTGACAAAACGTGCATTAGTGTAACAGGTAAAGTGTTTAACATGAGAACATGTACCCTGCCGATTACTACTGCAAAGTACCGCATTTCCGTGGGCACCCCAAAAGAACAAAGAGCGGACACAGGGCTGCAATGGTCATGTAGAGCTTTAGTTAAGCCAGCATGCTGGGGCCGACCGTTCAACCATGACACGCAGGTCTGGCTGAGACAATCACCCAGAGAGGAAGTAGAGGTGAGCTTTTATAGCCAATTTAGCCAATAGGCTGAGAAATCAAAGCCCGCGCAATGAGCACAGCAAATAATTTTAAAGAGAGACAAGTTTCAAATTTTTAAACTTACAGGAGATCCATTTTTGGCAGGCTCAGGCTTCTGCCCCATACCTGGGTGCACATTCTAAGATAAGGTTGTTTCATCCGCCCTGCCCTAAACTGCCCAGGAGAGCCTAAGGTATGGGATCAGCTGACCTGCTAGATACTAAGGTAACATTCTTGTTTCATCGCCCTGCCCTTAACTGCTCAGGAGAGCCTAAGGTATGGGACTAGCTGACCTACTAGATAAGGCCTGTAGGTCGTTTTTCAAGTTTCAGTCAGCTAAGTTTAGACAACTCTGACTCTAACACTACCTAATAGTTCTGCATAAATAAAATCTGCATAAATAGTTCTGCATGGTATAAAGTTAATTCAATAACAGTGGATATTAACTTACCAACAGTCAAATCTTTCTTAGTTTGAACTTTTCAATAACATCTATGAAGTGGGATAGATTCTGAACCATCTAAGTTAGCACTCTGGTATTTAAATCATACTTGGTCTGTCTTAACAGCGAGGGGAAATTGAGGTCAAATCCAGGCTTCAGTTGTTATTAGGTAGATGGCCCTGCAAAAGTAATTTAGCACTATTAACCTCAGTTTTTTATCTATAAAATAGATATTAATATGTTTATATCCTCTTGCAGTTATTTTTAAGATTAAATGACGTACAAAGCACCTGGAACTTACTACTTGCTCAATTAATGCACACTATTATATTATTATATTATATTATTAGAGCCTGGCATTCACTGGAATATATATAAGTATAAAAGCTTTCACTTGTTCAGTGATAGAATGCTAGCATTAAAAAGAATGCCAGGCACACAAAAATGTTCCCCAAAATGTTGTACGATTGAGTGTTTGGAGTAATTTGGAAAAAACCTGAACTTTAGAGTAGATTTGTAGTGAAGTCTGGATCCTGTTCTATATTAACCGAAGAGAAACAACTTTCATAGAGTTATATATATATAGCTCACATCCTGATATTTTTGTGTTTTTATCCCTTTTCCGTACCCCTCCCCCCCTTCTTTTTGGTTCTCTTTTGCCTTTTTTACTAATCTGGAATATACAAATTAATAGTGCTTATTCTCCTGCACAGTTGGTGGTCCTTTAACAATTGTTAATGATGGAGGATAAAGAATGGAGGAGACACCACAAGGTTAGGGGGTAGAAGGAATTAGCATAAAACATTAACCAAGACCCTTAGGGGTCAACACCCAGATTAAGAATTACAACACCTGGCGCAAGGGGTTGAGACCCACACTGTGGGACTTCTGCAGCCTCTACAGTACCAGTTCGATCCCCGGCCAGGGAAGGGACCCACATGGTGCAGCAGACCTCTCCTGCTTCACCCACTGCTCCCCTTAGCAATGTATTTCAGTTGATCTGCCTGTTCTGCTCCCCACTCTGTCTCTGATGAATCCTCTCACTCCCCTCCTGCGCCTCTGGCCTATACCCCAGCTCTTATATGCATAAATAAATTAAAAAAAAAAAAAAAAGAATTACAACACCCAAAAAGGGATCAGACTGCTCTAGCGAGCATCAAGAGCACAAAAATGAAGGTGAAGGAACAAACCATCCACCCACAGAGATGAGCCCCTCCCTACCAAAAGATGATAAAAACTTAATGTCGCCCCCACAACGGGCAGCCCTCTTCTATCCACCTGTGACTATGCAGGTGCTTCTCTCCACCAGCTTCTTCTCTGCAGGGCAGCAGCCTTCCTGCCTGCCCATGACCAGCACTATGCTGGAGCTTCTCTTCACTGATCTCCCTCAGCAGAGGCAGCTCTCCTCAAGGCCACAGCCTGCAACCACGCAGGCCTCTCTCAGCAAACCTGTCCCTCTTGGGGCAGTTCTTCCTGCCCTCTTGTGTCTACGCAAGAGTCTTTTACTCGTCTGTTCCTTTCCCAAATAAACCTGCTCTTAAAAATATCTACGTCTCTGCCTCTTGGAGAAACTCACCTGGGAACTCACCGCACTCACCACATGCTGCTGAACAGGGGGCTCAGGTGAAACCTTTCCCAGAGTGAACCCAAGAATCCCACACTCAAAAAACGACATCATTAACATTACAAACTCAGGGCCTAAGGGAAAATTACTTACTTTTCTGATGTGTGGTAATTTTACTTTAGTCAGTCAATGGGAAATAAAACTAGGTATAATGCAATTCTTTCTATTTGCTATGACCTTTGGATCACAGGTATGCCAGAAAACAGCTTGTAACAGAATATAAATATCCAAAAAATGCAAAAAAGATTTGCATATATTGTCAAATAAGTGCAAAAGACATTTTTACATATCAGTCTCAACTCATTCTTGCAAAACAAAAATTGAAGTAGAACTTTTATAAGTATTAAAGACATATATTACAGCAATTAGCAATAATTCTTCAAGAAAATCACATCAGTTCTATTTAAAGAAAGTCTGAGTATACCTCATAATTTGAACCTAGATCTGAGCCTGATCTATTAATGGAAGTGAATTGAACCCCCAAGTGAACTAGGCTGTCCAGATTTCAGGATACCATCATCTTTATTCACATGTATTCATGTGACTATTCATATTCATTCTTCACTGTAAGCTGGAACCTGAGAGAAAAAGGAGTGAAAAAGACATAATCCTCACTGTCAAGTCTTCCTATATCAAAGTGTGACATTCTTCAACAACTAGAGAAGTGAAAATCACTTAGTTCCAACAATCACTCAGATAGCCTTTTGGGCTGAAGAGTAGAATTTATAAACAACATAGGACTTGAATTTAGATTGAACCATGACTAGGATTGAAAAAAACAAAGGAAAGAGGAAGCCTTCCAGTGCAGGAATTCCATAAGGAAATAAGTTCCAGAACAGTGGAGGAGAGTGGTAAAAAACAAGACTGAAAGTGAGTTTCCTTTCAATAGCATATGCAGTGGGTCAGGGTATCATAAGGTTTTTTCAGCAAAGTCATAATATGTTAATAACATTATTTATTCAACAAATAGGAACTGAACACCTACCTTGGGCAAACTGTTTTGCCTGGTTGCCGCAGTCCAGCTCAGGCCCAAGGCCAGGTCCCCAAAGGATGGAACAGAAGTTGGTGAGTGAGGTGGGTTCAGGGGATGCAAAACTCAAATCCAATTGGGGTATGGTATGTGTCCTAAGGAAAGTCTCAGCAGGTCTTTATTTATACATTACAAGAAAGGGGTGGGATTACATCAACATGTGCATAGATCAGGACGTTACCAATGACTACTACATTTTTTTTTCTTTCAAGAACAGCTTGGGGTCTTGGCAACCTTCAGCCAGGATAGATGACAAAGGCAATTACAAAATCAAGACAACATTTTCCCACTAGTGTTAGAATTATTATGATTGATTAATCTGTATTAAGGCAGGTATACTAGTTTTATGCAATCACAACTAATTATTCTATTTTCACTCTGAGTATAAGATTGATTATTAGTTTAAGGTCAAACTGGTGCCAGCATTCTAAGGAACTGCAGACCTGCAGGAAGAAGAAGCTACACAAATTAACACCTGAATTGTATCTATACCCTTGCATTCTGCCTTCAATAGAAACCATTAGTTTCATTGTCTTTTAGATTTGATCAATTATGTATGTTACTAAGAAATCTTTTGTATTGGATTAAATTTTAATTAACACAAAAGCAAAAAAGGGGAAGGGAGGGTTCATGCAACTATTATCACCTGAGGAATGCAGAATTTTTTTTTAATAAAGGCAGAAATGCAAAGCATTTCACAATGGCCAGAGTCAAGAAAGTCATGCTTAGGTTCCTGAGGCTTGTAGCCCATAGTAAATGTTTGAATCTGAAAATTTTCCTAATATCTAATTTTGAATTTGTAGAATAACCACATTCCAATTGTATCTATTTTTACCTGGTTCTATGGTACTGATTTTCTAGAATTTGTATTATAATATTAGCCAATTAGTAGTACATCATCAAAATGTGTAGCAACCAATTTCTTTGTTTAGTAAAACAGCCAATTATACAACTACCCCCATGGATGATATTCCAGCAAGCACGTTTTTAGTAACTTTAAAAACTTTAATTAAAAAATAGGCCAAAACAAAAAGGAGTCCAATGAGGGCCAGCTATGGAGCCTCTGATTTTTCAGGAAAGTTCCCCTATGACAGGCTTTGGCCTCACAGCATAGGTATGTGGCCCCCATCACCTGGTCCTGTGAAAAAGAGGAAAGAATGAATCAAACTCTTTGCTCTAGAAAAGTTTAGAACTCATCATAACCAGTTTAGGAAGTCTTGCTTTAGAAAAATGTATTTGAATAGATATATATTTTTAAAATGACCACCTCAGTGAGGTTTGAGAGAAAGTTTTTAAATTAAGTTAAATGAAAACCCACTTAAAACCTTCAGCAATCCTGTTAGGGGGAAAGACCCTCCTAAATGGATTATACAAATAGGTTATAAACTTCGACCCCATTCCAGACCTACAAAATCCAAAAACTACAAATCCCATAAGGTCATTATCAAAGAGCGGATCATTGGGACCTGAGGGTGGAGTTGAGCAGCCAGGCTGAATATAAAAGCAAACACGTGGGCCTTGGGGGGTGGGGGGGTGGCTTTTTCCTTGGGAGTGAGCTCTCAGCACAGGGTTGGGTTCCAGCTCCAAGGAACTGGAAGGATATTTACGGATCTGTATCCCTCTCTTCCCCTTGTGTTATTCACTACACTATTTCTCCTTCCCTTGTAAATAAAACCCTTTATTAACCTTTGTTGTGTGTGCCTGCAGTTGGGGCATTATAAGTGCCGTTTGAGCGCACGGGTGAGGACCCAGTAAGGCAAACCCATTTTATATTAGGGTTGCCCTGTAACAATCCCACCCCTAGTGTTACAGGGCAGGGAGAGGAGCACCCCAGAATTTTTAAATTTGCTTTTTTGAATGGGTTTTGCCATTTGCTGCATTAAGACAAACATACAAAACTTTTAATGGAAAGGAACTTTAATACAACTAGGGTATAATAAAGAAAGAACAAAGAATATAGTTACTAAGTTAAGCATTTAAAGTTACCTATTTTTTTGAGGGTAAAAGTTTAGCCAAATAGGATTGGTCCAAAGCAAGGCCCAAAAGCCTGACACACATTTAAAGGACCTTTTAGTAGAGACCCATAGAAAAGGGTTAGAAAGAGTTAGATAAATCTGGGAGGAAAAGAGTAAAATTAAAATTAAGATGAAAGTTGCTATTGCCAACCTCCCCACGGGTTTCTCACCCACATCTGTTTTAACTAGTTTAAGATTAAAAAGCAAGCACAGTTTTTTCACATGTCCCTTTGCTCTACGTGCCTCATCCAGGTCTCCTTGCTGTGCTCCATCTTTTTTTTTTCCTCCTCTCTTCTTTGCAGAAATTTTTTTATTTTTTAGCTCTATCCACTTAGGGCAGAACCAGGATTTTTGGAACTTCTCCTTTTCCTGCGACCACCCTGTTACAGGATGACCTTGTTACACTAGGAATATACCCAAAAGACACAAATACACTGATTCAAAAGAATACCTGCACCCCTATGTTTGTAGCAGCACTCTTTACAATAGGTAAGACCTGGAAACAACCTAAATGCCCAAAAACAGATGAGTGGATCGGGAAGCTGTGGTACATATACACGATGGAATACTATTCAGCAATCCAAAAAGAAAAACTAGACACAGTCATAGGAACATGGATGGAACTGGAAGGGATTATGCTCAGCGAAGTCAGTCAGAAGGTGTTGCGACTGTCTCTTCCCGTCCCGCGAGAAAGACAACAACTCACGACTCTTCCTTAAGCAGTTTATTCAGGAATTTTTCTATTGTCTATCTTTCATGTATTTCTGCTCCATCCCCCCTCCCCGGAGCCCCATTCCCAGTTTTTCAGGTTTCTGTGTCACCAACCCGAGGAAGCCACGTGGTGAATGCCAATTTGCCTACAAAGGCAAAACACATTCCAGATTAAACCGCCAACCTAATAAGATGTTTGTTCTAGCCATCACCTGGTCAGAAGCGGAAGTCGGCGCCATCTTTTAGGCACGGTTCACGACCCTGTCCCCTACAAGAAGGCAAAAGGAAAAGACCAGATGGTTCCTCCCCTAGGAGGGATATAAGGGAACCAAATAAGTATCAAGGAAAGGAATAAGAACAATAATAATAATAATAACAACAAAGACACAAAAACCAAAAATGAGAAGACAAGGACAAATTGGGGACACTTGGTGGGAGGGAAGAGGGGGAGTGTTGATGGCAGATGGGAGCACAGGGGACTGAGGTGGTGGTGCACTGGTGATATGGTGATGGGGAATACATGGAGACTACAACTGATGTCAAATATATACAAATTTAAAAAGTTAATAAAAACAATTCTTGCATTCCACTCTTGGTTTAAATCCACTTAAAACTCAATTGCAGCACTGATCAGCACAAAAATATTTGTGGTTCAGGAAAATGTCTCCAAAGACTGCATTTAATTCTACCCATTCTTAGACTTAGTGATTTGAATTCTAAGGATGAATATTATCACTGTGGGTGATGATACTTTTAGTTTCTTTTAAGGGTATACAAGATGCTCATTCTGATTCCAGTTATGACCTGCCAGGATCTCTTACACAAAGCAGATACTAACATCTGTTGTTTTCACTTGGGATATCTTACATTACAGAAGCCATATTACTTGTCAAGATTGGACAAGTGACTGCAAGTTATGTTGTGATATTAAAATGTCAGTTCCTTGACCTTTGAATGCAAGAAGAGCCTCAGAGGATATACTCAGCATCTAAAAGCAAGTTGTGAGAATTTGGCATTGGAAAGAAACATTACTTGCATATTAACAGTCTTTGGATTAGCGTGGTGCTATTTTGAAACAGCACTATGTGTTCTTAAAGATTTATTCTAATTCAGCATATTTAAAGCCCAATTTAGGTTCATCATTATTTCTTAAAATTGCTGAATTTTCAGCAGTAAGAAGTTCGGAAGTAAGGTATTCTCTTTAGGATCGTACCTTTTCAGACTCCTTAGGTACATGTGTAGGGCAAGTTCCTTTAGAAGTTCTCTATAATCTGTTATGAAGTACCCTATTTTTTCAAGAATGCTTAGGACTCTGAAAAGAATTAGTATAGTAACATCTTGATGAACTGGAAAACACTTTTACATCCCACAAACTTAAACTAATTAAAATGAACATGGCTGTGGCTGGATAAAAGGCAAATGCAATTTTAAACAGTGATTAGCAAAATTTATATTCCAGGATAAAAAATGAATATGGTCAAGGAAATGAGGCTTATCAGGTCTTTCCACTTGCCTCACAAATCTTCTATGAATTAATAATCATTGACATTTTTATGAAACAATGTCATTCTCAGCACAAGTCTCTGCTTTCTGCACTATGACCCACTTTATAAAGGCTTACCTCAAAGTGAGAGGAATTAAAAACAGTCTTCATAGTATACTTCAAACAATTACCCGAGAAACAGTAGGGGAAAATAAAGGCCCAACTTACTCTGCCCTGAAGAATTCTGGCAATTGTGCCTCCCTGGTGGGGCTGTGGGTTGAGCACTGCACTGTGGGGCATCTGCTACACAGTGGTGTGAGTTCCATCCCAGGCCAGGGAGGGGACCTCTCCTGGCCTCGCCCGCTACTCCCCTCAGCAGTGTGTTTCAGTCTGTCTGCCTGTTCTGCTCCCCACTCTGTCTCTGATGAATCTTCTCACCTCCTGCAACTCTGGCCTGTACCCAGCTTTGTATGCATAAATAAATAATTAAAAAAAAAAGAATTCTGGCAATTGACATAATGTAATATAAGTACATTGAGAAAAGAATATAAATGCCTTATAATTATAGAGAATCCAAACTTGATGAATTACCAGAGATGATTCTGAATCACAGAAACAGGCTCAGTGACAATCATTACCTTTTAAAAGTATCTTATTAAATTAAGGTAACACAATTAGTTTTCTACATCTACTAAAATCCAATAAAAAACCATGAACGTACAATGATGTAAAACTTATTTTCCCATTAATGTAAAAGCAATTTGAAGCGAAACTACATCTTTGCTGTGTTTCTTTCTCTAAGAAAGAATTATGAACTAGCATTTAAACTTTGAAACTCTGAGCAACAAGAGGGAATTCTCTATGGTTAAAATCTTTATAAACTATAATAAACTATACATTCATAATTAACTTCAGTATTTCTAAATTAGATTAATCTGCCAAGAGGGCATTTTAGGACTTCATTGATAAAGCAAACTCTTTAGACAGAGTGGGGAACAGAGCAAGCAGATTGACTGAAGTATACTGCTGGGGAGAGCAATGGGGGAGACAGGAGAGGTCTGCTGTGCCATGTGGGTCATTCCCTGGCTAGGACTCAAACTCATGCTGCGCTGGCTGAGGATAGCTTCATAGTGCTGCCCCTTACCCCTTGCACCACCAGGGAAGACCAGTTTTCTAAACTTTTTGAGGCTTTTTGAAAATATTTGGTACTTTTATGGTAATTTATATGCTGCATATTATTTCCAAAATACCATTTATTACTTATTTTATACACAAAATAGTCTTTGAGGTATGAATACTATGTCATTTTACAACACACATACACACAGCTATCATCCAGTCTTTAAAACAGGGAGAAATCCTGTCACTTATGGCAATATCAATGAATTTTGAGGATATTATGCTAAAAAAATCAGATACTGGGAGAGAAATACCTCATGATCTCACTCACAAGTGAAATCTAAAAATGTTGAACTCAGAATAAGAGTAGAATAGTGATTGTAAGGGTTAATGAGGAAATGTTGGCCAAACAATATAAAGGCTGTTATATGGGATAAATAATTTTAAAAATCTAATATAGAGCATGGTGACTATAGCTAATAATGCTGTACTGTATACTTGAAATTTGCTAAGAGTTGATCTTCACTTCACACAAAAAGATCATGATTATGTGGGGTGATAGATATGTTAATTATCTTTATCCTGGTAATAATTTCACAATGTGTGTGTCTTAAAACACTGTGTTATACACCTTAAATAGATAATTTTTTCAATTATATATCAATAAAGCTATTTCATTCTTTTTTTGTCCTTCTTTATTTATATATATTTGACTTCAATTGTAGGTCCCCATGGATTTCCCACCACCATTTCACCAGCGCACCATCACCTCAGTCCCTTATGCTCTTATCTGCCCTCAACCCTCTCCCTCCTTCCTCCCACCAAGTGTCCCCAATTTGTCCTTGTCTTTGTTTTGTTGTATTTTTATTATTGTTGTTGTTGTTAATATTCTTTTCATCAATAAAAGATAAACTAGAGTCATTCATAGGAACATGTCATAGGAACATGAATGGAGCTGGATGGGATTATGCTCAGTGAAATAAGTCAGAAGGCAAGAGAAAAATGCTGGATGGTTTCCCCCCTAGGAGGAATATAAGGGAAACAAATAAGCTACTTCATTCTTATGAGCTTTTAGCAGAACTTGTTAGAATCACCAAAGGGTCCACAACAAAGGGGAAAGTGTTAGGGATGATGATACCAATTTGGTACTTCTAACATGTGAAGCCATTATTTCTGCCTCCTAAAAAATAATAAAGAATGATCAATAAAGATTGATATAGACTAGACAAGTAAAAGTGGGCAAATAAATTAATATAGCCATGCTCATGAAAAAGGCATCTGTCTTGTCAGAGGCCTGGGATGTTTGCCTTCAATTAGGTTTCTAGCATCCTTATAATATAGAGTTAAATATAAAAGTAAAGTATCAGTTCTTAATGTAGATTTTAGGTTATTGTGACTAGAAGTTCTTTTATTTGCTTGCAGATATGCTAGACCCACAAACAGGAAAGATCTTTTGTGGCAGCCAAATGGGATACTTTAAAAAACTCTACAGACCATATAAATTATGGTTAATTATATGTTGATTTTTCCCAACACAGCTAATGTACAGCGTACATTATGTGTTAACTAGGTGCTCAACAGGAATGTGTTTGGAGGTGAATGAGGAAAGTGGAAATGCTCAAAAACTGTCCAGAGAAGTGATGGACATACAAGGAATAAGCTGAAAAGAAGGAACAAATTGTAATAAATTGGAAGTTATAAATATGAGTGAAAAAAAGCACTTAGGCAGGGAAAGGACAGATATTCCTTAAAAACAAAACCATTTAACTTGCATACAGTGTTATGCTATATTTTCTATGGAGAGAAAACTTAAAATAATGTAATAAGCAAATATTTCCAGGGCCTATTTCAAAGCCTAATATATGGGTGATGCTTAGTAAATATCTGTTCAATAAATGAATTGTTCTTTAGGAGGCTATATAACAGCTACACTCCTCCTAACTCTATTTTCAACATTATACCATTTTCAGTAAGAAGATGGCTTGTTCTTGACCCTTTGGCTTAGCAATGCTGGAATCTTTCAGAAATTCTCATATCTTAGGCTACCCCTTAGGACTTCTTAAATTATATTTCCTTTAAAAGTTCTTTTGAAAATAGTGTTTTCTCTAAGCAACCTCCCCTTATCTACTTATTAAATCTACTTATTAAATTATTAAATGTATTAACTGACATTTATTGAAAACATTCTGTGTCACTCACTGCCCTAAGTATCCTGCATACAAAATATCTCCCACACATTTAACTGACTTAAAACCAGGACCCACACATTTAACTGATTCCCCGGGTGATTCTGGTAAAGAATCGGGAAAGTTTGAGAGTCATTGAAACACTTGATTTAATTCTTGCAACAGACCATGGCAATTATACCTCTACTTTAAATAGGAGAAAATATCTGATATTTTTCTTTTTCTTTCTCTCTTATTTTATTGAGTATAATCCCTTCCAGCTATACAGGAGGAACACAGGGTAACCAAATAAGGTATCAGGAAAAAAAAATAACATAGCAGGCAACTATAAATTAGAGACACTCCGCAGAGGAAGGGGAGGGAGAGGAATCAAAACAGGGGAGGGACCAGCACAAAGGACTGTGGTGACGGTGCACTGGTGAATTGGTGGTGGGAACTCTATGGGGACTACATCTGGGAAGAGAAAGTCACACATTGTACAAAAATGAACAATGATGTAAAGTATATATAAATAAATTAATTTAAAAGAATAAAGAGGAGGAAATAGAGGCACTGAGAAATTTTGGAACATCCATAAGAACACAGAGCCAAGAAGAGTCAGACCCAGTGAGGCTGGCACAAGACCAAAATTCTGAAGCACAATATTACGTTCTTTTTGATAGACCCACAAACAGCAGCCATCTCAAATGTCTAACAGTTAAAGAAATGAAGGGAACAAGTATACTTTGAGTATAAGAAGATTAAATGGAATCTATGGGTTTCCACCAAGAAAAAACCTTACATAACAGAAAGGAAAGGACCCAGGCTTTAGGTTGAGAGGAAAGTGGGATTTGCCTGCCCGTTATTACCTGTCGTGCCAGAAAGGAGGCACAGAGCAAGTTCTGGATGGTTCTAGCAGGCGGGGGTAAAGGAAGGCATCTTGGAGCCCTCGGTGGCTTTTTATGTTTTTATTACAGAGGTGGCATCAGGTACACAGCAGGCATGGATGCTGAGTACAGCACAGCTACTAAGGTTTTATTGAATTCCCAGAGAAACAATTTCAATTTTTCTAAGTTTCAAGATGAACCTGATCCTCAGGTTTTCCCTTTTCTTTCTGGGAACCCTTAAATGAGGCTGATTTATAAGGGATATAAGGAAATACTATTGTAGCTGTGTCCAGATTTATACTGGGACATGACAAATATTATCTGCACAACCAAATGACAACTGGGAGAAACTATGCAAATGTATTAGAACTGTAGAGAGGATGAAAGCAAAATAAAGTTGTCCTCCTGGTTTGGTCTCTGATGTGTCAGCAAAGATGTTAAGTGGAGCTACTGAACTTTGAATTTTCAAATTTTGTTTATAAAGCATTTCCTTATTTGCTCATGGTGATTGTAATTGAAACAGTAATGTTGGGGTCCTAGCTCAGGTGACCACCCACCTCTCCTCCTCAGTTGTGGAGATTCATTGTCAAGTGCATATAGACAGAAAAATCAACCCTTAGCTGCCTATGGGATAGAAACCTTAGCCCTTAATTCAGTTCTCAAAGCCCTGGTAGCAAGTTATGGTAATTGGTCCTATCTAAAGCATATAATCTCTCTTTTTTAATCTCTCAACTGTTTCCCAGTACTATTAGGTTCTTACACCAAGGTTTTCAGAGAAATATAGCAATTATATTAATGTTGTCAGTCAATGCTGCCAGTCTGATCAATAAAAACAATGTTAACCTTACTAATTAATTGTTAGCAACCACCTAACTTGAAAAAACTGTTAGCTGCACAGAACTGAATAAATGAATGTTCTAAGTGATGTTTATAATGTGCTATTTGAACAACAAAGGATTTTAATTCCCCTCTAAAACAGAATCTTTTAGCTCTAAATGAAAAACAGTAGCTATTTGGTTTTGAATGGGAGTTTATGTTTGCAATATCATTCAAGGTTGCTGCCAATAAGTAAAGCTGGAATATTTACTACAGATGTGCTTTCCTGTAGAAATTGCCTGCCCAGTTATGAATTCAAAATAACTAACTGCTTTCCAGCCCCATCATGAATGCTGAATCACTTGGGATGCCCTAAATTAGGAGTTTGCAGTTTAACAATAGCTGAGTGGCTCCCTTGTTTGGGATTTTTGAGAATCATGGGGTTATTTAATATTGCTAAAAAGTTTTGGTCAATTGTATTGCGATTATGAGAAATTAATAATTTTAGCTTATCTGCAGGTTTGAAATGTTATGAGCTTTTATTCAGGAACTAAAATTGTCAGTAAAGCTACTAATGTTGGGAGCTTATTTTTTTGGGATTGTAGGCAATCAGATGTGAGGAACAGGACTGCATTTGTCAGTGACCCAGAATCTGAGAATCATGACCATAAACTTGAATCCAAAGTGCAGCCTCTTCCCGATACTGAGATTTCTGAACCTTGTAAAAGCCTCTAAAACTTCAAGTTCTGAGCTCCTTTAAACACCAAAGTCCAGAAGACAAACGGTGAGTGGGGTTTGGAGACTCCTTCAAGGGCTTGGGAGGTCAATGTAGGATTGTGTGCTACCAACAGTAATGACCACTTGATAAGGAGAACTCCTAAATTAGTGTTAAGTTTGCCTGAATTGTCAGTCTCAGGCATTTGTGGAATTAACATTCATAGTCTGGGCACTTTGCAAGTGATTTCATAAGTACCTCAATTATTCATTTATAACTCTATGAAGACAAGAAATTGAATCCTTGTCCCAGAGAGCTGGTGTGTAACAGCTTTTTGCTGTTCTCTGTTCACATAAACTAAGTCACATAAATTAATAAAAATTTTGTTTTTCAATGTCTACAAGAGGGGAGGAGTGACTCATTCTCATTTTAATTTGTTTTCACTTAATGGATTGAAATTAAAAAAACAATTCTTTTTGCAATAATGCTGTACAACAATATAGGATTTTATGAAATTTTCAGGATCTGGCTGTTTGTTAATTATAAGCCTAAGAATTTAGGCCATATTTACTATTTCTATTTCAAATCAGGGTAGTGAAGGAGCACACAATGACAAAGTGGTTGTTGAATTTTAATCCTCCTGAGAGGGAAATAAGAATTAAGATGTAATGTTAAATCAGGGAAAAGATGAATTTTATAAATGACTTTTAAAGAAGTTCCTTATGATGTCAGTGATATTAACTGTCAGTGTTAGAAGAACAAAGTTTGAATAATTTTTTCTCTACAGATTAAAACCAAAGTATCCTCACTATTTTTTTTTTCAAATCAAAAATTATGATACACTAGTAGACATTAGAGAGTAGACAGAAGAGAAAAATCCTGGCAAGTGAGTTGTACTTATATGCCAATGACCAATGCTATCTCCTGCCTTTTTCATTCTTATAACCAGTAAAATGATGGGGTATTAGTCTAGCTTTACCTGAGGATTCACTTAATAAATATTTTTGATTGCCCACTCTGTATAAGATACAAAATGAGCTACCAAGTTGAAACATTTCTTTCCTTGAGAAGTTTATAGTAGACGAGGAAGGTATGGATATAATTTATCATAATCTAGCACAGAAGATAGAGGTTGCATTTAAAGTGCAAAGCAGTCAGTGGGACATAGTCCAGAGGAATCAGACTGGACATCACTCCAATTTTACAGATGCCAGCAGTCAAAAAGGGTTCCACCAATATGAATGTATGACAGCGGAATATTTGTAGCAGACAAAGGTGAAAAAGTTATAGGAGAAGGATTGTAAATTTAGCAAATTACTTTGTTTAAGGAGAGCCAGGACACATATTTGGGGCTTTGAAGAATGAATGGGATTTGTTTTTTTTTTTTTTTTAAAGATTTATTTATTTATGCATACAAGCACTGGGGTACAGGCCAGAGGTGTGGGGGGGGG
>JAGFMF010011463.1:1778559-1811860 GCA_019455555.1 Galemys pyrenaicus
CTGCTGTGCCATGTGGGTCCCCTCCCTGGCTGGCAGCAGGAATCGAACTCGTGCTGCAGTGGCTGCAGTTTGCTTCATAGTGCATTGCTTAACCCACTGCGCCACCAGGGAGGCCCTTATTTGTCAGAATTTAATCCACTTCAGTTCTCTGCTGGATGATCTTCAAACTTAACTACAGAAGTAAAAGCTAGAAGTTTGCCAAGGCAATGTGGCGGCGGCGTGGGGCATGAGGATGGCATTTCAGGGGAATATATTGCACTCACACAAGCATAGTGGTCCCACCCCATTTACGAAAAAAGAAAAACAAATTGTTGGAACCCAAAACTGACTCTCTTTTGGCTTTTAAACCTCCAAGTTAGTTCTGATCTTTCATATATATGAAGTTTCCATATGCTTTTTTATTGCCTCTGTGATGGAAGACTTTCTTTATGCCTCCTCATCTGATTTGGTCATTATTCATCTGCTTCCAGTTTTCATGAGTCAGTGTACATTCCACACCCTGAATTCTTATAAAATAGTGGCTATTTCCTCTGTGGTAGAAGAAGTCTTGCAATTTGGGAAAGTTTCATAAAAACGAATTTCAAATGTTCCTATCATGCAGAATATTATTTTTAGTTCCTTCCAATATTTCACAAAACAATCAATCCTTTCTCTTGTGACTTTTGACTGGTAATGCCCAAGTAAGAGTGAGGGGAAATATTTTTCCATTTGTTTGAGAATAGGGAATATTGGTCTGATATTTTGCTGCCTTGATGGGAGACCTCTTCCTGGAGCAAACTTCTTAAGAAGGAGCGTGATGCTCATTCTCAGTCTCGAGGGTGGTGGATGTGTGATGCAGACAGAATCAGTCACCAGAATAAGTTCTCTTTTACTTTCATATTCTCGAAGAACCCAGGATTTCACATATTTGGCCTCGGACTTTCTGAACACAGGGAATGTGTATGCAGAACTGGAGTTCATTCCTTTGTGAGCTCTTTTCCTATCCAGTTGCAATTTCGAGTCTTACAATACTATCCCTTGATACATCATCATCGTGACTGATGAATGCTGCCATTTGTCATTTAAGTTCAAGTCAACACTCTGTGTTTTGGGTTTGTTATACTTTCTGCCTCATTTTCCTATTGCAAGGATTAAAGGATTGACTCCTGCAGATTTAAATATACTGTGATTCCCTGCTAATCAGAAATTCCGTAGGCAGTCGCACTGCTGAGTATAATATTACCTATTATTGGGAATGCATTGTTAAAAACCCCGGGGGAGAAATAAGAGAAAACAGGAGGTGCCCAGCAGTTAATAGGATATGGTCATCATTTTATAGCTTTTATTTATTTCTCTAAATTCCCATTTTAATTTCCAGAATGAGCTCCTCTTTCACTTGACTATCTATTATTAAAAACACTACATCACATGCCTGGTGCTTGAGAGTGCCCTGGATAAGGTGAGCATGAATTACAATGTGAATCTATCCTTAGGCTTGGTGTTAGAAGTAGAATAAATACCTTTTGAATAGGTACTTGACTATCCTTTGCAAAAACACAGCCTCTGTTGCCTTTTCAATTTTCCTTAATTCTTCAAGTGTGTAACATTCACTTTTAATTTGACCATTTCTTTTTAATCAAATCCTCTATATCAGGTAGCTGGTATACCTGGAATAGTCCCAGATAATTTACAAAATGGGACTGAATGTGTATCTACGTTTTCTAATTTTAAAATTCTTCATGCATTTTAACAAATAAAAATGATTATGAATTATTTAAATTACCAATTTTAACAATATTTTATTTAGTCAATACAGTTTTACAGCTTTGAAAATATTTATTTTGGATTATAATGGCAGTATATGATTACTGAAGAGAATTTGGAAAAGAGAGAAACAAGAAATTATTTTACATGTGTCTCACTCTGAGACAACACTGTTAATATTTAACTTGTGCAAACAAAGTAAAATGGGTTCATTTATGTCAGAAATAAAATGAAGGCATATAAAGGAAAATGGAACAACTTCATCTATCAGGAATTTACAGCTCTTCTTAGAGAGGATGGCCAGCCAATAGCCAAAAGTGAAGTTGGTTCATACCATATCTGGACCTCCGTGTTCCCCAGACCCAGCTACCTCATCCATAAGAAAGAAGACTGCTTGGCAAATCATCAGCTCAGAAAAACCAAATAACTTCTGCATTTACCATATAAAAATCCCTTGATCTGTGAGTAACTTGGAACTCAGTGCTTCTGGTCTTGAGTTTCCTGGCTTGAAAGTCAAAAAACCCTTGAAATAAACTTATCTTCCTGCTTTATCTTATTCAGTATGCAGTTTGGTTTTTGACAAATCCTTTGTTCCTACTCATTTATTTTTCTTTTATTACTATTACAATCACATTTTTATGAACATATTTTGCACACCTATATTTTTGTGTGTATTTGATTATGTCTTTAGAAATTAGGATTAGAAAAATTCCTGAAGATAAAAAATATGACAGTTTAAAGCACTCAGCATTGTCATATAGCCCTTCATAATTTTCCCAATTGACAATTTTTTTTTTTAAAGATTTATTTATTTATGCATACAAGCACTGGGGTACAGGCCAGAGGTGTAGGGGGGTGAGAGGATTCACCACAGAGAGCAGGGAGCAGAATAGGCAGATCAACAGAAGTACACTGCGGAGGGGAGCAGCGGGCACAGCAGGAGAGGTCTGCTGTGCCATGTGGGTCCCCACCCTGGCCGGCAGCAGGGATCAAACTCGTGCTGCAGTAACTGCGGTTTGCTTCATAGTGCGTTGCTTAACCCACTGCGCCACCAGGGGAGGCCCCCAATTGACAATTTTTTTTTCTTCAACAGTAAATAAACACATTTCCTTTTAAACCAGAATATTTTTCCAATTGAGGATGGTTTTAATTGAAATAAAATATGTTAATTTCAGAGCTTTACGAAGTGACTCTGAGATGATAAAATAGAGAACCAGGAAGGTTCTATTTCCAATTCCTGCCCTTGCAATAATTTCTCCTGGTCTGGATTGAATTGAATGGCTAATATCGTTCCCTGCAACACCAATAAAAGATTTTACTTTGCTGTGTTTGTCTTGTATTCCTGGGGGAGATTACTAATACGTCCAGAGAACTTCACTTATTATCAGTGTCTCAGGCCAATAAAGTGTCACAGAACCTCTGCTGCAGTGACTTGTGAATGAGAGTAGGATGGTGTACAGGTATTCAAGTTCTCCTCTTCCAGAGCGTTCATCTTGTAAGACTCTGTTTAATTGTCTCTAGGTGTTCACAAAGGCCTCTGAAAACTATGGAACAATCAAAATAAAAGTCCCAGTGACAGATTACAAGGAACTCTGCCTTATGCTTTCATCTGTTGTCACACTCTGTCAAACTTTCATTAAATTTCTGCCAGAAGAAATCCTATACAATTTCCACACATCCTTCTCCTGTTCCTGTTTGACTATGACATGTTCATCCCTGGAACATCCTTTCTCAAACCAGAACCTCTGTAACTCCAAAACTCTGCTTAAAACTTTTCTCCTCATACAGTCTTCCAAATGTGCTATGTCCGTTTTAGTCCAGTCTCTAAGGTCTTTTGTTATTTATTATTGTGGTTAAAAGTCACAAAAGCACAAAATTGATTAAATATTCGATCTATTGCAAAGGCCCCATTTTTATTTTTATGTTTTCTTCTCCTATTAATTCTTCTTAATTTTCCTGTTTCTTATTTCCTGTTTTGCAGCCACTCTAGCTTATTAAACAAATCTTGTTTGACAGTATATGTAAACTTAAAAAATAAATTATTATGTGGGTGGGGTTTATAAACTGACATTGTATAATAATTATCATACTATATTTTTTAACATTAGGTTATTGAGATCTGCTCATATTACTTTATATAAATCTAATTAATTACTTCTGATTATTGCATTGCATTCCATTAATGATATGTGATATTTTAGCTATTAACTCTTACAAAAGTTTCTTAAGCTGGCCACATTTACAATCATAAACACTACACAATGTATATTTCCTTGTAGATGTGGTGTTTACTCTGAAAAATAACTCAAAAATAGGGTGGCTAGGTCATAAGACATTGTGGAAAACTGAATTATTCTCTCAATTCTTCACTCCTGCACGTAACCACATCTTTTTTCTTGTAACTAGACAGTTTGTCCCAATTAAGGTGGAGTGTACTTTTCACCATGTGATTTGCTTGGCCAATAAATAGGGTGTAGGCAGAAGTGAGTGTGCTAGTTCCAAGCCTAGGCATGAAGACTCCATATTTTACCTGTGCTATTGTGTCTCTGCCATTACCAGTATAAGAACATGTTCCCAGATAGTCTGCTGGTCCAAGAAGCTGAGAGATGTTTGGGAGAGACCTCAGCTTGACTCATAGTGGCGAACCCAGATTAAAAAAAAAATCTGACTTCAAACAGACCTGCAGTTCTGTTCAGCCTTAATAACTTGACATGCAGTCACATATTCATGGAAATCTCAGGGGATATTGGCAGAGCTGCTTCAGAAGACAGTGCCACATAAGATTGAGTATAAGTACTTTTGTTTTGCTTTCCAGAAGGACTGTGCCAAGTTGTCCTTCCAGCAGAATAAGGATCCTTCTTTCCAGTTCAGTAAGGGCCCTTGCTTCTTTACATATTTTTAAAGAATTGTTCATATTGCCAAATTCTCTTAAGTATTTGTTAATGTGGTCATAGAATGGTAGGTCATTTGAATTTTTGTTTAGCCTGGAAATCTCTTCATAGATGTGTTAACTATCTGGATCTTCCCTTCTTTCAAGTTCCTATTTATGTCCTTTTTTTTTCTGCTGGGTTGATCACCTCTTACTAGCAGATTTGCAGAAATTCCTCACATATTCTAGATACAAAATCCTTAGAAATTTTAGATGTTGAAAATATTCTGCTAACCTATAAATCATCTTAACTTTATGGTGTCCAAAGAGCACTTAATTTTAATATAATCTTACCAATTCCTCCCACCCTCTATATACTTATGTATTTTTTAAAAAAAGATCTCTTAAAAACAATGATTCTATAAACCTAGAGAAAAGTTTTTATTATATTAGCCTTTATATATGTTTTCTTCTTTTAATTTTTACTGTTCACACTTATGTTTTTAGTGAGTATAGAGTTTACTTTTAAATATGTTACAACTGGTATTTATATATACAATTTTTCTAAAAGTTGTGATTATGCAGTATAGGTAGCTTTTATAACCAACATTTTTATTTTTTAAATTTTTAAAATTATTATTAAGATTTCTTTAATTATGTTTGACATCACTTGTAGTCCCTAGGGAATTCCCACCACCATTTCACCTGTGCACCATCACCTCAGTCCCTTGTGCTCTTTCTGCCCTCATCCCGGTCTCTACTCACCCCCCTCCCCAGTGATCCCTTTGGTTTGTCTTTGTCCTTTTGTTCTTGTTGTGTTTTTTGTTTGTTTGTTTTTGGTTGTAATTGTTCATTTCCTTGAGCTCTCTCTTATTATTATTTTTTTGTAGTTGTTGTTCCTTCACATTCCTCCTAAGAGTGAAGCCATCTGATATTTTTCTCTTGCCTTCTGACTTATTTCACTGAGTATAGTTCCTCCTAGCTCCATCCATGTTTCTACAAAAGGCCCTAGTTTATCATTTTTGATTGCTGAATAGTATTCCATTGTGTATATATACCACATCTTCTTGATCCAGTATCTACTATTGGGCATTTGGGTTGTTTCCAGGTCTTACCTATTATAAATAGTGCTGCAGTGAACATTGGGAAACAGGTATTCTTTTGGATTGTGTTTTTGTGTCCTTTGGGTAGATCCCTAGGAGTGGGATTGCTGGGTGATATGGTAACTCTCTTTAGTAAACTGAGGAAACTTCATACAGCTTTCCATAGTGATAACCAACATTTTAAATGTAAATAATCCATCCAACACATTTGTGTCCAGAGTTGTCATCTTGTGTCATGTCTACAAATACCTTTGGAATTAAAACACCTTTGGGGTTGTTCCTTTCGAATTTCCTTCAGCGCTTGGCAGATCTTCTTCCAAAATGTACTTAATGATAATAAATTAGGTCTAGACTTTGGAAACATCTGATACCCGTTCAGAATGCAGTGTTTGTTCAAGTTTGAGAACATCATTTCCAATTAGAAAAACCGTGTGACATGTGACAGGTTTTTTCATATAGATAGTATTTTTGGTTTTTGTTTTTATTCTTTATTCTTAATTTCTTTCCATAGAAATAGTATGTCAAAATTTTGAAAAATATGAGGCTGGTAGTCAGTCTGACTGGTTTATTACTAGCTCCAGGTGACCTGGATCAATTCTATATGTTTCTGTATATTCTATATTGTGCGTTGGTTAAGTAGAGATAAAAAAAAAAATACAAGGGCCTCCCTGGTGGCTCAGAGGGTTGAGCGCTGCACTGTGAAGCATCCGTGGCATAGTAGTGTGAGTTCGATTCCTGGTCAGGGAGGGGACCCACATGGTGCAGCAGACCTCTTCTACCTAGCCTGCTGCTCCCCTCAGCAGTGTATTTCAGTCTGTTTGCCTGTTCTGCTCCCCACTCTGTCTCTGGTGAATCCTCTCACTTCCCACGCATCCAGAAGGGGGTATGCTGGGGTAGAGAAGGAAGCACAACAGACTCTGTGGTGGGCTATAGGTGATTTAGAGTGGGTATCCTATGGTACTGATATCTAATAGAAAAAATCCTAATGTTACCACAATTAAAAGAATTAAAAATTTTTCATTATTTAAATTTTTAAAATTTGAGATTTTCTCAATTACCTACTCTTTTATATTTGTTAAACTTGCAAGAACAATTAATAACAAACAGAATTATCAAAGTTAATTTGGAGAAACAATTTGATGCTAGTGAGAAGATTTTAAAAGTTATTTGCTGTTTCCCTATGGAAAATTTTCTAAGTTTTATATTATATAGCTCAAAAATGGAAGCAAGAAAAGATCACAGTGAAACAGTTTGGCAAAACTAAATTCTCATGACATGTTTAGTTAGGATTAAGTTTGTAATCTGATACAACACTATCTAAATTATTCATGTCAGTGTGAAACTATTAGGATGTGACCCCTGACCTTTTGATTCCCATCAATTCTATGTTACAGTAGTTGTGTTACAGATACAAGTGGTCTTCCTAGACCTAGACTCTGGTTATATTACTTGAGGGGGTCATGAGGCAATCAGAGATGTGGAGTAAAATGAAAGGTAAATTAGGGCCTCCCTGGTGGCGCAGTGGGTCAAGCAACGCACTATGAAGCAAACCACAGCCACTGCAGCACAAATTCAATCCCTGCTCCCGGCCAGGGGAGTGACCCACATGGCACAGCAGACCTCTCCTGCTACGCCTGCTGCTCCCCTCAGCAGTGTGTTTCAGTCTATCTGCCTCTTCTGTTCCCTGCTCTGTCTCACCGCCTGCACCTCTGACCTGTACCCCAGTTCTTGTATGTATAAATAAAATCTTTAAAAAAAAGGTAAATTAAAAACTGAGAAAGAAAAAATGCACTCTTTTTCAAAGGCTTATGGATGATAAGAAAACTAAAACAGAAGATGAATGTCCTGGCTTGTTACAATCATCATTCTACATAGTAAAAATTAAAGAGAAACATTTACTAGCAGAGAAGAAAACTAATATGTAAGTTACAGATATTGAGTTCATATTTATTGCCTGCTCAAAGAAGGTAGCAAGTCTGGAAGGTAATAACTTATCAACAAAATCTGTCCCCAGCAGTTTTATAGAGTATTGGCAGTGATAAATGATTCAATAGTAATACCATCATAGTTAATACCTGCCATGTCCACCATTGACTTTATACATACTCAGGTGGTTCTGTTAAAGAGAATTAAATGCACAGCACTATATGGGAAGAATTAGCCCAAGGTTTTGCTATGACAGGCAGTAAGCTAGCACATTATAACATACAGGTTATAAATAAACCAACAAAGGTTAGGGTCATGAGAATTTTCTTTTAGATATTGCTGCTGATTTCAGAGTATGGCATCACATCATCAAATAAATTAAATATATCCACAAACCCAGCAAAACCTCAAATTATCTACTTCCTAATACACACATTGGCTTTATCTCTTCCTGATGATTACATCTGTCCCAGGAATAAGCACCAGCATTTATGATGCTGTTTATTTGCTGCAAATCATTTACCTACTTAATAAAACTTATCCATATTCAATTCAGCCTATGAGTCATACTGCATTGTCAGTCAGAATATTAATATTTCAAGACATAATCCAATATAAATCAAAAGGCACTATGAGAACAATACACCAATTTGCAAAGTTTCCTATTTATTCAGCACAGGTCCATTATACTAAGCACAACTGATGATTCGTGATGTTTCATTCCTGAATCAGTAATTGCCTTAGTCGATCAATCATAAACTTTCAAGTTTGACTAGCTATAATTATATAGTCATTCCACAATATGAACAAAATTTCTAGTTTTTTTGAAAATGTAGTTATATTTTAACATGAAAGGTAAACATATACCCAAATATAAGCTAGCATATACCCTGAACCTTTTTTCAAGACTTAATATCTTTGTAACAAACACAGGATGGAGAAAAGGAAAGAGGGAGGAAAGGAAGGCAGGGAGGCGGAAGGAATTGAGTTTTTTTCTCCTTTTTTCCCCCACCATCCAGGAGAAGCGGAATTAAAATAAACATCAAGGGTCAGAAAGGGCCTGAGGTGTGGGTAGAACTGATATTACACAGCTGGTACCAGTTAATAAAAACAAGTTATTTTGTCACTGCTCCAATACCACTTTCTGAAGCTTGCCTGCAAAAGTAGGCTCAGCTTATAAGACTCAGCACAGGATACTAGAGAGGCAGCTGTGATGTGCAATACCAAAGATTGGTCCTCACTGCTCTGTAGATAAAGTTTATGGACTTAAGACCAGCAGCAATATCTAGGATGTGATTAATACTTGTTTTCTAAGTCTTATATTCACTTATATATGTGTACATGTGCTGAAATCCTCCCTCCTTCTTTCTCTACTTCCTTTCTTCCCTCCCTCCCTTCTTTCATTCCTTTTCCTCAAATAATACTCATTTGAGGATATTTGTATTTGTATTTCAGACAGATTTGTATTTGTATTTCAGACAGATTCCTGAGCTCTGCAAATGCAGTCCCCAGGGACAGAAATATAGGAACAAGTAATTAAAGGATGATGTAGTAGTAAAGTGAATGACTATGTTGGCTGATAGGTTGAATATAATTGCTGCTTGTCACATAATTTAGCCTACTTATAAGGTCATAATTCAAACATCTGAGAAATAGCTACATAATACTGATGCCGCATGGAACAATAATATTGTGTTGCCATCTCAACTCTCTCCTATAATAACAACCTTCAATTGTTACACTAACTAGTATATATTAGATTAAATCTGTGTTAGATTATCTTGAAAACATGTTTTTGAATTACTAGTGCACCTTTACAGCTTGTTTAGAACCTCTTCAGTGGCCTAGGGGTTAAGTCTCAGTGCTATTACCACTCTGGCCTGAGTTTGATCCCTGGCCATGTGCCAGGAAGGTGACCCACATGGGGCAACAGACCTCTCCTGTCCCGCCCAACAGACCTCTCAGCAGTGTTTTCAGTAGATCTGCCTACTCTGGTCTCTGGTAAGAGTCCTCTCACTCCAGCCCCATCCTCCCACACACACACCTCAATTCTGTGCAAAAATAAATAAAATCTTTCAAAAATAAAATAAAGCTAAAGTTTAAGTGGTGTTGGAAGTAAAATGAAGATTTTTGAGGACTGGAATACTGTATCAACATTTTTGTGTTTATTACAATTATTCTATAATGAATGAAATATATGACAGTTATCTCTGATTTATCAGAAAGATATATCATCAAAATCTACAATTGTGAAGCTTCCTAGGCTTAGAACAAATATAAGCAGGAAATAGGAATAGAAATAGGAAAGCTGTACAAAAGTATTTACATAACCAAGAGAAACCTCTTGAGAAAGGAGGAATTTGCAGGTAAATTAATGCAATGGATTCACAGAAAAAAGGCAGTATTCTGGAAGGCCCAAAGGTGCACTTTACAATGAATAATTCTATCAGAATTATGTGTGCAAATCAGATCAATTAAAGGAGAAGATGCTCAGGCACATACTGGACTAAGAGTTAACTGTTATGGGAATAAAACTAAAACCAATTCCAACTGAAATGGTGAAGAACATCCCAGGTGGAAAACAAACAATTCCAGAAGGAAAGAGAGTAAGTAAAAGCATTATTTACTTTTTTTTTCTTTTTTAAAAGTTGACACTTTAAAAAAGCCATGCATATTTTGTTGGGCTAGTTTTATGTTTCTATTTTACTTGAACAACAACAGTAACAAAGAAATATACAAGGAAAAGGCACAAACCTTTTTGTGATAATCTCAAA
Organism: Galemys pyrenaicus; assembly: GCA_019455555.1. NCBI lineage: Eukaryota > Metazoa > Chordata > Mammalia > Eulipotyphla > Talpidae > Galemys > Galemys pyrenaicus. The sequence goes on from JAGFMF010011463.1 coordinate 1,788,975, forward strand.
AGGGCAACTAAAGTTGTTCCCAAGTGATGACCATAGTTTTAGCAAAATTTAGAGCATACCATTTAATCTACTTGGCTAAAATTTCCCCACACTCAAATAAAATATTTGTTTTTAACTAAAGGATAAACCTATATTTAATAATTAACATTTCTTATTTAGAAATGATCTAGATATTCAGTAAATACCTGTCACTTAATATATTTCTGTATAACTTTAAGGTTTCTAGTTACCAAAGATTTTGAAAGATGTTTTTAAGTAAACATACCATAAAACATAATTACTATTGAAAAACTCATTTATACAACTTTTCACTTGTTCTGAACAATTATACTTGAACCATTCTTGCAAATTTCATGACACATTAAGCAGCTAACCATCATCTGAAGAGCTCTTTCTTACTGACAAATTTTATAACAATGAAAATAACAGTTTGATGTGTAGTAAACCGAAATAGAATAAAAGTGTTCTTTTTCATGCTGGTATCTCTAAAAATGTGCCATTTAATTAAACCAACAAATGTAAAATGGCTGTAAGTTACCAAAGTTTATCTTAGATCCTATGAACCTCTCTCAGTCAGGCATCTCAAAGATCTGGGAGAGCTGACTTTGATAAGAATTCTTACCCTGTGCTGACTTCTACCAGTTTTCCCAGGAGGCCATCTGCAGGATCTGAAATGGGGTAACAAGTGGGGTCACCTTACTCCCCAAATCTGCAAGAGAGGAATAAAATGCAAATTTGTTCCTTGTACTCTTTATAATCAAGTGCTTGGCCAAGATACCTTTTTCTTTAGGGTACTTCATAAATGTGCAAGCTTACCTAGTTTAAACACTATGTGATTTAGGGGTTTAATTTCCCACCTTTCAAATGCATGTTACAACACCACACCTATAACCAAGGTACCCATAGTTCTCCATCATAGTCCACTGGGCCCCTCCAATTTACTCCTTATCTCCTCTTAATCCTTATCTACCTCCTATCTCTCTGCTAGGCTCAATTCTAGAGTCAGATCTAGAGTTAATGTTTTAGTTTAGTTTTCTGTTTTTATTTGTTTCCCTTCCCTATATCCCCTGTGTGTGAAATCATCCAGTATTTATCTGTCTCCTTCTGACCTATTTCCCTTAGCATACTGCTCAGATGGGGTGGAGGTTGGGGGGGGGGGGTTAAATCTTTCCATTTGTAACAACAGGATGGAAGCAAAGGAATATTACTGTATTTTGAACACTTTGGAACTGTGACTAGTGCATAACAAGGTCCCAAATAATAGCTGTTGAATGAAAGAGGAATATATCATTCATTTCTATTAGACTATTCACTCCTTGGCACATTTAAGTGTTTAAACACTGATTAATAAATGCCTGTCAAGTGAAAAAAAGGGCTTATTCCAATAAACATCACTGGTAAGTGACAGTGTTTGAATCTAGAGTCCAAATATAGTTTCTCTCTTCCTCTTTTTAGTAGGAATACTTAGGTAGAAATTGGCAGTGGACTTCCTATTCTTCCCCCTTTCCAGAAATAGCCCCAATTTTTTATTTGGGCTGTAATCTAGCATACTTCTCATTTTCATGACATTGTTTTTTTTTAAAAGATTTATTTATTTATGCATACAAGCACTGGGGGACAGGCCAGAGGTGTGGTGGGGGGTGGTGAGAGAATTCACCAGACAGAGTGGGAAACAGCACAGGCGGAAGTACACTGCTGAGGGGAGTAGTGGGCACAGCAGGAGAGGTCTGCCACAACATGTGGGTCCCCCGCCTGGCCGGAAGCAGGGATCGAACTCGTGCTGTAGTGGCTGCAGTTTGCTTCATAGTGCGTTGCTTAACCCACTGCACCACCAGGGAGGCCCCCATTTTCATGACATTGTTGTCCATGTAGGTGTCAAGGTCTAAGCCAGTCACTGTATTGCTTCCTCTGGTCTCTATAATTACTCTTTTCTGTTTTTTGTGGGCACCAGATTTATTAGCAGTGTGATTAAAGTGATCCTCAGGCATTTCCAAGGATTAGTATCTCACAAAAACAGGCCATCCAAGATCTGCCCCCGAGTAGAGGATTAAAGGGGTACATTGTGGAGAATTTTAAAGCAATGAAACTGAGTGCACTCACAAGTCTAAACAATGCTAATGAGAAAATACCCTTTCCCACAAATCCATTTGCTCTCATTGCCAACCTTGCCCTAACTTGGAACATGGTCGTTTGGATACTAGAATGAACTGGTTTCTTTCTCTGGATTCAAATAGAGAAAACAAGTTCCTAAAAATTGCTGATAATCCCCTTGTGAAAAATGTGGTCCTCGGAATGCAAACAGTCCAAGGGATGTGCAGCAAAGAGATTTATCTTGACAATGTAAACCGAGTCAATTCACAGATGATGGCCCCCTAAACCTGAGTATATTAAGTTTACTTGAGCAAGAAATTTCTCTTTTTAACAGACTATAGTTTGTTTCAGAAATCTGACACCAGGAGAAAAGACTTTATTTTAAATAACGGTACTGCTAAGCGTCAAAGATCTCTTAGGAATCATGAATTAGTTTGTGTTTATTTCTTCTAGTTGACAAACTTATTTTGCAAAAGGACCAAATAGAAAATATTTTAGGTTCCTAGTTTAATATGGTAAACTTACTAATTTTTACTAAATTTAATATAGTAAATTTTAATAAATTTACTAATAAAACTAATGATTGAAAAAAATTAGGCTTATTTTTACCATCTCTGTACTATCTACTGAACTCTGCCATCATAGTTTGAAAAACTACCCTCAACAAAATGTAGTTAAATAATTGTGACTGTATTCACATAAAATTTAACTTTATAAAGTTTTCATGTGTTTAAAACTATTTTTTATCCTTTAATTTTTTTTCCAGCCATTTATAATTATAAAAGTCTTTCTTAACTTGTAGACTTACAGAAGCATATAAGTCGTAGTTTGGTGATGCTTCATTTCGGACAGTTTAAAATATTAAAATGCACACATGTATATCTATATCCATGGAAAATAAAGTATTACTTCATGATTTTGAAATTTATAAATGGTACTGATTTACACATACCATTATACAAAATGCTTCCAAAATTCAATAAAATACTTTTAGAAATATAACCATGTTGGTTCAAATCCTCTCCTTTAACTGCCTCTTAATACTGATACCATAGTGACAATTCTCAGGGATACTAAGGCTATTTCTATCTTTTTGTAACAGTCTTATGCATGCCACTTTATTTCCAGGCATAGTAAATTTTTAGGGTAGATGCCTAACTATTGCTGGGAAATGAGTTTAGCATTTAAAATTTTTAAATATGTTTAATTATTTTTACATCATCATTCAATTTTGTACAATATTTGATTTCTCCCTTAAGGTGTAATTCCCATAAAATTTCCATCACCAAATCACCCATGAACCATCACCATAGTCTCTTGTGCTCTTCCCTCCCCTACTTTGGTTCCTCCCCTCCCACTCCCATGCTGTATGTCTCTGATTTATGGTTTGCCTGCTAATATTGTTTTTTATTTTCTGACCCCTTGTTTGGTTTTTTTATATTCCTCTTATTAGTGAAACCATCCAATATTTTTTTTCTTTTTCCTTCTGACTTAGTTCACTGAGCATAATCCCTTCCAGCTCCATCGGTTTTGCTGCAAATGACATGGGTTTATCATTTTGATTGCTGAATAGTATTCCATATGTAATATACATCACATCTTCTTGATTCAGTCATCTGTTTGGGGGTATTTAGATTGTTTCCATATCTTAATTATCATAAGTAATGCTGCGATAATAAGAGGAGTACGGGTTTCCTTTTGAATTAATGTTTTTGTGTCCTTTGGATCAATTCCCAGGAGTGGAATTGCTTGTTCAAATTTTTATTAGTTTGAGGTTCCTCTGTACAGCTTCCTATAGTGGTTGGAGCAGTTTACATTCCCACCAACTGTGTAAGGGAGTTTCCTTTTTCCACATTCTCACCAGTATTTGCTGTCTCCAGTTTTTTTTATATATGGGCCATTCTCACTGGTGTGAGGTGGTATCTCACTGTGATTTTAATTTTCATTTCCCTGACTATAAGTGATACTGAGCATTTTTCATATGACTGTTGGCCATTTGACCATTTGCATTTCCTTTTTGGAGAAATGTTCTTTTAGTTCTTCTGCCCATTTTTTGGATTGTTTACTTTGCTTTTGTTGAGTTATGTGAGCTCTTTGAAATCAGTCCCTTATGAGTTGTATGGCATGCAAAAATTTTCTCCCAATCATAGAGTGTCTCTTGTTTTAGTTATTGTCTCTTTTGCTGTACATAAGTCCCCACTGTTTGCTTTTTCCTTCATTTTCTTGCTTCTGGAGCTGAATCCTCAAAGATGTTTCTCAGCTGTGTATAATGGAGTGTTTTGCCTATGGTTTTTTCTGTGTATTTTATGGTTTCAGATCTTCAAATCTTTTATCCATCTTGAGTTGTTTATTTTAAAGATTTCTTTATTTATGCATATAAGAACTGGGGTATAGGCCTGAGGTGCAGGGGGTGAGAGGATTCACCAGAAAGAGTGAGGAACAGATCAGGCAGATTGACTGAAATACATTGTAGAGGGGTACAGTGGGCAAGGCAGGAGAGGTCTGCTGTGCCATGTGAGTCAGCTCCCTGGCTGGGGATGGAACTCGTGCTGCACTGATTGTGGATGCTTCACAGTGTGGCACTCAACCCCTTGCACCACCAGGGAGGTCTCTGAGTTGTTTTTTGTGTATGGTATGAGTTAGTAGTATAGTTTCATTCTTTAAGAATTTAAAATTTTTAACTATATGGATCACATTCATCAATCCTCATAAACACTTGAAATTATCAAACCTTTTATTAATTGAGAATGTAATAGAGGAATATGTTGTTTGAATTTTTGTTTCCTTGAATATTAGTGAGGTTGAATAAATTTTTATACCTGCACTGGCAACTTGTATTTTCTATTATATTAATTAATTTTATTCCTTTGTTTGAAACTTTTTATTGCATACTTATTTTTTCTTATATAAATCCTTTCTTTTCTTATATACATCCTTTATATATTCTTCATGAAAACTCCTTATCAATAAGTTGAAAATTTTCTCTGAGAATGTTATTACCTTTTTTAGTCTATTTATGATTTTAAGCTTTTCATTCTGTTAGTCTTTTAATATTATTTTATCAATGAAAAGCCCTAACATTTGGTACAACCAAACTTACCAATTTTTGATGTCATGTGATTTCTCCCTGTTTCAAGGACATACATTTAATCATTCTTTTTTTATTCATTTATACTTATTTTAAAAATAGGTTTTACTAGCTTTGTATACCATTGTTTATTACGTTTGCTTCCAGATTCATTGTTCTTGCTTTACTGAAGTACATTACATATACTATGTCATTCAGAAAGGGACTTCTAATTTCACTTTGAGTATCTTTCCATCACCCTCTTATTTGAACGATTCTTTTGCGGCATGAATTCTAGGTTCCAAATGATTTTTGAAGAGCACTTCCAACTCCTTTGGTCAGAAAGGAAAGGACACAATTACACATACACACTTGATATGAGATGATACAGAATAATTTTTTAAAAGATTTTATTTATGCATATAAGAGCTGGGGTATAGGCCAGAGGCACAGGGGTGAGAGGATTCACCAGAGACAGAGTGGGGAGCAGGACTTGCAGATCTACTGAAATATACTGCTGAGGGGAGCAGCAGGTGAGACAGGAGAGGTCTGCTGTGCCATATGGGTCCCCTCCCTGGCCCCGGGATCAAACTCATACCGCAATGGCTGCAGAAGCCTCACAGTGTGGCACTCAACCCCTTGCATCACCAGTGAGACCCAGAATAATTATTTTTTAATGATAATTTGAGTGTACTGAACAGTTATAGTGTTGAAGACATTGTAATTAAAATATTGTAACATTACTTGGGTGTTATTAGTTGTGATTATATGAGGTAGGTTCTACAGTTATCTCATTTTACAATGAAAAAACTAAGATTTAGAGTAGTGAAGTGATGTCAAAATTTATGTAGATTAATAATTAGAATTGTGAAACACAGAAAGCTTGTTGACTAGTTTAACTTCAAAATCTCTACTCCTAGTTACTTTAAGAGTACACCTATAATTTAATGTCATACATTCCAAATAAGACTATAGCTTCTGTTAAAATTCAATAAAGCTGTGTTGCCTTTTACGACCTTTACTAAATTGAAATGTTGACTAAAGAACTGACAATGAAAATGAAGGAGGAAGTCAGCTAGATCTTTTTGGTCAATCTCCATCATCTTTTCAGTTGACTATTTGTGTAAAGGTAAGATGGTATTTTCAAGGATATCTCAGTTAAAATTCTGTTAAATAAATGCAAATTTATTTTCAGGAATGGCAGCCCATATGGTTCAAAGGACACTGCAGTATTTGTGATTATCCACAGGAGAAAGCCTAATTTCAAAGAGTGTGTGCTCACTGACCTAGTAAGTGACACATTCCTTTATGCTCCCCCCAAAACCAATACTAGGATACTGGCAACAGTTCTTAGTCAAGATTTATTATCAGGGCCTCCCTGGTGGCGCAGCGGGTTGAGTGCCGCACTGTGAAGCATCAGCTGCATAGCAGCGCCAATTCGATCCCCGGCCAGGGAGGGGACCCACACGGTATGGCGACCGACCTCTCCTGCCTAGCCCGCTGCTCCCCTCAGCAGTGTATTTCAGTTGATCTGCCTGTTCTGCTCCCTGCTCTGTCTCTAGTGAATCCTCTAAACTCCCACACCTCTGGCCTGTACCCCAGCTCTAAGTGCATAAATAAATAAATCTTAAAAAAAAAAAAGATTTCATATCAACCATGAAATAGTTGTCTATTTATATTGTTAATTGCAATGTGATTACCTTAGGGTTTCCATTGGCACTAAATATCCTTAGAATTTGTGATCACTAACATCTAAATCCATGTTGATTTCAAACAATTTGGCTATTGACTTACAAATAATCGCTGTAATCTTCACCAATTATATGCCACTGTGGGAAGCAACTATTGTGTTGAGGCCATTAATGAGCACTACTGCAGAAACTTCAATATTTGCTCCACCTGCAGCTGGGCCTGGACCTGGTAATTATGATACATCCCTAGTGTTTCACACTTGTCAATAATAAATTTCATGCTAAATGACATGAATTATGATGATGGTTCTTTGGTTTCATTCAAGAATATTTTGAATATTTTGAAACACATTCTGTGTGACATTTGATGTCACTTGTACCTGCTAGGTATTGCTGTGTATCAAATTTCCCCAGTACTTATTGTCTTATCTTAAAACAACAAACATTCATCTCAGAGATTCAGGTACACCTTAATTAGGTGTCTCTGGCTCAAGGTCATTGCAATCAGAGTCATCCTGGGCATCTCTTTTCTCAAGAATGGACTGAGCTGATCCACTTTCAAGCTCACTCATGTGACAACTGGCAGGTTTCTCTATAGGGCAGTTAAGAACAAAGCAACTGTCTTCCATTTGGACAAAGTTTGTGACAGACCATGATAGGGTATTTGAAGCAGAAGTTAACAATCTTTTTCTTTTTTTCTTTATTTATATATATTTGACATCAGTTGTAATTCCCATCACCATTTCACCAGTGCACCATCACCTCAGTCCCTTGCGCTGTTATCTGCCCTCAACTCTCTCCCTCCCCCCTCCCCACCAAGTGTCCCCAATTTGTCCTTGTCTTTTTGTTTTTGTTATGTTTTTATTATTATTATTATTGTTATTATTCTTTTCCTTGATCCTTATTTGTTTCCCTTATATTCCTCCTAGGGGGGAAATCATCCGGTATTTTTCTTTTGTCTTCTGACTTATTTTGCTGAGCATAATCCCTTCCAGTTCCATCTATGTTCAAAATCTCTTTCTAACCTAATCCCATCACTTCTGTTGTATTTTACTCATTGGAAGTCAGTCAAAAAATTCTACTTCACACTCAAGGGGAGGGCATAATAAAATAAAATACCAGGAGGAAGGGGTTATTTAGAAGCTACCTACGTTACCTACTTATACAGGTTTTTAGCTAGGTGTTGGGGATGGTTCTGCACTGCCTGGCTCAGGCTCTTAAACTTTGTGCCCAATGGCAAACAAAAATGACTGTGTAGTAAAAAAAACACCCTCTAAATCCAAAATGAAGTTTCTAAAAACAAAGTCTCTAGCCATGCAAACAAAAAGTCACATCTTCAAAAAACTGTAAAATTAAAAATAAACAAAAAAGTCCAAATACATGTAATGTCTTGTCCAAAATTTCCTACGTTCAAAACATACCAAAAAACCCCATAAATATAAAAAATAATTAATCCAACTATTATTGCTTGCTTATAAAAAATAAATTATATAAACAAAAAACAAAAAATAAACTTTCACTACATGCATCACAATTCCCTATCTAGTTTGTCCTTTACAAATGCATCCCAAGTCCAAAATTCACTAAAAATCCATAGCTAGGTACTTAAATTTAAATAAAAAATCTGCCCTATGTCTAGCCCTATAGCGGTCTAGAAAATTCCGTTTTGAATGGACTTTCATCTAGCTTCTGTCAAAAATTAATTTAGAATAAATGATATATTATAATGATAGACTATGGTGGGAAACCTAATCCCTGGTTGATGCACAGAATCAACTTGGGGGCTTTAAAATATACATGGTTGTCTGAGTCTCATTTCAAGATTTACTGAATCAGAATTTCTGAGAGTATGAACAAAAAAATATATTTTATATTTTGAAATACTTCACAGATAATTCTGATGGTCCATGTTTGGGAAAAGCTGATACAAGGCTTACATTTATGTTTCATTCCACTAAATTATTATTTTTCAAAATATGGACTATTGAGCCTATGATCACTAAATCATATATTAACTATATCTTAAGCCCATAAATGAATCTTGTGGACAATAAAGCTAATGAGCTAATGAACTATCACTGTATGCTAAGATCTACTCTTAAAATACCTTGGTTTGGTTCCCTAGTATTTTCATAACTAACAAACTAATTTTGAGTTTGCTTTGATTTTGTATACAAAACTAATTTTTATTTTTGTGGATACAAATTCAATTATAAAAAATCAACAACAAAAAGGTATATGGAGAACACTTCAACATTCTTTGCAAAATTACCACTAGGAATATATATTGATTGTGATTTGAGAACCAAGAAGCTGAAACATGAAGCTTCATGTTTAATGATATAAATTATACCCAGTTTCTTTTTGATGTTCCTTTTCCTACATCATTATTGACACTGTGAAGCAGAAAATTCTTTGTTAAAATCCATTATTACAATATCATTCAAAACATAGTTTGTAATGCAATTATCAACAGAATCCAATAATTTAATAGATCCTTCACTTCAATATGACCTTTTGAGATCAATGAAATAACCTGTCAGCCTGAGCTGCTTATTTATTTGTCTAACACTTTAGGTAGCATTAACAACAATTATTCAAAAATAAATCATTGTTCTTCCATGCTTGATAGCATATGAAATCTATCCATGGATGCTACAGCAGATAACAAATTATATAAGGTGGGGCAAGTAAAGGGGAGATAAGTAGAAAAGTAAACATTTATTCTTCATTACATTTGTTTATCCATTGTTCAGGAAACTATAATAAGAAATTTGTCATAGTTCTGTGTTTGATTTGGGTTCAGATAAGTATTGGTTCAGAAGAATAAGTATTTGTGGTATTTGAGACCCTGTTAATCTTAGATTTCAGTGGTTCTCATTAAAACTACTAGCATTTCTATTTTCACTTTCTCTTATCTGTTGACATTTTGTAAATAAATATTTAGACACCAAGTGACTATATCTACAAGTCTTAAAATGTGGAAAAAAAATGAAAAATATTATCATCTGTTTCCTAAGTTTGCATGTTTTGTCTTATGCTAACAATACTAATTAAATCCAAACAGGACAAATAAAAAATAATGAGAGACTCTATTTTCATATATATTCACATAAAAATGCACAATAATCAGTAATTTAAGGACATCATATATTTATCTAAACTAGAAAATATGTATTTTTATAAAACTTTCTTTTTCTGAAAGATTTTAATTTCTAACAGATACACTCTTATGTTACATTTAGATTCTGTTTTACATTACTGCTATATTGCTTTACATAATTAGAAGGTCACTGAAAATAAAAGTAGTTTACTTTCATTCAATTAACACTAATTGAGTGTATATATTATGCAGATGTTGTACCAGGTTCCAGGCAAGACTAAGAGGAATAATCATGATTCCAGCCCTTGGGGAGAGTACACAGTCCATGGAGGATACAGATAATATATGACTAATGGCAGTAGAAGTGTTGACATACTGAGCTGTGAGAACACAGGAGTGAGGGACCAGTCAGCAGTTCTGGGGAGTGACTGGAGGGCCAGTGCATAGTGGGAAGATGTTATAGGAGATGGACAATAATGATGTTCTGCACACTTCATTCCACAGGAAAAAAAATGAAGTCAAAAGATTTTCCTCAGAGTTATATTCGGGAGTCTTAATTATGCTCTCCTTGTATTTCATCATATGCCTCCTTGTTGCAGTTAAGTGTACATATTCCATTTTCACTGAGAACTGTAAGTCCCACTGAAACAATTTTTAGAAAAAAATTTATTTTCATTTGTAAACCAAATGTTCCATGGTCTTACCAGCCTTTAACTGTCTCTGGACAAGCTACAAAATGAAATTACATTTCCTTGAGTAACTAGTATGATGACTTAGAAACGGTGTCCTGTTCAGCTGCAGAGAAGTCAGTCTGGCCTGGGGATGTTTGTGTACTCTACGCATCAGTCTGCCTTCCAGGCTCTCTTCCAGCATTCTTTTCCCTCTCTACCTGGTGAGCTGCACCAGCTTCACTGTGGGTCACTTCCTGATACTCTTAGCTGGCAGTGTCTCTCAAGTTATTATCCCTTCACTATATCCCAAGCTTTCTTAGTGGGGTGATATTGTGTCCACAGGGGTGAAAATTGGTTGTTGGGGCATGAAAATATCTTACTCATTTAATGTAAAAAGTGCAGAAATACATGTAATACATAAACAGGTATATTTTTGTGATATTAAAATTTTAAATTTCATGGAGGAGGCAACTGGGGGGAAATGTCTAACAAGGCTCTTTCAGGACTTGATGATGAAAAGAAAAACAAAAAAAACTTGAGAAACACTGCTGTAATCTTTTATTCCAAGTTTGGGAAGAGTCCTTTCCCATAACTTTTTATAGTCTAGCTGGGGCTAACCTGCATGTCTTCACAAGATTTTGCTGAAGATTTAAAGGGTTATGGAGATGAACATACTGGGCTAGTGCTAGCTCTGTCCCAACTTGGAACACATTCTCATCGGATACCTCACAATGAATCACTCTGCCTACTTCTCATCACTAGTGCAATCTTCTCTCCAGCAAACATCTGGATGTGTTCATGTTTAGGTTTCACATTTCCCCTCTCCAATTTCTTTCTCTGTTGAGGAGCTGTCACTTACCTGGGTGATTGACAATGGGAATCCCCACTCCTCCTGGAGTATTCAACTCATGAAGGGTGACCTTGCCTCATGACCTCCAGAAAGAAAATTTTATTGGAATTGGAACCCTAATATGATGCAATACAGTTACCACATGTGTGACAGCTGGTCTTAAACTACTCTAAGATTATAACCTCAACAACTTAATCTAGGTTCAAATTAATTAAACCCAACTCAATACTTTTTCCAGTTTCCTTTCTGTATGTGAAGAGAAATCTTTACAATAATATCAATGATTATACTGCCCAAACTACAGTATAAAATTTAGAAAATGGCAAAATTTTTTAAAGTTTTGCCAAAGTGTAAGAGTTAGGTAATACTGGAAAATCTATTATTATTTTGTCTTCATTTATTCCACAAGACTAACAAGAGTTCCCACAGAGTTGGAGTTCCCACAGTTGTTGGGTTGTTAATAGATGGTTTCATACTATTTTAGATTAAGATATACACTAATGGTATGTGAAAAGATTCCTGCAGGTTAATCAACACATCCCTGCTTTCCAGGGACTTTCTTGATCTTAGCAGTGAAAATCCCAAATCCTAGGAAACCAGTCAGTCTTGGGCAAACTAGTTTCCAGCCATTCTAGCAAAGTGACATCATCTCATGACAAGTATTACCATCCTTTCCCGTGATGCAGTCCTTGGGGTTGTTTTCTTGATGCTATATTCTTCCTTGTCTTATTTCTCACTTTAAAAAGCAAAGCTATACAGCAACTTTTTTTCATATATAACAAATTAAACATTTTTATCTTATAATTAATATGTGAATACACATGTCTTTCAGAAACTGAATATTCAGATGGTCATTCTGTAACAGTCCTTTGTAATAGGAGATGCTATCATTTTTTGACAGCAGGAAGTGGGTGAATCATCCTAGGTAGTAATGACAGTTTGATGGTTGTCAAGAAAAAATATTTTAAATATTGCATGATACTGCTTAGCCCTATGCCCCTCCTTGTCAATGCCACTGCTGTGTCTCCTGAGAGACCCAATATGTTAGGGCATGTCCATTAAAAATTGAAGCTGTATAAGCTATTACAATGCAAAATAGGAATCAGCTTCATGCTGTGGGTAGCACTGAAAGAGGCTTGTTACATTTACAAAGATTACTTTGATAAGAGCATCCCCAGTTGACCAACATATGGGTACTGATGAGGCTATGTGTCTCTCATTTAATTTATAGTTGGAGCTTCCACCTTTGAGGTTTAACTAGCTTTTCAGTGGTACATTTTGCACCTGTTCAGTATTACTAATCCCAGAGACTATTTTCTTCTTTATCCTGCAGAATTATCTAGAGAAGCCAATTAAGAAGAAGAAAACAAAATTCAGGGAAATAGAATATCCTAGAGGTTATGAGACAGAACACATGAAGGAAAATGAATTCATCTTTTTTTTTTTTTAAAGATTTATTTATTTATGCATACAAGCACTGGGGTACAGGCCAGAGGTGTGGGGGGGTGAGAGGATTCACCACAGACAGAGTGGGGAGCAGAAGAGGCAGATCAACGGAAGCACACTGCTGAGGGGAGCAGCGGGCACAGCAGGAGAGGTCTGCCGCACCATGTGGGTCCCCTCCCTGGCTGGCAGCAGGGATCGAACTCGTGCTGCAGTGGCTGCGGTCTGCTTCACAGTGCGTTGCTTAACCCTCTGCGCCACCAGGGAGGCCCCGGAAAATGAATTCATCTTTGAATTTGCTACTATAATTTAAAAATTTTATATATTAGATGCATATGTATATTCACACATATTTCAGGAAGCTTTTAATGAGCTATGAAAACCTCTATTAGTTCCTACATATATAATTTAGATATTTATGAAATTCCTAATGCATAAACAACTACAGACAGCTCTTCCTTCTCTCTTCTCCAGAAAGAATAAGGTTCAATGTCGTATAACTTCCATATCAGCTAGAGGGAAGCAGAAGATGTTTTCATTTCTATTTCACAAATGGAGAGACCATTGCACAAAGGCATCATGATACCTACAGCAACCTCCTAACTGCCAGTGTGCCTGAAATATGACCACACCAAAGCTTTTATATTCCTGTGAATATCTGTCTTCATTTCCCCATTTCCCCTTTTTTTTTGTTTTGTTCTAAAAACAAAGTATATTAGGCTTTCAAAATATTTAATTTCTGGTAGTTTTTTTTTAGAATAATGCCTAAGCACAGACAGGAAGGAAACCCAAACATCAGGTATTAGTTTTGTGCAAACTCTTAAAAGAGGGCTTTTTTAAAAAATTTAAATATATGAACTGAATAAGTGGACTATTTTTATACTCTGATGTATCAATTATAGCAGCTATTACTTTTACTATCTTGATAGTGTGACCGTTTTTTTGCTACTACTTCATCAAAGGCAGTCACCTGATCTATGTCCTAATTCAATTGTGGCATTAAATATTGGTATTCCAGAATTAAATAAGATCATTATGGAAAATTTATTCTACCTATATTAGAAAGATTTCATAGTGTCCTAATTGCTTAAATGATGGTTCATATTTTGTTAAGATAAAATTATACAATGTTGTTGTAATATTTAATTATGAACAAAAGACTTGACTGTATTATAGGGAGTTCTGACCAAATATGTAAGTTGAACTATATGTTTCAATTTCAATCAGTTCAATCTCAAAATTTTAGATCCTCAAAAAATTGTTGCTATGCTTTTTCAGTAATCCAATCCTGATATGTGTTTCCCCCTCTCAGTCATTATATGAATAAACTTGATGCTAAAAATTTTAGACAAATAGAGTTGGGAAAATTAAGCAAGTTTTAAAGATAACCAAAGTTTTTGAAGTTTTGCTATATGCCTATTATTTTCTTTATTGTTTCCTTTGTTAAAAGAAACATTTAAGGTGTAAGTATTATTGGATGCAATAAGTGGATGCAACACTTTTAAAATAAGTGTTATCACGATGGAATACTATTCAGCAATCAAAAGAGATAAACTAGAGTCATTTGTAGAAACATGGATGGAGCTAAAAGGGATTATGCTCACAAAATAAGTCAGAAGGCTAAAGAAATATACCAGATGGTTTCACTCCTAGGAGGAATATAAGGGAACCAAATAAGGGACCAAGGAAAAGAATAACAGCAATGAAAACAAACAAACAAACAAAAACCCACAACACAACAAAAACAAAAGATAAGGACAAATCAGAAACACTTTGTGTGTGTGGTGGGGAGGGGATGGGATGAGGGCAGAAAGAGCACAAGGGACTGAGGCAATGGTGCACTGGTGAAATGGTGGTGGGAAATGGGGACCACAATTGATGTCAAATATATATAAAGGAAAAATAAATAAATAAATTTGAAAAAGAAAAAGCCTTTAAAAAATAAAATAAAATAGGGTCTCCCTGGTGCTGCAGCTGGTTGAGCGTTGCACTGTGAAGCATCCGCAGCACAGTGGCATGAGTTCGATCCCCAGCCAGAGACCCACATGGCGCAGCAGACCTCTCCTGCCTCACCCACTGCTCCCCTCAGCAGTGTATCTCAGTCGATCTGCCTGTTCTGCTCCTCACTCTTCTCTGGTGAGTCCTCTTACCTCCCATGACTCTTGCCTGTACCCCAGCTCTTGTATGCATAAATAAATAAATCTTAAAAAAAAGTGTTATTATAAGTTCAACTTTATTTCAAGAATTCAAAATATTTTCCTTAAAATCTCATGGCAATAGTACATTGGGAAACTTGGAAAAATGGTAGCTGCTTCATTCTTCCAGTAACTGGTTAAACTCTGCCTACCTAATCCCAGTTCAGTTGAACTGACTCACAAAAATGCACACAAAACCAAAGGATGATAAATTAGAAAATTAAGGAGAAAGGAAAATTAGGACCAAATGAAATCTAAATAAATGGGTCAGGAAGTCCACTATTTGCTCTTTGACCTCTGTATCAGTGCTGCTCAAGATTCTCTCTACCTTCAAGTCAACTGGGAAGCTTTAAAAATATAACCTTATCGGGAACCCCACCTGAGACCCATTATATCAGAATACTGAAGGTGGGGTCTAGACACTTCAGAAGTGATGTAAGTTATTGTAATATGTAACCAGGATGAAAAATCATTGCTCTATCCCAAAATAAATATCCCCCCCCAAAAACCCCACAAATACTCCCTCCAATGTGCTCTATTCAATGTAAAGATTAGCACATTGCAGAGCAACCAGTTCTGTCTCTTACATCAATATTTGATTTATTTGAAAACCATTTGGATTCCTTTCAGGAAAAATTAAGTTGTCATGACTTGTTTCTATGGAAGCAAAACCAGAAAGAACTAGAGAGTCTGAGATGAAGAAGGATTAAGCTCTCAATGGTGTTCCAATGACGGTGTCCTGGGAGAAAGAAGAGAGGCAAAGAAAGAGAAGCATTATGACTAAAGAGAAGGGTGTCAAGACTACAAAAGGATCCATCAAGGAGATGATCCTAGATACAGGCCTTAAGGACTAAGAAACAGCTGTTATGGGAGCAGATGAAGGCATGTACTGCCGCTAAGAGTACTGTCTGCAGAAAGCGGAGAACTGTCGTGGTGCTGGGAGTTCTGGGTAGGAGAGCAGACCCACACAGCACAAGGGGAGGAGATAGCCAAGCGATTACATTCCAGAGGAGTTCTTATACTACATTTCTTAAAAGAATTTCTTTATTTCAAATTTGGATTCAGTATGAAGAAATTTCCCATTTGCCTACCCTGAAGCGAAAGAAAACTGATGGTGACCTGTGTAGGTGGCAGGATAATTATGGAAATATCATGTTACAGGGGAGAGAGAGGGGTACCCCAGAACCCCCAAACCTGCCCACTTGCCGTGAGTTTTGCCATCCTTTGCATTAAGACAAACATATAAGGCTTTTAATGGAAAGGAACTTTAATACAATTTATAAACAAAGAATATAGTTACTAAATCAGGCATTCATAGTTACCCATCCCCTCGAGGGTAAAAGTTCAGCCAAAGAGGAATGGCCCAAGAGCCTGCCACGAGTCTAAAGGACCTTTTGGTGAAGACCCATAGAAAAGGGTCAGAAAGAGGCAGACAAATCTGGGAGGAAAAGAGCAAAATCAAAATCAAGATAAAAGTTGCCATTGTTAAGCTCCCCATGGAGTCTCTTACCTGCATCTGTTTCAACCAGTCCAGGACCAAAAAGCAAGCACAGTTTCTTCACATGTCTCTCTGCTCCATGTGCCTCCTTCAGGTCTCCTTGCTACTCTCCATCCTGCTTCCTTCTTCCTTCTTTTTTCCCTTCCTCTCTCACTTCTTCTTATTCCTCCTCATTTACATTGTCCTCTCCTTAAATTTTTTCTGCCTCCCATTTTTTGAAATGAGTTACCAGGCTTTGCATTCCTTACTTTTCTAAAAGTTGGAATTTCAGTGGACTAAAAGGCAGAAGAAGTCCAAAGCTGTCTGTATTTAGAAAAGCCTTAATCAGTTGATAGCTGGTGCTCCAGAGAGTAAGGCAAGAGGGCTCTTAACAGGCCAAAGGGTTATGAGATAGAACTGTCACTCTGAGCCAATCAAGACAGGGTCTTGGCAGGGGGTTACCAGCATTAGCTGAAATTTTTCACCTACAGAGTAGGGGTTCAGTAAGTCAGGGCACTTGAAGGAAACACAGCAGGCAAAACCCCTGAGAAGTCAGTAGCTACCAGGATATAATGGACCTGCACATTCTGTCCCATTGCCATCTACCATAAACCTCTGAAAGTCAGGCACAATCAAAAGTGGGAGAAGAGGAAAAAGGCCTATAAAAACTCAGATACATTCCTTAATGTCTGAAGAATAACACAAGGAAAATAATCCCACACACTCAGGTTTAGGGACCAAAATTGATATATAAATATATGCAGAACTTGGCCTACAGAGGAATGACGAATGCCTTAAACTGTAACAGGGTAGGGAGAGGTAGAATCAACTGGGTTTCTGCTTTCAGCTGTTGGGGGAAGCCAGAGGCTACAAGAGCTGTGAGCAATGGTCAAGGACAGTAAAGGGTGTTATGACTGAGATCCTTGCAGACGTGCAAACAAGTCTGCTGACTAGAGCTTCCCAGCTCTTAGGATTGAAACATACATTCCTTCTATCCGGAATAAGATAAATAAAGCAAAAGGTTGTTAGATGATAGTAGAGGCTAGTTACATGCAGGCGGGCTTGGTGCACAACTAAGCAGCCTTGTACTTCTGGGCTGTGCTTTTTTGTAGCAAATGACATAAGCTTGTTACTTGTTCTCCTGCTCAATAAAAGCTACGGAGAAATTGGGAGGTTTGCTATTTGCCTAGGAGAGCAATAGCCCTCCATCTCCATACTGACATCTTGTTTGCTGGACTCATCTCTGTTTCGCCGAACACACAGCACAACATCAGCACAGTTGTTTCTGGAGGTTACAGCGACATCAGCTATTGGCAGAACTTTTAGAACAGAACTACCATTTATTATATACAAATTAAGTGCAAGGTATTTGCTTACATCATCTCATTTTATCTTCATAGCAATCCTATCAATATAAAAGAATCACTTTTACCTCCTTTTCAAATGAGACCAAACCAGATAATGTCAACTGGATAAGGTAACTTCAACAAGGAAATAGGGAACCTGGTTTCAACCATAAGCTGACATGACAAAAACCTGTTTCCTTCACATCATTCCTATATCCCCTCCTACAATCTTTATGCTACTATTAGCAAAAACATAAGCTAATAAATAAAAGAATAGGACGTGTCAGAGGAGTACTTATCTATTACTTTTCTCTCTTGACAACATGGAAAAACTCTGATAAAACTGGCTGAATAATGCAGGACTCAAGTGTACTTCACTCCCTAGAGATAACTGGGAGAAAAGAATCTTCAGTATTACCTAACCTGTTCTTCCACTGTATCTCTGCATAGTTTTTCCTTTTCCTATGACTATAAATTTTTCTTTGCTGAAGACTAATGTCATTTACATTTGTTGTGCTGTGATAAAAGCCTGGCATAATTTTAAAGTAGCAATCTCACCAAAGTTACCTTCAAAGAGACTATCCAAAACTAAATGCTTAAAGATCTCTGTCTCTACTCTTTATCTTAAAATGGATATTTGAGAAGGAAATTCTTTAACCATACATTTACTAGTAAGGAAAATGGATTGTACTTTCCATATGCAAGGCAATATTTTTGATGATCTTTGAGATATTCTGGTACTTTATGCACCTGTCACTTAGTTCAGTCTTAGCAGTTTTGTAATCTGACAACTTGTTTAAGTGGTATCAAGCAGCCAGTGAGAAGTTCAGCGAAACAGGGGAAATAATTCATAAATGGAAGTTGTTTTTTAAGAAGTGGTTTCTTCATAAAACCATTTCAAAATGGGACCTCATGAGTAAAGTGATCTTAAAGCATTTCCTAACTCTGTGTTCTTCTGTCTTCTAAGATGTATACATAGGTATATTTTAGAAAATCCTTAGACAGAGACTGTATAGTTATGTTCATTCTGGGGCATTTTGAAATAGAAAGGGTGTGCATGTAGAGAGACAGAGAGAGAAAAATAGCAGTGGAGAAAGAGAGAGAGAGAGAGCAATATATATATATATATATATAGAGAGAGAGAGAGAGAGAGAGAGATTTTGGAGTTTTATTTCCCACTATATATTATTCTTTAAATTCCACAGTTTTCTAGAGTGGACATTTATAATTTATAATAATGGTTTATAAACAAAATAATGTAGAAGAGGCACAAAAATAGCTTTCCAGGATTCCTCACAAGAAGGTGGACACTGTAAAACTATTATTATACTACTTTTAAAACTATACCTTGAAAATATTAAATGCCAATTAAATGATGCAAGATGTCCTTCTAAGTACAGGTGATGCAAGATGTCCTTTTAAGTACAGGCAATGCCTCTGAATGTCTAGAAATGGGTAAGGGGCAAAACTATATCTGTAGTAAGTCTCACAGTAAACAACTGGCAAGTCTGAGCCAAGGCACAGCTGACTGAGTCCTTTAGGGAGCTGGAAATAACTGAACACACAGCCTCCAGACCTCTTCACCTTCCTTAGGAAATACACCCTCGTGGCACTAAATGAAGTTGGGCTTCACAGCTTTGCTAGACACAAGAGAAGGCAGGGAGGCAGGGAGTTCAGAGCTTTTTGTCTTTCCCCATCTTCCCACTCCCAATCTTTGACATTTCATTTTAAAAATGAACTATCTTTATCGGTTTGTGTATTTCCTATAGAAAGAGAATTTTGGAGACTGAATTTGAAACTGGGGTCAGAAGAGCATTGATGGGTAAGGTGGTGCGAGGTGACCGCAGGGGTCTGCTGACAAGCTGGTCTGCTTGTGCTCTTGTCCCCACAGGCATTTTTACCCATCGCTGCTGATTAAGGAGCAGCTCATGGCAGCTTCTGACCAAAAGTGGGGTTGTTTTGCTAGAAGAAGCTTCATTTTCTAAGAACGAGTTATAAAGACTTTTTTCCCTTCTCGTTTTTGTTTTAAAATAGGACTGTCTTATCTGAGAATGTGTTAATTAAGTTATCATGTATTGCCTTGTTTCTAGTCCCACACATTTGAGATGGGTAAGTTACTCTTTAGAATATGCTTTCTGTACTCTGAGTTGGAGTAACTTCCTAAGAGAGCAGTCTGGATGGATTGGGCATAAGGAATGGGCTTGAAGAAAAAGAGAGGAGCAAAGGAATGATCAGAGCAAGCTGAAAAGTGAACAAAAATCTCTGCCTTGGTCTGTTCTCAGGTTTACTTATCTTGCTATTTGCCTCCTAATCAGATTTGTTCTTACCCACCCACTGACCTCCATTTCCCTCTGACACTCTTAAGCTGGCCTTTTATTTAAAAAAAATCTTTGCTGCTTTGGCTTTCCCAGTCAGAAAACTACCACCTCTGTTTCAATGGAGTGTTGTGCTTTGGAAATGGATAGCTCAGACATCTGAAAATTGAGCTCAAACAAATGAGCATGTAGTAGGCACCTACTGTATTCAGTGACCCTGGGATAGTACAGAGAAAGACAAAGATTAAAATACTGTTTCTGGCCTGGGATAGTCTGGGCCCTATTCTGAAGACAAAACAATTGTTTTCAATAACAATAACAAGCACAGCAAGAGAGCTGTAGCAATGTAGGAAGGAAGAGAGGCCTTCAGAGAATTTCTCTGCTGCCCTGCCCGAACCCCTAGCAAACTCCTAACAAAGTGAGGTGTGACTTCATGTTCCCTACCTCTCAGTGCCTCTTGCCCATCTAACTGGTATTTGCTAAGCCCTTACTTAAGTCAAGGGATATCCAGTGCTATGAATCTGGAAGGATCTACTCATCATTTGAAGTGCTACTAGAGGGGCAGGACTGAGGGTTGGAAGATTGTTCTAATAGAAAAAAGATTATGTGAAACATATTCAGAGACTATAATCCTGCCAACTTCTGCAACGACTGACCACATTTCATCAAGAAAATTTGGAGGACATAGTTCTATATAGATGGTTGAAAACAAGACTTATGGGGAAAACAGTTCAGTTGATGTCCTTTCTCTGACACTGCTCACCAACCCATATCTGTTTGCTTCCATGGCTTACTCTCATTCCTTCACCTGTAACCTTTCCACTTCTCATTTTGTGTCCTGTTGCCCTTTTCCTTTGCTCTGAGCTCCCCATAGCATCCTTACCCCTTACAGATGAAGACCATAGGCACAAATGCATCACCAGGTCCTCAAAGCTCTGAGCTTTCCCACACAACAAAAATTCTTTGTCTTTGGTAAGACTCTCCTGACTCCTTCAGTATTCATTCACCTTTTTTCTCTGACTGCCTAACACAAGTCCTGAGAGTTGATATGGCTGCAGAACAACATTAATGGGAGCCACACATGTTCATATTCTACTTCTTCCTTTCGCCTTTGGGCCACAGTGCCCCCTCCCCTCCCCCTCTAAAAATCTGCAAGTTCCTATGCATCCTCAACTCTCCACTCTCCAACACCCCTGCTCCACCACCCCTGCCCCCCACCAATGGAACACTGTTTTGGTTCCCATTTATGTTGTCTGAAGATCTAGTGCATGGCCTTGACTTTATAATAAAGGGTTAGAAAAAAATTTTGTTTTCTTACACCTTCTCCACTCTATTGTGCAATTTTGGCTTTCTTATTTTCTCTCATATCTTTGTAAGATTTCCTTCCAGACATTTCTTCAAATGATTTGACAACAGTCTTGTTATCTTCTAAGAACCCAATATAATTTTGGCTGTTTTAGAAAAAAAATGTCTCTCTTTTTCCATCTCATTAAGAAACCTCTGAAATCTCTCTGAAAACACATGAAAGGGGTATAGAAGGCCTCCCAGAATCTGAAAGTCCCATGAAAATTAAGGCCCATTAGTGTTTCATAACATCAAAGATTCACCCATGCATTTTAAAATGTACTGTTGTGTTTCAGGTGTGGGTGGGGTAGGCTGTAAAAGCAAACTTACTTGCTTCCTAGTTTATCATAGGAATCAAAGAATTGGAGAGAAGAGAAAAGGGGAGAACAGATAGCTCTGACTCTTTTCATCTCAAGTTATTTCTGAAATGACAAAATAATCATGCCAGGAAGCTCAGGCCTTCTTCATGTCCCCACCGTGCCACGACTCTTTCCCTTGACTGAGAAAGGATCCCTTTCAGTCTTTGGCTACTAAGCGGAGGCAGATGTAGCCACAAGGTGTCACCATTGCTAAAATAGATCTCCACCTACAGAATCAGCCATGATTATGTATATGAACTTAGTTTTTATTTTTTTTTTACAGGGTCTTTGGGAAAGCTACTATTAGGTTGGCAATATTAGTTGGCTCTTTCACTTTAAAAGAACTATGACCTTGGGTAGGCTCAGACTTCTAACCCAGAAATTGGATAGAAGAGCATTCCTGTTTTTCTGATAAGGTTAAGCTTTAGAGAACCCAGCACAGCTGCATTTCACGAGCAGCACTTGGTATTCACGAAACAAAAGGTAACTTAAAAATGAGGAATGGACTTGAAAGATAGAAGTGTGGACAAGGGTGGCAAGTTTGAGGCCAGTTTCTTTTTCTCTTTCTTTTTGAAATTGAGTTTGAGAACTAGAAGAGTACTACTTAGCACACAATTCTGGTTATTGTGTGCTAATAGCTGTGCCACAGGAATAAAAATATTAGGTTAAACCAGATACCATAGCATCCTCTGAGTCACCACATTAAAGTCACAGTAGAAGTCTCTGTAGAGCCCTAATAAAAAATAGTTATTGACTTCATTTGTTGAAACTAAAACTCTCAAGTCTCTTTGCTCCAAGAACATACATTTTTGTTTATTAACACCCAGATTGAGAAACTTTATTTTTTTTTTATTAGTTATATTTGACATCATTTGTAGTCCCCAGGGGGTACCCACCACCATTTCACCCGTGCACCATCACCTCAGTCCCTTGT
>JAGFMF010011463.1:1812221-1842938 GCA_019455555.1 Galemys pyrenaicus
TGGTTGGTTTTTTCAATGTGTGCCATTCTTACCGGTGTGAGGTGGTACCTCATTGTGGTCTTGATTTGCATTTCCCTGACTAAGAGGGATGTTGAGCATCAGATTGAGAAACTTTAGTGTGGTTTGACTTCTTTAGAAGTGAGAAATGATGATGAGAAAGCAGAATCCCAGAGAACAAGGTCTGTTCACAAAGCACAGCCTGGGATGGCAGGGCTGATCTAGAACCTCAGTTGTGGCAGAGTTTGCACCAGCACACAAGGCCCTTGTACTCATTCTCTCTAATCCTGTGTTTAGCACAGTCAGGTTGAAAGTTTGAAATCAACCACAGTAGTTGGCAAAACACCACAAACGATTATTTTTCCCAGAAAGCAGATTTACCAGCATACCATTATTAGAAGCAGGTTCCCAGAGACCAAACCTCATGGTTCAGTGACTTTTTAGTTTCTAAGGCACTTCGAAGAAGACAATCGAGAGAGGAATGACCAAGACTTGGAATATTAGTCCTGCTAAATGTACTTGATATATTTAACACCTATCATTGATGTCATTGGAGGGAGACTAGAACATATACCTTACATGCCATAAGGTATTTCAGTTTTCCAGGGGATTTTAACCTAACTTGCCATAGGCAGTTAAATTCCAGGATGAAAGAATAATGTTTACTAACTGGCCAGTAACTCTTCCAATTAAATCCTGATCCTGGGGGTAGTTTCAGAACAATTCAGTGTCTTCCTCTACCATACCACTGGTTCAGACAGTTTGTTACCAGATCCTTGGAATCTATCCTCTTATACTAAACAGGGGTTTTGTGACTCTTAGGAACTCTAAAAAGTCTCTTGTGCTAATGTGTAAATGTACCAATAGAGAGAATGACAGCCACTGCTGGAATATCTACTCCATGCCAGCCACTGCCAGTTCCACTATGTGGAG
The DNA here is from genome assembly GCA_019455555.1 of Galemys pyrenaicus. Taxonomy (NCBI): domain Eukaryota; kingdom Metazoa; phylum Chordata; class Mammalia; order Eulipotyphla; family Talpidae; genus Galemys; species Galemys pyrenaicus. The sequence goes on from JAGFMF010011463.1 coordinate 1,813,152, forward strand.
CACGGAGGCCATGTGCCCAGGACAGGGATGCTGTGGACCCCAGTCTGTCCTCTGCCTGCACCTCTAGTCCCACTGGCAACAGCAGTGGTGCATACTTCTACAGCCATTCCCAGTCTTACAGAATTGAAATGCAGCCAAATTTAATAACATGCCACAGTCACACACTAATTCCATCTACTAGCCTTTAAGTACCATGATTTTGGATAGAGTCACTTCAGTTTTCCTCTAGATAAGGAAAAAGGGGAAGAAATGACCTTCTAGCAAATACATACATGAACAAGAAAGAACCAGTGAACAAACCACTCTGGTGTGGTCTCTGCCTGCTCTGTTTAAGACTCACCCTTCGGGATTATGCTCAGCGAAGTAAGTCAAGGCAAAAGAAAAATACCAGTTGGTTCCTCCCCTAGGAGGAATATAAGGGAACCAAATAAAGATCAAGGAAAGGAATAAAAACAACAACAATAATAATAACAACAAGAAAGAAACAAAAACCAAAAATGAGAAGACAAAGACAAACTGGGGACACTTGGTGGGGAAGGAAGAGGAGAAGGGTGGAGGGCAGATGGGAGCACGGGGGACTGAGGTGATGGTGCACTGGTGTTACGGTGATGGGGAATACATGGGGATTACAATTGATGTCAAATATATGTAAATAAAAAAATTTATATTAAAAAAAAAGTAAAAAAAAAAACAAAAAACCTCTCCCTTCGGGCCTCCCTGGTGGTGCAGTGGGTTAAGCAACGCACTATGAAGCAAACCATAGCCACTGCAGCACGAGTTCGGTTCCTGCTGCCGGCCAGGGAGGGGACCCACATGGCACAGCAGACCTCTCCTTCCTCGCCTGCTACTCCCCTCAGCAGTGTGTTTCAGTCAGTCTGTCTGTTCTGTTCTTGGTTCTGTCTGGTGAATCCTCTCACCGCCCTGGACTCTGGCCTGTACCCCAGCTCTTGTATGCATAAATAAATAAAATATTTATTAAAAAAAAGACTCACCCTTCTCTCAAACAGGAGAGTAGAAACTGAGCTGTTCTGTGCTGATGGGGACATTACAGAAATATATAGGAAGACAGAAACAGATTACTGGGGTTCATTGTTGGCTTCTGGGCAGAGGAAATATGGAGAGAGCTAGAAGGTTAAAGTAGTTTTTACAAGTATCAGTTTAGGTGTTAAACCAGAATGACAAGCTGCTTCATGCTTCTTGAAGATGGCTTCAAATCATTCATCAATTGTGTCAGTCACAACAACATTTCCAGCAGAAAGTGTCTGAAATCTGACGTGAAACTGAAGTAAAAGAGAGGACAGCAAGCAAGGACAGCATCTGCAGTGCTGCCTGGGCTGTGTGGAGCCATGGTGGCCACATGCCCATGAGAGGGATGCTGTGGACCCCGGTATGTCCTCTGCCTGCGCCTCCAGTCCTGCTCCCAGCAGCTGTGGGTCCCCAGGCCCAGTAATGCGAGAAGCCTGGCTAAGAATCCTGGAAGTGATTAAAGGATGCAGTCACTCCAACTACACACGGTACCTTGTTTAATCCCACTCTATTTGTGGGATAGAGCACTGTTGCTATGGAATCACTTCTGCATTCAGGCCTGGATACTCAATTTGTGCTTTCTATGGTCTACTGGTTGAACTTCACACAGATTTATCATCCTATCATATTTTGTTGACAAATTTGAATTTGATACCATACAACTTGAACTTGAAATCATTCCCTATATAACTGTTTATGGTTCATAATCTTGGCTCCATTTCTCGACAATGGATTAAAGTTCAGTGATTCATGGTCAAGCTTCCAAGATTAAATCCTCATTATTTAAGGATCGATGAATCACCTCTTTTTATATATATTGGGTTGTCTGTGTCTCGAGATCCTTGTGCTGAATATCTATAATTTCCTGTAGAAAGGCGAAGAGTGTGACTACCAGAAGCACAAGTGCTTTCCAAAAGGGAGCAAGAGGAGCTGACAGGTGATCTCTGAGGCAGGTTGCCATGTTCTTCACTACATGACCCCAGTCATTCTTCCACATGTGGCTTGGGGGCTGTGTGCCAGCTGACGTTTCCATAACAAACAGGCTCAGACTGGAGGGTTAGGGTTTGTGTGCTGTGACCAGTGGTGACAGTGCTGTATTGCAGCTGCAGAATACAGCTGTGGCAAGAAATGGATGAGAAGGAAAGACTGTCAGAACAGGAATTCAGGGTCCTTCCAACATGGCAACTGTGGGGACTTGCGGCCCCGCTCCAGATTGTTCTCACAGTGTACAGGGCTCCCAAAGAGGACAGGTGATTGAGAGTTTTAACCCATGCACTCAATCATAGTAACCTGCACACATATTGCATTGAGAACTAAGACAGTTTAAAAGTGAAAAAACAAAACAAAACATGAAAATTATTCTTATATGGTCAGAATTTTATTTTTTTATTTAAAGATTTATTTTATTTATGTATACAGGAGCTGGGGTACAGGCCAGAGGCGTGGGAGGTGAGAGGATTCACCAGAGACAGAGTGGGGAGCAGGACTGGCAGATTGACTGAAACACACTGCTGAGGGGAGCAGTGGGTGAGGCAGGAGAGGTCTGCTGTGCCATATGGGTCCCCTCCCTGGCTGGGATTGAACTCACGCTGCTGTGCTGCGGATGCTTCACAATGCGGTGCTCAACCTGCTGCTCTACCTAGAGGCCTGATCAGAATTTTAAATTTACAAAAACAAATGTAATATTAAATAGGATAGCCAAATCTCCTATTAAATGAGATTGGTGCTATTAAATGAGATTGATGAATAAACTTCCACTGCCTGCCATTTTATTTCAGGTCCTAGAAGGCACAACATATTCAGAAGTTAATTATGAAAAGGGAGGGAAAATAAATCACAGTCTTTATGCACTTATCTTCAGCCACCACAGCACTGCTTTATCAGAGGATGTTAGAATACAGACACATCAACAAAGCTCACTTATTAATTCTGTGAACAAAATTAGATCATCAGAGTATGTTCCTAAATTATTGGATCAAAGCTGAATATTAATAAGTAAATAGATATTTCAAAACAAAGCAGTTCATACTCTACAGAAAACTCTCTTATTTCTTGTATCCCCTCTCCCCAAATAGAATCTTCCCCAATTTGAACCTATAAAGTTTGTTCTTTTTGCCTAGATCACCTATACCTGGGGGAGCTGCTGTAACTTGCTGTTTTGGGAAGGCAAAGCTTTCCAGAGTCATCCAATCACAGTTCAGTTACTATATGCTTGCCTTTTTTTCTCCTTGCTACATAATACCTTGTCTTTAACAAAACTGGTTTTCTCACCATTCTACAAATATAATGTTTTTCTGCCCCTATGTGTCTACTCATGCCAGCATTTCCAACTAAAATTCCTTTTCCTTCCAGTTTCAATTCTCAAATCCTATCCATTCCTCAAAACCCAGCTAATAAAACACCTAATTTGGTCACAAACTGAGTAGGATTTTGTCTATCTATGATAATCTTAAGTCATTCAGTCTTTAATCCCAATGATTTTAATTAAACAGACCTGGGATGGGGCTTCTTAATCTTCACTTGTAGAAAAATGCCACCAGTTAATTCTGATGCACCAAACCTGGGGATCTTTCCTATTATAGACTGTCTGTGTCACCACAAATCATATATTGAAAGCTAATCCCCAATATGATGTTATTAAGAGGTGAGGACTTTGGAAGGTAATTAGGCCTTGAGGGTGAAGCCCCCAAGACTGGTATTAGCACCCTCGCAAAAAAAAGACTCCAGCCAGACATCATTTAATTTCCTATTATAAAAATATTAAGCCTAGGTCCCTACATTTAAGATTGGAAGAAAATTTGTCAGTCTGTGGGGCATTGATTATTTATATTCATTGCCACAGGTTGAGACTTGACACCAGTTAGTTTACCAGTAACTTTGGAAGTGGCTGATAAGTCTAAATATTTGGTCTAATTGCTTGACAAACAACCATTGTCTCAGTTCCTCCACCTATGGAGGAACTTTCATTAAGTATACATCTAGTTAAAATTAGTGAACTATTGTTTTGCAAAGAAGACTGAATCCTATTTTACTTAATTTACTTTGTATTAAAATTGTTCAATTAAACCTGGGAAGAAAATTAAGGTGTTCCTCTAATGTTTATATAAAAGCCATTTTTCTAAATGAGTTTCTGTGTGAATATACATAACATTTTATCAAAAATTAATAGTCTTTGCCTGAAAAAAATCATAATAATATATATTAATTATCTAAAGTGGTAGTTTTATTTATGGCCTCTTTGACACAGCATCATCTCAGTAGCTATGATCAACCCCAGAAGCTATGAAGAAAATAAAAAAGGAACTGACTGTAGGTTTTTCAACTGAATTATTTCTGTTCTACACTATTTGAACTGTATGGTGAGTAACATGATAATGAGTTTCAATTAAGTTACCTTTGCAAAATTCTGCCAAGAAACAAAAATTGGGCCATATAAGGTGGGATGTTCAGTAAGTATTGTCTTGTTATTGGTGAACATATATGCTTAACTCCTTCCATTATCTGTGATTCAGAATCACTGATGTGTGTTATGGGGTTTAGGTCACAACTACAGGTGGCTTAGCAGGAAGAGAATTACTAGGCTAAACAGTCATAACTCTGTATGTTCTATGAAACCTGAAAGGTATTTTTTGGACTGCCCTGTCCTAATCCTTATAGCAGAATGATGAGGTGAGGTGAATGGCCTGAGAGAAGGGATTGGAACTAGAATAGCATATGCCACTGTGTTCCTCACAGAACAAAATTCCCCTAAAAATAAATTAATAAAAAATAAGTATTCCATGCACAAATAATTTGTGAAACACTATATATTCTCTATACCATCTTAGAAATCTATATAAATAAAGGTTCTGAAATTCCTGCAGGTAAAAAATGTATTCATAGTATTCCAATTTTTTAAACAATATCTTCTGAAATTTTCCTGAACTAAGCCTTTATTTTGAGAACTGTCTATGAAATCAGAGTCCTGGCATCTGGACACATGAATTTTGTCTTACAAATAGTTTTACGAATTCCCCAAACTCATAAGAATAGATCACCATGCTTAAATGATTATACAAACAATATGATTTCTTCTGAATGTCTGCATTCCTTCTAGAATCTGGGGTTTAGGAATGTGCTAAGCAGAGGGTGCCTATGTTACCAGTACCCAACAAGAACCTGGACTCTGAGTCTCTAATGGGTTTCTATAGTCAGTAATGGCATGCACGTTGTGACAGCCCACTGCTGCAGAGATGAGGTACATCAGTGTGATTCACTGGGAAAGGATGCTTGTGCCTGCTTTCCCATGAATTTTGATGCTATGCCTTTTCCCTTCTGTTGATTTTCTCTAGGCAAATCATAACTGTGAGTACAAATGTATGCTCAGTTCAACTAGCACACTGTAGAAAATGAAGGTGTTCTTGGAACCCCCAAACACATATGGTGAGCAAGAAGTCACATATGGTGAGCAAGAAGTCATTTTTGGCCCTCATAGAACTTACCATCTAATGATATAGATGATAAACTAGCACTTACTAGAATGATCACATCTAAGCTTATGACTGAAAGAAATTATTTTTATTGACAAAATGAAAAATGCAGATAAGTAATAAAAAAACTGAAACTGGACTAGAGACATCAGAAAAGGCTGAGATGAGGAGGAAGAGTTGGTCTGAGTAAATGTATGTTATCTACAAACCTTATTATGAATAAATCTACCACCAGACCCTGATAATACTATACCATACTCTATTGGGGTCCCCTTATACTTTTTCATACCCCCTCCCATTCGAGTAGCTTCAGTTCTGCAGTCAGATTTCAGGGTTTTTTTTTTTTTTTTATGTTTGTTTGCTTTGTTTCTTTATATTCCATATACGAATGAAATCATCTCCTGTTTGTCTTCTCCAGCTGACATATTCTGCTTAACAGAATCCCCTTCAGTTCCATCCATGTTGTTATGTTGGCAAGAAATCACCCATCTTTTATAACTGAGTCCTATTCCATTGTGTCTATGTACCACATCCTTTTAATCCACTAATCTATTTTTGTTCACTTAGGTTGTTTCCATAGCTTTGCAATTATAAATGGTAATATAATGAATTTAGATGACAGAAGTAAGGATATTGGTTACCTTAATAGTAACTGAGCAGCTTAAGAGATACTGAGGGTACGAGTAATATTCAATTTCTTGATTTTGGTAGAGATACATTAATACATATTTTATGAAAGTCTGCTGCATTGTTTGTACAAAGTCCATACACTTCTTTAGAGATAAGTATTACTCAAAATATACCCCCACAAAAAAATCCATTTGAATTAGTATTTTTGTATTCTTTAGATTGGTACCTAAGAGGAGGATCTATATTTAATGTTTTGCAAAACTTCCCTGATGGGGTCTGAAAGAACTGAAACCAAAAAATACATAGAGGTTAAACACTGTGACACTAGCTTCAGAAATGTCTTTAGGTATTCAACTAAAATGACAAAAGAAATAAGAGCAAAAATGAACAAATGAGACTACATCAAATTAAAAACTTCTGTATAGTGAAAGAAATTATCATTAAAACAAATAAGAGAAAATATTTGTATATATCTAAAAAGGGTTAATTCCAAAATCTACAAAAAACACAACAATGAACAACAACAAAAAACAATAAAAAATTGGGCAATAGAGCTAAGTAGATAAGTCTCCAAAAAAGACATACATCTGGCTAATAGTGGCATGAAAAAATGTTCATCATCACTTATCAGGAAACAACAAATCAAAACCACAATGAGATACCAACTCACACCTACGAGAATGGTCCATATCAAAAAGACCAGAAATGGTGTTGGTAAAGGTATGGAGAAAAGGAAACTTCATATACCATTGGTGGGAATGAAGATCTGGCTTTTTACATACATAACCTATTAACCTGCACTTGCATCCCTAATTATATATTCAATGGAAATTGTGTACATATATACACAATGATGTTCATAGCAGCCCAAAACTACAAAGAACACAAATATTTTCCATAGAAATATGGATTAAGCTAAGTGTATTTGTATAATGGAATCTTATATACCAGTGAATATGAAGAAACTATCAGTAGATGAGGCAAAATGGAGGGATCTAAAAATGTAACAATGAGCAAAAGAAACCAGAAATAAAAGAGAACATTAACATCAACTTGCATAAATGCTTAAAACTAATCAATGGTAATGGAAGTCAGGTTGTTGGTTACCTTGATTGATAGAACTTGCTTGATAGTAACTGTGAGTAGCAAAAGAGATATTGAGGGTAGTAGTGTTATTCTATTTCTTGATTTTGGTAGAGATACATAATATGTAGTTTATGAAAATGTACTGCATTGTTTGTACACTTCTCTAGAGATAAGACTTACTCAAGGGTGTACAAAAAAAAATCTGAGTCCTTGCTCTGTTATTATCTTGTCTTATTATAAACAAACCTTTTTATTTGGAGAAAAAACTCAATTTCATTGAGCCTCAAGTTTCTTATCTATAACATGAATGAGAACATCTGTTTGTCTTTTCTTAACAAAAACTAATTGCCTTAATATAGGATATTGTGATCTGATTGGTAGACATGCTCTCAATCTGTGGTGTCACTTCAAAAACGTCATACTTTCTTGAGTTTACTTTCAGTTATTCACCACCTAATTATCCAGTCTGTGGTTTTCCTGGATATAAGCTCAGACTTTCTTCTAAACTCTCTACCCCTAGGAGAAATTTCAGCAGAATATGTGGAGCTAAAAGAAAATACAGCTAATTTTTTCTCTTTTTATTATTATTTTTTTACACTGTAGAAGTCCCCAAGGTTTTCCACCATCATATCACCCATGAACCATTGCAGAAGTAAAGCTAAAAATAGAGAGTCAACTAATCCAAACAAAGGAGCAAAGAATATGCACTGGGACAAGGAAAGCCTCTTCAATAAATGGTGCTAGAAAAACTAGACTGCACCATACAAAAGATTGAAATTAGACTATCTCACACAACATACAAAAATCAACGCATATGGATAAAAACACTTGAATGTAAGACCTGACACCATAACATATATAGAAAAAACATAAATAAAACACTCTAAGACTCTAACACTCAGAAGCTTTGTTGAGGAGTCATCTCCAGAAACAAAACAAATGAAGGAAAAGATAAACAGCTGGGACTACATTAAATTAAAAAAAAAAGATTCTATATAATAAAAGAGCATAATAAAAAGAGACATCACACTGAAAGGGAGAAAATTTTTGCATACCATACGATGGATGGACTGGTATCAAAGATGAACAATTAATTTTTAAAATATTGCACTGATTTTGAGGGAAAAAAATCAACGTGGTTTAAACGTTTCCTACAATATAGTTTCTAGAGTGTCAAAGTGATAGAATTGTGAATGCTAACTTGAGTCTCTAAAATTGATTTTTATTATGAAAAATAAATTGCTATCATCTTTTGTTTATTATATCATAATAGATCAGGCATACTGTGTGTATATAGATATATATATGTGCAATAACTATATATGTTTTCACTTATTCATACATGCACGCACATAAGCAATGCATTGAGGAAGTCCATAAGACCTGGCTGATTTTCACAAATTTAAATATATTTTGAAATTTTGCTTCACAAAGAATAGCTGGTGATTTTGTTTGTCTAGGGCAGACTATCTTCAGAGAATAATTCACCTTCGTTTTCTACATGTGCTGCTCCTTCGGAAATTCTTCTATGATTCAATATGTATCAGTATGAACACCCCTATTGAGTTTCCCATTTTGTTTCAGTTATCAAAATTCCTTTCTGCATGTACTCAAATATAGACCACAAATCTGGTGGAAACAATATCGGTGATCAAACAGCAATATCTTGCATAAGTGTCTTCATATCTTATGTGCAGATAATTATTTTTGAACTGGTCAGTAATTTCACTGGTGTCCTCAGGCAAATGCAGCTTAAATTCATTAAAAGCTCTTGGCATTTCATCAACTGAAAGGAATACTAATGCACACAAATGATGCATTCTTAAACTGAAGTTTTCATTGTTGTAGAATCACTTGGCCAATCCACTCATCCAGATTTTCTGCCAAATGAAATGGGTTAATGGGGAAAACAAATTTATTTGTGACATCTTGAAATTCATTTTTAGGAACCCTGATCAAATTAATCCTAAATCTGTATTATGGTTTCAGCACTCAATTTAAATCCATTTTCTTCTGCAAAGTCCACCAACTTTTCAAACTTAACTCTGTAGTATACTTTATCATAAGTTACATTTTCTTTCTCTTGTTAGTATAGTATGTGTATGCAAAAATATTAAAACTTCTTCAGTAAGTGAAGAGATGTTTTGTACATCTGTGTTTGAGACAGATTAAATTTCTCCTGATTGGAATTTTTCTGGGTAAAATGATTTATGGAGCATTTAAAAATATATTTCTCAAATAAATCCATTTATTAAATGTAGATAAATGTAAACAATTTTCTTATTTTTCCAGAATTATATTTTCAGGATTTTGACTTTTTGGGATTGTGATTTGGCGGCTTTAGGAATTTCTATTTTTCAAACGTCAATAGTCAGAATTATGGCATTTGGAACAGAATAATTTAAAGTTATGATTAGCATCAAAAGATAGCATGTAATCTATTTATTTGGTTATTCATTACATCTCACTATTTGACTCATACAAAATGCCTAACAGAAAGTTATCTTTTTAGTGAAATCATAATTTTAAAGCATTTTATATTTGTGATTTTTATCTTTTCACTGAAATCTGTTTCCTCTAAACCCCTCATTTTAAAACAGGTCTAAGTCTCCCACCCTAGGCTCCAGAAATTTGCCCAGGATTCCAAGAGACTTTTGCATAAAAAAATCCCTGAAATAAGAAAAGAAACAGCCGCTGTCACTAAGAAAACAGTGGAGTTGAAAGGTAAAAGAACAGAAGCAATGAGCAATAGAGATAGAGGTTAAAATTTTAGAAAGGACAGAAAATATAATAAGTCAGCTTAGAGTAGGTAAACCAAGACATCACAGTGCTTTGATATGGATAAGAATTTGTTCCTGCCTAAGAGATTAAGATCATTGTTTCTGAGAATCTGCACACAAGGCAATTAAAGAGGAGACAATAAGCTTCTTCTGGGTAGATTATGGGCCCAGCCAGCATCAGCCAGGTTTTTCTTTCTTCCATTTTAGTTAAGAGGCTAATGCAAAAAAAACCAAAACCATAATTAACATGGTCTTTACAGTAGAGAGAGGTTCTAACTTAATTCCTTAAGCTTTCACATAACTTGCAAAAAGAAATGACAAGTTTGGGGTGAGACTAAGATGTGGCACCCAAGTAAAGGATAGATAGCACTTCCTATGAGAACACTTTTGGTAAGTAAAATGATCACAACCTGTCTAAGAACAAACTTAAGAACTTCGTGTATCAGAATTTGGTCTTTTTTCCTCTCCATTTGTCCAGCAGTTCCCTGAAGACTTTTGCCTTATCTGTAAGAGAAAGACATAGAAATGGATCATCTCCAAGGTCCTTGACAGCAGCTCGGACAGGCTATGACTAATCCGTATGTATAAATGTGGTACTTCATACTATATGTAACACCACGTTTCCTATGGGAAGAACACTGGGCTACAGTATAGAATTATGAATCTGACCTTTGAAATTTAAACTGCTTTGTTTGTATTTTCACTGCTTTCCTAAGGGAGCTATTCATGTCACTTTAGTATTTGGAAACAAAAGTAGTCCTTAAAGCAAATTGGTGAAAATGATGATTATCCATCATTCAACACTGAGGTATGTCCCAAGAGCTAGTTGAAGGACATGTGGCTATTTTAGGTGGAGAAATGAAGCAGGAGAGGAAGTCTATTAATATGTCAAATATAGTGTCCACTAGAAATCCTGGGAGACTCAAACTCTTGAACACAAATGGATTTTGAACCACTTGATGTTTCAAACAATTCACTCTTGCTTAAATGTATAAAAAAAAATCTTTCCAATTTCCCCCTAGAAATATCTCTAGCTGTCTCAATTATATTTTTAAAGTAGAAATATTTGGGTATATTGTATTTTTCAAAAGTCAGCAATATTCAGCTTATATTTGCCTTACATTTATGTTTGCAGTCAAGTTGAAAAATAGTTTACTAATCTGTTAATCTTTGAACACAGTGAGATTTACCCAATAATTTACAAAATAATTCTTAATACTTTTGATTAAGAGACAATAAATTGACTAACAAAGATGCAAATCATATTTCTAAGAGCTTCTGGTGCAAGAGCTTACTCTTCTTTGTACATAAAAATTGAAAACAGCAACAACTCTAAAATCCACTTTTAGGACACACCTTAGTTCAGAATGGCTTAGAGAAAGACTTGTATACTATATGGATCATGTGGGACACACTTAGGTGATGATTATTGCTTGGTAAGTGATATTTACAATAAGAACCTAGTGGGTTACAGATACAGAGTCGCCTTATACCTTATATCACAGCACATGCTATCTATGGAGCCACTATATGAAATAGACTGATACCAATAAGGTGTGTCTAATGGTGGGTCTGTTTCTTTTAAATGACTTTATGTGAAAATAAATTAATGGCACTTTGGAAAGTCAGGTATGTGTTACTTTCTTTGGTCACATTCCTGGGAATCAATTCCTGAGACAGATATCTGTGAACAAGTTTACTAAGAATTCTCAGCAATAGTATCTTTGATTGGTGAAGTAGACAAGATTAAGCAGAGAGAGAAACTGAACTGTGGTATAGTCATAACAAGGCCTCAGCTATGGAACTAGGATGACCTTTCCTAGTTCAGAATTAAGGGAAGGAAACCAGGCTCTTGTACAGTCTTTCCTCCAAACGTACCAGTCACTGGACAAGGACTGCTCTTGAGTAGAGGGGGCATACACTTGAGTAATGAAAAAACAATTGGCAATGGAAATTTCTAGTGAGCAGCTCAGACATAGTCTTACATTAGACATCAGACCTGACAAATGAATAAAGCGGTGTCCACTCTAGAAGGGAGACTATGTCATTCAAACTACAATATCAAAGTGCACGAGGGACTGAGGAGATGGTGCACTGGTGAAATGGTGGTGGGAATTCCATGGGGACTACAATTGATGTCAAGTATTTATATATACACACACAAATTAATTAACTAAAAAATAAAATAAATTGTAAGTAAAAAAAATACAATATCCACTATAATTGATCCTCTGCGCTGCTAAGACCCATGTACTCATAGAAAACTTTATCCTATTAGGGAAACTAATTACTATAAAGTGCCTATTTCTGTCTCTTGTTACATTTTTTTTACTAGAAGTCTAGTTTATCTGATATACATGTGGTTGTCCCTGACATTTTGGCTACCATTTGCATGTAAAGTTGTTTTCCAATTACTTACTTGGAAACTAGGTTCATCTCTGATAGTCATATGAGTTTCCTGGAGACAACAGAAAGTTGGGTTTTGTTTTCTGATCCAACTAGCACTTCTTTGCCTTTTGATTGGTGAATTAAGTCCACTTACATTTTGAGTGATTACTTTATTTCTTCTTCAGAAGTTGAATCTTACAGGAGATTGTATTCTTAGTTGACAAAGTTTATCTTTAAGTACTTTGAATATGTCATCCCATTTTCTCCTTAATGTAGGATTTCCCAAAAGAAATCTGATGTGACCCTAATGATAATATCTTTATCTGCTTTCCCCCAAGCCTCAGGAGCTTAGAAGACCCAGAAAATTGGTCAAACTGATTTGCCATATTACTAGGAAAAATATGAGTTCTGGTTAGTATATTTGGGATCTCTCAAACTATATCATTTTGATCCATGGAAGAATTAGTATAATGGTTCTCAGACCTCAATGGGCATATGAATCAACAAGGAGTGTATTAAAGCCCCAGGAATCAAAGGTTCTAATTCAGTGAATTTAATTTTGGCATTTTTATCATGAAAAGTACTCCAAGTGATTTTTATCAGAGGTGCTTAAGGACAGCACTTGAAAACACAAACCAACAGGACCCACTTAAGGAGACACCGAGTAACTGCAGTTCCATTCCTTGAGGAGTTTTGGCTACTAAGAAGTCAAAGATATCATAGCTCCTGGTAAAATACATTCTTTGATGTATTTTAGTAATTGTGCCTATTAGGGAGTTAGGAAGATTTTTCCAGCCAATGGAAAATAAGTAAAATGTAGGACCAATCGAGTTTTATTTTTCTCTGTTCAGTGATGAAAGAAAGACATCAGAGCATGAAGAATTGGTTCAAATATACTTTAAATAACTCAAATAATACTCAAATGACTTGATTTGAACCCTTGTTTCTCATCCAGGGATGCTGATGACTCCAAAGGCAATGTGCCACTCCATAATTTGGAATGCTCAGCCATTAACCATGATGTATGCAGGGAATTCCAAACAATTTTTGTGAAATGAAATGTGAATAATAACTTTATCATTCTTATTTTGTCACTTTTAATTGATAGAAAAGCTCCTGTTTGAATATTTGAATGAAACATTCATTAATACACCCTTTAAAATACTATATATTTCCATCTTCTTTAGAGAGTTTGAAAATTCTTAATTATTCTTTAATTATTTTAGTTCTCTGTGAAGACAGCAGTCACACTGGTGACTGCAAAGTGTTTTTGAAAGTGTCTGTCACAACTCAATTGTACCACAACCATTTTCCAGGTTCCACTAGACTAGCACCTTGAAACAATAGATGTATCTGTCCCTTAACACTAATACAACAGGCAACCTCTAGTTCTAAAGCAAAAATGTTATAAGATGTTCCATTTTGAAAGGCTGTGGACAATGATGTTTCACGTCTGAATCAGAAGACTCCAATAACAATAAATCAGCCAAAAAAGATGTGGTTGGCAAAACCACAGAAATATAGCCATCCTTTGTCCTGCTCTAACCTTGAGTTCCAGGATGAGCTCAGCTGTTTTATTACATCTGGAGTCCAAAAGTCACCTGTGCCTTCTGGTGGTTTTATCACCAGCCCAACCGGACCTGCCAGTTACTGTGAGGTGAGAATTATATACACCATGGGACGTGTAACCTGTAGAGCGAAATAATGATATTTTTCTGATATGATATATTCTGAAAGAGAAAGAAAAACATTTGATAAACCAGGCTGAAAATTTTTGGTGTCATGAAGATACTTCCTGAGTGGTCAAACAGGAAGAAATGAGAACAATCTGAGCTGTTTGCTAACTTCTTGACTGAAATTCAATGGATTACACATATTTTGTCATCCATGATTAGTGATCCCCAGACACTCAGGAAGCCTGATTCATTTGAGGGACATTCACATGTACATGCTCTTTCTGTTGCTGTTTCCCTTTATCTCCCCATTCTTTGCCCCCCCTTCTCTCTCTCTCTCTCTCTCTTTCTCTCTCTCTCTCTCTCTCTCACACACACACACACACACACTCCTCTATAACAACCTAAGATCTTTATCACAGTTTATCTCCGAGGACTTGAAACACTGGCATGTTTCTAGTCTTAGAAGAAAAAGAAAATCCATGATTCACCGTGATGTTGGCAAACACACTCACTGTGACAAAGCTCTTTTTCCCTATGTACTGGTTTTACTAAGTTATATTTGCAACCCTGTTGTTGGTAGATATAAAACCCATTTAATTTGTATTTTACTGGAGAGTCATTTAATCATTTACTAACTAGGTGTGAACTATATACAAATCTTATCCCTCAAAGATCTCACAATAAGGCTGGGATTTGTGAGGCACTTGAGAATTCACAAAGTATCCTCCCCTGTGAGAAAGAGTGTTAAGGACTATTTATTTTGTAGAAATCTAACATTCTAAGAAAATTATAGGGAAATATGAGTACAGACAGGAAGCTAATTAAATCTGTTTATCACCATATTTCTAGTCTGAACGAAAAATCAAACTTGTTTCCTGAAGGAAGGGACGAATGCTGAATTGACTATTGGATGTATAATTGACTGTGTTTTGTTCTTTCAAATTGCTCTGAAATACCTCTGCTACATTCTACATTTTCCCAGGGAAGAAGGCTTTATAGTGCCTGTCTTATTCCATTCTATATAAAATGCAAATTTTAAATTACCTGGACTTTTCGAAATATAAATTCACATAAAGTATGATTTCATGGATGGAGGTGTTAAGTGCCCCCCAAAAAGCTGGCCTCCTTTGTTAATGAATGTAGTTTGTCATAGTGACAGGAGGTTATCTTAATCAGGAGAAAAAAGTAGATCTAGAAATACCTGTGAAAGTTATCTTTGGTTTAAGGTACACTGAGCTGAAGTCTTCTCTGGTATTCAGAATACACACACAACAAACTATGCATAGCTAGAATAATGCTAGGACAAGGTTAAGTTCTTGATTGATAATTTTATTTTAGTGAAAATGAAATATTTTTAAATGGAAGGCACTATATCCACTACATTATCCTGAAAGCCAAAGAAAACAAAGCCAGGAGAGGTATTCAAATCATCACTGACAATCGGAAAGGGCATCAGAAAGGTCTGGAGACCTCCTGCTGTGCCAAGCTGACCTTTTCACAGCTGGAAATGAAGGAAGGACTTAGGAGATCTGGGGTTGACACCTGGACAGTAGCATGTGTTACTCAACTCTCTGGGCAGCAGTTATTTACAAACCATTATAGAAGAACATCAGTGTGCCAGCAACCAGTAGGGCCATGAAAACCACATCCAGTCTGTCCTGGGACCAGTAAGGCAGTGCTCACAGCAACAGTAACATTTCTTATCTTTCTGGGGGATGAAGCAAAAGGTAGAGATCATGAAACCCATCATCCCCATCCTCGGCATCCTGTTTTCTCCTTCCAGTCTCTCAGGGAAGAGGGGTGGAAGCTGTTATTGACTTGGTAGGTTTAAGATTGGGTGCCAACCCTGGAGCTGTTCTCTTAGAGATAGGCTGGTGCCCAGCATGTAAATGCTTAATCACCACACCCAATTCTGATGAGAATAAATGATTACAGTACTTGACCTTGGAAGAGACCAGAATGGCCAGATAGAAATGCAGGTGTCTGAGCAGTTAAACTAATTCAAACAACTGCTGTCACATTTGATTCAGAAAAGGAGCCAAGAAAATTATGGACAAGTTAGAATCTGAATGAAATGTTGATCTAGTCCACTCTTATAAGATCACCATGGATATGTGATATGGATAATAATATTTAAGATGGATTTTCCAGTTTTTATCTTCACAATGCAGTAAGTTGGATGTCATTTTACATTTAAAATACTAGAACATGGATATTCAGATCAACCTTTTGGTCATACAGTTAGTCAAAAATTCTGTTCATTCTATGACACTTTTTGCTGTATACTTTCTTTTCAGAGATCACATACCATTCAACCTTTCTTCTCTCTTGACTTGATGGTTTGCTGAGCACCAAAGTAAATACAGTAGTATCTTACTATTTGTAATTCTTGAAATTAAATATAGTTACCTTTGGGCTGAAGAAAAGGAAATATCACTATATTTTACCTTTCAATAAAAGGTTAAGTACTATTTGTACAGGAATGAGTTTTATAGAAAAAGTACCAAGAATCATGTTTGGTACACAGTAGGTATATCAAGAACAATTTCTTTGTTTATCTTCCATCCTCTGAAGAAGTGTTAACTAAAGTCCCTGATTATTATTTTCCCACATTCAATGAACTTATAGTCATATTTGACAAAGAATTAAATTTTAATAGTATGAGGTGAAGAGCCATAAATGAAGGTAAACTTACCATACAGGTTAGAGAACCTTAGAGAGAGGAGGAACTAGCTTTTTATGCAGAAAATGTTCATAGAAAATTAAGGAACACAGCTATTGGGACTAATAAGGAAATTGGTCATGGTCCTTCTTACTACCTACATCCTACAGTTACTATATGTAGTAAGCTCTGCCCTGAACTGGTCCAGAAGTCATCAGTAAGAATGGAACCAAATCACCCTGCTTAAGAAACCAGTCGCAGAAGTGGCTGTATTTCTCATTTCACAGAAGTTTACAGTTAATAACCTTGATCAATAGTACTAAGTCTTAGTTCTACATATCCTGAGTTCTACATATACATATACATATACTTAGTTCTACATAAACTGAGATAGGTCTCAGTTTCCTCAGCTGTAAAATGAGAGTATAAGATCACCATAGTAAGCAATTGTTTGAAATCTAACATTCTATAGTTTTATCTAGAGTTGAAATTAAAATTTTTAACACAGGCCTTCCTGGTGGCCTAGGGGTTAGTCTCAGTGCTATCACCATGAGGGTGTACATCACAGCCTGAGTTCAATCCCTGGCCAGGGAGGTGACCCACATGGTACAGCAGACCTCTCGTGTCTCTTCTACTGCTCCCCTCAGCAGTGTATTTCAGTGGATCCACTTGTTCTCTCTACTCTGTATCTGGTGAATCCTCTCATCCCTGCGCCTCAACTTCTGCCCTACATTCCAGTTCTTCTATGCATAAATAATTTTTTAAAAATACAATATATAACATTTTTAACAGACTTCACTTCATGGATAGTTGTGTTTATCTCTATGAGTATTCGACATCTCACTGCTTTCATCATAAATACCTAGAATTTCATCCATAGGAAGACAGACAGACAGATAGACAGATAGATAGAAAGATAGATAGCTAGATAGCTAGCTAGATAGATAGAGATATATATAGATATGTGTATATATCTAGATAGTGTGTGTTTGTATTTGAGAATATGTTGTCCATTTAAAAACTGGTAAAGCTTTACATTAAATTAATTCATTAATTTTCATTGTATTTTTCATTCTGTTTGTATATATTACACTAACAGTTTGTATATCTGTCGCTACCAATAAACAAAAATCTGCATGAGAGAAAGGAACTGGATCTGATTCATCACTGAGTAAACAAGCTTAAGTGACTGCCTCAGAGTAGGTGCTCGAAAAATATTTGTTGGAAAACAAAAAGACAAGGACAAATCAGAAACACTTTGTGTGGGGGTGTGGGGGAGGGAATGGAATGAGGGCAGAAAGAGCACAAGGGACTGAGATGATGGTGCACTGGTGAAATGGTGGTGGGAAATCCATGGAGACCACAATTAATGTCAAATATATATATAAATAAAGAAATAGAGAAAAAAATATTTGTTAGATATGCATGACAGATTGGTTGACTTTTTCCATTAAAGGCTATCAGTAGGCACATGTCCAATATAAAGGGAGAGAAGGTCTCAGGAAGGAGAGCATTTAAAAAAAAACACACACACCAAAACTTTATTATCTGCATCAGCCATCTTCTGACAATGTAGCTGAAGAGTACAGTGTACATTTCATTTGGCCCAGGATTTTCTCCTATCTCTAGTCCTTTTTCATGTTTTCTTTTGGGGAGAAAATTGGGTGTGCTTTATCACAGCTTTGGTTTCTTTTTAAAACATTCATTCTCTCTCTAAAGCACCATTAAATTGTTAATTGTAATAAAAGAGACTTAATTTGTAACCAAGACTGAAGCAGTGGTAATTAGAAATAAATGCTGTATTGCATTTAAATTTTTTTCCTTATTATTAGCATGACTATTGATTCTTTTTAAATTACTCTGTTCAATTGAATTTCAGGTATTTTTCCACAAAAAAATGACAGCAAAGAAAATTGCCAAGTAATGAGACATTAAGCAAAAAAATGAGTATTTGGTTGGGCTACTTGTCTTGATTTTTCTGGCTATTGTTTTAAAAAATTAATCCAACTTACAAGAAAGAAAACAGTAATTTATACTTCACACTGACAAAGAAAATCAGTCTATAAACATGACGTTATCAAGGACAGGACTAAGCTTGATTTGTAAGAGGTTACTCTTTCATACTTACGTGCTGAAAAATACTTTTGATGGTCCTCAATTTACACTTTTAGGAGAAGGCACTGACAATAAGTTAATAATACTCTACTCAGATAGGTGAACCTGTGTTTACTTTAAATCTCTTCCACTATAGAAAACCAAGATATTTATGTTTCATTTCTTTTTAGGCTAATCTGGAGGCTGCTATCAAGAGATATGAGATCCTTCTCCACATCCTTCTTAGGCAAGTCATTCAAATTAAAACCATGGTTTATAGTACAGTTTTTATTACACTCTGATACATATATATTATTATATAGTATATATATTATTATATATATTACATGTATACACACACATATACATGTATATACTCAAATAAATATGTTACAAACAGCTTAATGGCACAATTTAGCTGGACATATTTTAGTAAGTTGGATTTCTTTCCTTCTTAAACAAATTTTGTATCTGTTAAATTTGGTATTGGGAAAGAGGGGTTCTTACTAATTAGTCTATAGTCACAAGATGGAGTCTAAACTACTTCCTTCCTAGCCACTCAACCCCTTGTCCTTTGAAGTAGATGTTTTTAATCACTTTCCAGAACCTCCTTTACACCTACAGCCCCATTCTCTCTCTTCTTAGATCATCTTCATCACTCTTCAGCTCTTCACTCTCCAATCACATTCTAAATGCCTTTCATTGTCCATTGCTTAAGAAATAACATCCTTTCTGGTTCTACCAATGAGACTATTATAGAGTGTCTCCTGTTACTCAGGTTCTCACTCATTATTAAAGGATTATAATTCTAGTTCTAAACTATCATGAGAATAAACAATGAAAAATAATGTTTAATGCCCTATCATGGGATTGGGCTTTTGAATTGAAAAAAAAAAAAAAAAGCTTTATCAGAATATGATTAGAGCTACAAACAGAAGACCATGAAGATTTGCATGAAGCTCTTCTGTTCTCTTATCCAAGTCACCATTTTTGCAGGGTATCTCAAAAGAGCTGGGAAATCCTGGACTAAGTTCCATGGGGGAATTCAGACCCCTTGAGAAGATTTATCATAAGTAGTTAAAATCACGGAATAATTTCACATTATCCTTCATTCATTAACCTTCTCATCAACTACCCTAGGCTTCAGAACAAAACAATCACTAGTCAAAGTCTCTCCAAACAGTGTAGCAATGTTCATCTGCTAAGTATTCATTTCAGGGAATGGAAGGTATTGTAATGCTGATAAATACACAGTTTTCCTGTATCAGACCCAGGAAAAGATGGAAAATACAGGAGCAGGACTTTAGAAATTCAGAATTCTCCAACATTCATAACTTGCTTTCCTACTTAGCCACTATTCTGGAGTACCATTAGCATCTTGCTGGGAAAGTAAAGATTAATGACCACATCAGTTTATCACATATGTTAGTTTTGGGGAATGTGTATCACATTCCAGGTCCAGGGTCTCTCATCAGTTTCTATCTGGTTAGTGGGTTGGTCCCAAGATATTAGTAAAAGACTAAAGGAAATGTCACTCAATAGAACAAGGCAAAGAATGGAATAAAGAAGAGTGTGTTTTATAGGAGGATAGCAAGCTGTTGTAAAGAAGCTAACTGAAAGAGTCAGGCAGAATGGATTTCTGAATTGACAAAAGGAATCCAGATTAGAACCAGAATAGAAGGGATTCCTCTTTTTTTTTTTTTTTTAGGTAAAACCAAGTGGAACTAAACACTTGATCTGTCTACTGTTCTCCTTAGCCTTTGCATATTTAAAGTGCATACTTGGTCTTGCTTCTGAATTGCACAAGTATCCCAGATATACCTGGATGACTTCCTCTTTGGTAGCTATCAAATCTAGTCCCCTTAATACAAATCAACAACCTAAAAGTCATAAACATGGCTTTGAAATTATATATCTGAGTAGATAATAACTAAATGAGACAATGGGACTGGAGAAAATTTAGTATTTTGGTCAAACTGAATTCACCCCTAAAAGAAACAATAATTTATTTTGTCGTATCCACCAACATCTATATTTTGATATTATTGATCACAAAGGATGCGTGATAAAGAAAAATAGCACAAGACTTGCAGTTCTAAGTCCTATGTGCCTGTTCTAGGTTTTGCTATTGACAACCTCTGTGATCACGAGCAAATCATTTAACCTCTGCTTTTTCTTAACTATAAAATGTGGATAAGAATTCTTTTCCTACCCTCATTTGGACTACCAGTTTTCATACAGCTCATGTCAATGAATGTAGAATCTAGATTAAAAAATAAAATGTATCATAATAAATCATCCTACTCTAGATTTCTTCTCTGTTTTGATACATCCAGGCTAAAGTCACACACTTTAGACAACTGACCTGATACAGTGAAAATCTTTCTAAAATGTCTTATATAGGAAGAAGCTGCCAAAATTAAAAAAACAAAAATTTCTCTCTTAAGCATTACTTTCCACAGAGTAAAATAAACCCAAGACCCTGACATTGACTGATGCGGGTATGGTATTATTTATGAGGGGAGAGGGAAGTCACATGAGAAATGAAGAGAGTGACTATGATCTTAGCTGTCTGCACAGTCAGCTCCTCCTTTAGGGTCAATGGTGGAGCCAGCATGTAAAGAAATCTGTGATGGGTGTCTGAGACCTTGTTACTAGAGAGGGCTGTTTGATGAGACACTGTTTTACACGCTCCTCTTTCACTGGAAAAAGTACAAAATATTTCTATTCTTTCTCTTCCATAGCTACCAGATTTGCCAGTGAAAATACCAGAAAATACCAGAATGTTCTTAATTTCGAAAAGGCTAAACAAAGTTAAGGTAAAAGCTTGAAGAAGTAATAAAGGCAGTATAAATAAGGCAAATGAAAGATCAAAACAGACATGCAGTGGCACTGCTTTCCTTTCTCCTTTGTTTTTTTTTTTTCATTTTTTTATTAAAATATTTTAAAATTTACATATACTTGCCATTAATTGTAATCCCCATGGATTCCCCATCACCATCTCACCAGTGCACCATCACCTCAGTCCCTCGTGCTCCCATTTCCTTTCTCCTTTGAAAAACACAGGTGTCTGTCTCTGATTCTTGGGTGCTCTAATTTCTGAATACCCAATTATATTCAGTCCGTTTACTGCCTAGCCAGAGAATAGTATAGTGTGCTAAATTATATATTTATATATACATAATATATTTATTATTTATATTATGCTATATGTTACAATATATAAAGATAGATAGATAGGTAGATGTTTAGGACTCAATGACGAAGTTTTCCTTTTACATTAGTGCCCTGTTTAATGCCCTGTTATATAACAAGTAAGGATTAAAACAGGATTTGAATGCAGCTCTATCAAACTGGAAAAAGCAGAGTTTCATCTTTCCACCCTGAAGCAAAAACTGAGTCATCCATCTCCCTAGCACTATTTTAGTCCGGAGGATTTGAAGGGATTTAGAAGTGACAGAGGAGTACCTCACTTCCTATTGTACTGACAAGCTTTCTTCTCACTCACAGATTGTGAAACCCTTTCTGTTGCCATTACTGATGCTTATTTGCAACATATGGGTTCACTGGACTTTCACAGATGGAGCCCTGCTTGCATTTGTAGAATGGTAAGTGGAAATTGGTCACGGGGACTCTTGGAGAGGGAGCATGGAAAATACTGTCTTCTGCAAAGGTTAAGCAATTTACAGAGTACAAATGTGCTTTCCCAGAAACTCCAAGGTCTCAAGGAAGTTTTTAATACCTAACTCAACAAATATGGGTTCCATGTTATAGGTTAATACTCTTAGTGCTTTACAATTATCAAAACCCTTCAATTCTTTTATATATATATATTTCATGTCATTCTTTATTTTTGTACAATATATGCTTTCTCCACTCAGATATAGTCCTGTGAAATTCCTACCACCAATTTGCCCTTGTCCCATCACCAGACTCCTTTGTTATCTTCCCACTTCTGTAAAACCCTTCAATTTTTATCAGGACTGATGAGTTAAATACTTTTATTTTCTATATATTGCCAGTGAGGGAACAGAGACACACAGATGGTAAGTGATTTTTAGCTAGTCACAAATCTAATTAATGGCAAATCCAGGAATCAAACCCAGATACCCCTGCTCCAGAATCCATGCTCTTGAGCATTTTGCTTTGCTGTTTGGAGGAGATGAAGTAGATTTAATATTAAAAACACACAAACAAACAAAAAAATCAGGAAGGTACCTAAGTAATCTGAACCTGAATGTTTTCCCCTTTAATCTTTGTTTTTATTAGCTATTATGTAAAACTATATCTTTATACTATTAAAGGTAGAAATTTGGCATTTAACCTGTTCTTATTTTAAAAAGAATTTAAAGCAATTTTCAATTAATTGAAATGAATTAATGAGGATACCCAAGAAGACACTGCCCTCCAGGCATACTTGTTAGGGTAAACCTGCTACACTTTGAGCACTAGCAATGTGTCTCTAGAGGTAGCCCATGTTTGGGACATGGTGGATATGCAGGAATGAATGAATGAACAAATGGATGGCACATCTTCTCCTTTGACTCCATGATGTACAGCTTGACTGAAGAACTAGGAGAACGTGCAAGGGGAAAGACACCTTCTCCATCCTGTCTACAGTGGAATCCCAATCTCACTAGAGAGATTTCATTCTCATTTCCCTTGGGCTGTCTCAATTTTAACCCTGCTTCATTGTTTCTTTTCTTTCTTGTGACTTTCACCTGTTCTACATTCTAGCATTATTATGTCTTTGTTGTCCTCTACCATCCAATCATTTATTTACCATAGCTTACATGTAAATAGAGACATATTTATTGAACAAGTACTATGTGAAGACTCTCCATTTGTGGTTTCTTTTTAAGTCTCACAGAATTTGGCAGACTCCTAAGTCATTACAATTAATGTCATGTGCAAGCAACTGTACCAATTTAATGTTCTACAATCTATTATAGAATTCATTTCCTCTGTCTGCTGTGAAGTATTGCCCTGACTTGGTTACTTAAAACAACAAAACCGTCTTTTTAAGTTCCAGAGGCCATAAATTTGAAGTCAGTTTCACTGAACTAAAGTCAATATGTAGATAGAACAGTGTCCTTCCGGAAGTCCTGAAGAAAAACTCCAGTTCCTTGGCTTTTGTAACTTCTAGGGGCTACTTGCAATCCTTGTTGTGTGCATTTTCCTTGTATTCATCCAAATTTTGTTTTCCATCATCACACCTCTTACTTTCTCTTCTATAATCAAAGTTCCTTATGCCTCTCCTATTTAAGAATTAATATTGATTATACTTAGCACCCAAAGGATAATTCAGAATAGCTTCATCTCAAGTTATTTAATCACCTTGCAAGTTTCTTTGACCATATAAAATATCACTCATGAGTTCTAGGATGTGAACATCTCTGGAGCCATCATTCAGCTTACCATACATACCCAGATAAATTTATTTATGTTTCTAAGGGTCAGTTATTAATTTTCATGTTATCAAACTAAGAATACAAAATACCAAATGATTTTTAAACTTATACATTCAAAAATAAAGGTAAATAATGTGAATAGTCAGTCTAAATGTAAGTATTATCATAGTTGAGTTATAGAAGGAAACATTTTTTTCTTCAGTACCATTCCAAAGAAAATTTTTAAATGACAGTGTGACTAGAATGTTCATTTTAGACTAAAATTTTGGTATCATTCAAATTTTTCTGTAACTTCAACATTTCCTACTGAAAGAAAAATGCCTCTTGATCTTTTGCTTATTTCTTAAACAGTATGGTGGTTTTAAAATGTCCATAAATTATTTGCCTTTTATTGTCATAAAAGTCAAACTTTAATTTCTTTCCTTCTCCTTGATCCTAGATATCAATAGATAGAAGTTGACAATGCATGACTATAAAATGTCATGCAGAATTGGCCACTTTTTCTTGGGACACTCAATTTTGAAGCCCTGATTCACCATTTAAAAAATGTGACTAACTTGGGTCCCTGGTGGCACAGCAGGTTAAGCAACTCATTATGAAGCAAACCACAGCCACTGCAGCACAAGTTCAATCCTTGCCACTGGCCAGGGGAGGGAACCCACATGGCGCAGCAGACCTCTCCTGCCTCACCTGCTGCTCCCCTCAGCAGTGTGTTTCAGTCAGTCTGCCTGTTCTGGTCCCCTCTCTGTCTCTGGTGAATACTCTCACCCTCTACACCTCTGGCCTATACCCCAGCTCTTGTATTAATAAATGAAAATTAAAAATGTGACTAACCTGAAGTTGCCTTGTTTGAGTCATCATATGGAGGGGTCACACTGAAGTAGGAAGAGATGCCTGAGGAGCCACTTCATTTCAGTCATAGTTGTCAAGTCTCCCCAAGTCATCTATTCTTGTAAATGAAGACTCAGACATTTTTAGGACAAGAGTCTATAGTTAGGGCCTATGACCTATCAACCAAATCTAGTCTACTGCATATTTTTGTAAATATAGTTTTATGGGGACATCCATTTGCTTTGATGTATTGTCTATGATTTTTTCCACTATAATGGCAGAGTGGAGTATTTGTGATAATGACCACTGGGTTTGCAAAGTCTAGAATATTTGTCATTTTACCCTATTCAGAAAATGTTCACCCACCCATAATAAATGCTTGTTTCGGAGTAATTTGTTATTCCAGATTAAATATCTGGTAAAAACTAAGATGATAGCACTAGGGCATTTCTTGGAGTCTTTTTTTTTAAAAATATGCATAAACTCATTTAATATTCTGATTTTGAGGGAGAAAGTTTCCTTTAACTCACATCCCTCATTTATCTTATTTCTTTACTCCTTTCACTGAAAACGCCTTTAAATTGTGCACCTATCATTCTCCTCATAACATTTCAACCAGGTTTTGGGTTTTCAGCCTTCCCACTCTTCCACAATATCTATTATCAAGATTATAAAGAATATCCTGACAAAGTCAATATGTCCAACTTGCTCCACTTCTCAGAATTTTAAAAAATATCTTGGTTGGTTGACCCTTTCCTTCTAGTCTTCTTGGTTAACACTCTTACAATTTTCTTTTTTTTTTTTTTAAAGATTTTATTTATTTATGCATACAAGCACTGGGGTACAGGCCAGAGGTGTGGGGGGGTGAGAGGATTCACCACAGAGAGCGGGAGCAGAACAGGCAGATCAATGGAAGTACACTGCTGAGGGGAGCAGCGGGCACAGCAGGAGAGGTCTGCCACACCATGTGGGTCACTCCCCTGGCCGGGAGCAGGGCTCGAACTCGTGCTGCAGTGGCTGCTGTTTGCTTCGTAGTGCGTTGCTTAACCCACTGCGCCACCAGGGGGAGGCCCCTCTTACAATTTTCTTGAAGATTCCAAGATCCCTCCCAACCACTCACCTAGTTTTTAACCTGACATAACTACTGTTATGTATCGCCCTCTGACTCTTTTCTTACAATAGCTTGCTCATGAATCATCGTCTCTTTCTTATCTGCTTTCATTGTCTATACTTTCCCTGCATATTTTCATCAAATAATTGTGAAAGTGAAATGGGAAGATTTTGAGGCACTGGTTATAACATACTACCTGAATTATATGGTAGTGATTAAGGTAGTTCACTTCAAAATTGTTATCATTGCTTTTTGTATGCATAATGCTTGATCAAAAAATATAATGCATTATAGGAATAAGCAAGCCAAGGTCATGGGCCAAATGTAGTCTGTAGCCTGTTTTTGTGCAATACTTTAACTCAGAATAGATTTTACATTTTTAAAGAGTTGTTTAAAAGGGGCCCTCCCTGGTGGTGCAGTGGGTTAAGCAATGCGCTATGAAGCAAACCATAGCCACTGCAGCATAAGTTCGATCCCTGCCACCCTCTGGGGAGGTGACCCACATGGCGCAGGCTGCCTCACCTGCTGCTCCCCTCAGCAGTATATTTCAGTTGATCTGCCTGTTCTGTTCCCCACTCTGTCTCATGGATTGTCTCACCCCTCCCCATACCTCTGGCCTGTACCCCAGTGCTTGTATGCATAAATAAATAAATCTTAAAAAAAGAGTTGTTTAAAAGAAATGGAGGTAACAGAGATAGTATGTGACCTACAAAACCTAAAATATTTATTACATAAAATGTTTGCTACCTACATTAGAAAATAGAGTTTGAATAGATGTCTTTTGATAATAGAAACTATTTTTAAAATCTCAATATTTAAGATGGGAATTTGATGAAGATGATGAATAAGCAAGTAGCCTGAAGCTCTGCAGACGTGATAAAGTTAATTCATATAAAATCCATAAATAATACAAGTGCTTCTAATTGACACAACCAGGGTCAATTAAATTTAATGCCAAAGGATATTAAGGGGAGACATAATTGCTGAATATTAAAGATTTGAAAGAAGAAACATTTATGATTCAGTGTTCATTTAATATAAAATTTATGGCATACATTTTAGAATAGAGTAATTTTCCATTTCCTAAGGGGTTTACATATTTTTAACTTTTTCTTTAGCTTGTAGATACAATTTCATATCTTAAGCTTAAATTGCTATTCCATCTCTCCAAATTGAAGACCAATTAAAATATGAAGCTTTAAAAGTATTAAATTGATTATATGAGAGAAAAACTGTCAGGTAAAATATTAATGGAAAGAAGATTAAAATGTTTGGGGCTGAATTAAATATTTACTAGCTATAACCTTCAATAAATTAACAGTATTGCCAAAGTTTTTATTGCTGCTGCTATTAAAAGTGAACACCAAAATAGCCATTGCATTGGGTATGAATATATTAACCTTTCAAATGAACATTATTCCATTTAATGATTTTTATCTTGCCATCTTAGATATTTACATTAAAAATTAAGTTTTAGATAATTCAATATCCATAGCATGGTAGTATCTGAATTTGGATAAGCTGAGGATGAAAGTGATATTTTTGTTGTGATTATTAAGTCGATGTCATCTTTTCTCTCAAGTTAAATGAACATACTGTATAAAAATGTAAACAACTGAATTTATGTTGTTTCTTCCAGTTAGCTATACTTCTTTTTGCATTCATTCTTTTTATGTATTGTTAAAGCAGGCTATTTGGGGCAGGGAGAGTTCCCATTATATCACCACCATCAGAACTGTCAGGAACAGAGCAGCCTGAGTGGAACTGTTGATCAATATTCACTAATCTCTCTAACAATAAGGTAATTACGGGCCTCCCTGTCGGTGCAAGGGGTAAGTCAGCACCATGAGGCTATCAGTAGCCCGGCCAGAGAGCTGACCCACATGGTGTAGCAGACTTCTCCTGTCTCACCTGCTGCTCCCCTCAGCCTGTTCTGTTCCCCACTCTGTCTCTGGTGTGTCTTCTCACCCCTCATGCCTCTGGCCTGCACCCCATAAATCTTGGGTGTATAAATAAATAAAATAAATCTTTAAAAAAAGCCCCACAAAACAACAGGTAACTACTTGACCTGACCCAGATCAGGTGCTGAACTTTTTTATCTCTTGAGTAGAATGATTTACAGATGATTTACAGATGAAAAAGCAGTTGTTCAGGGGAAATCAGTCTGCTGATCAGCCTCTTTCATCTTTTGTCCCTCCCAACACACACATCTAATTTTGTATTACATTAAACGGTTGTTTCCTTTTGTTTGTCATAACCCATCTGAACAGATTATGAACCTAAAGTTTGAGAAGTATAATGTTATGAACTACATGCAAATGATACAAGCTGGTAAAAATTAGCATGAGTGATATTACGGTATTCAAATACATATTGACATTGTTTATGTCTCATCTAAACTGCAAATACATTTATTTATACCATGAACAGTCTATGTTAGCAGTAAGAAAAGTTATTCAAATGGCTTCACCTGTGCTGATAGAATCTACCATTCCAATATGACCTCTTGACTGCAGATATTTATTTGAACTGTGTCAATTATCTTAACTAATGTTGATCTATGCAAACACTGAATTAAGAGTAAACCGCAAGCAAATGCCCCTACTTTATCATAGCAAGTAGAAACCATATGGTGTGATAATAGCATCCTCCCATAATATACAGTATGTGCAAATATTTTTTTCTAATTTTCCAGATTTTAAAAAAATTTTTATATTGTAAAATTATTTTAGACTATAAAATTAGAGGGTTGTAGAGGGAGCTAAAAGGTTAGGAAAAGGATCATCTTTAAGAAATAATAATAGCTTCTAAATAGAATGTGTGTTATTAGTCATGTCATCTAAATTAGCCCACTCAACCACCCAAAGAGAAAGTATTATCTGTTACTTTGTTGAAAAAACCTGAAACTCAGACAGGAAAAATTGACTTGCTTGAGGTGAACCCTTATTTATGAGCGGACACAGCTAAAATTTGAACTATGGTATATCTGTCAACAAAGCTCATGCTTTAACCACTACACTATTTAATTTCTGTAACAGATTTTGTACTCTGCTCATCAGTTCATGAAAGAATATCTACAGGGTGCAAGGAAAAAATTGGATACAATTTGTCATACAAAATAGCTTTTTAAAATCAATTCAGATAAGAGACATCGGTAGGTTGTAGTTGAAGAAAATAAAATGATGGCTTTGTAAAAGATACCCCCCACACATTCCAATCTCTGCTTTATTACCCTGGTCAGACCCAAGAACTTTCCAGGTCAATGTTTAACATTTATGGCTACTAATAAACAAACAAGTTTAGAGTTCCCTATAACAGTAATATATGAAAAACACAAAGTTTTAAACATCAAAAAGTGAAAAAAAAAAGTGATATAATTGTATCCACACTGTCACAAACCTTGTGTGAAAAGTGGGCATTAAAATTAGAAATTCTGGAAACCACCTTTCATAATTGTGTTTCATGAAAAATATTGAAGATGGGCCTCCCTGGTGGCGCAGTGGGTTAAGCAACGCACTATGAACCAGACCGCAGCCACTGCAGCACGAGTTCGATCCCTGCTGCTGGCCAGGGAGGGGACCCACATGGTGCGGCAGACCTCTCCTGCTGTGCCCGCTGCTCCC
>JAGFMF010011463.1:1842988-1887016 GCA_019455555.1 Galemys pyrenaicus
TCTGGCCTATACCCCAGTGCTTGTACGCATAAATAAATAAATCTTTAAAAAAAAAAAAAAAAAAAAGAAAAATATTGAAGGTGGATATAGGGGGCATTGTTATGAAGCAAGCATATAAATTCATGCTATATCACCTAAAAAATTTTATAACCTAAAAAATTAAGTTGCATAAAAATTCAAGTACAGCTTCTTTTAGGTAACTTTCTATAGATGTGGTTTTCAGAGCAGACTCCGTGACCCAGTGGGCTCGCCATCACTTGGTAGATAGTCACTTTCTCTCGCACCATTAGACTTATCACATGGAAAGTTCTGGGAGTGAAGTCCAGAACCTATATTTTAACAAGCCCTTTACATGATTCTGATGCAGACTTGAGTTTGAAAAGCCAATATCCTAGATTTTACAAACTGGATTCTGCTCTCTAAGCTTCAGACTTCAAAAGTCCCCGGGTTATGTTGTCAAATAAGACCCAGTGGAGTTTTTCATGGAGATAAAAGGGACCCTTCCTTCCACCTTGCACTGAATTTTCAACATCTCCCTCTGATTTCAACAAGGGATTGATTTCAACTGTCTGTCTGATTGACATAAGTTATAAACATCAAGCTTGATCTATACTTGGAACAAGTATCTGTCCATACTAGGTACAAGAATGTGTTCATTCCACATCTCACCAAGTTGGCAGAGAATCCAGCTGTAGACAATATTTGGGCTGCTTCTTCCTACATTTGTTAAAGGATCTTTGATTAGACCATCTTGTTGAGGCAAGTCTATAAAACCCGAGGATATCAGGATGTCATTTCAGATTGTCAATCTGCACTGACCACCACTGAGAAATCCACTGCATACACCAGCAGGGTCCACTTAGGTCTGGTAATTCCCCCATTCTGTGGCAGGCTTGGGACAGTCACCATTCCTGAGATTGGGACTCTTTGTTTTAGAGTCCAGCTCCTCATGCTCTTTGAGATTATCTGTCAACTGCCTAGGAGATTGTGGTATGCTGGGAGCACATTAACATAACTTTTGGGATCGTGGTTTCTATAATTTCCCATTGTGAAGGAATTTCTTTCTGTGCAGGTAACCCTCCAAAGCACTTTCAACCAAGGAAACTACCAGGACTGCATCAGTGACCACAGCCTTTCAAAGAAAATTGAAATTATCTTTAGAGAAAGTCTCTGCTTTGTACTTTCCAAAAGCTTCACCCTTATTGATTCAGTGAAAAAGAGGATAAAACATTATGGCCATTCAAAGCAGGTGTTTTTATGTGCTAGTCAGCCATGCACTAACCTGACTGGAGTCCATACTTTTGTAATTGCTCTTTATACTGCTTGCCAGTCATATTATTAGTCATATTATTTATCATAAAATAGGTATCTAAAACATTATTGGTAGGTGTTATTAGTAATAAAATCAATTAGCATACTTCAGTATTATTTAGAGATCTAGTTGTATGTTAGACAGATATGAAGTATTTCTAGCTTAATTCCTTAAAGTAGCTTCCCAAAATCACACAACTCCTGGGTGGAAATAAAGGGATCTTGGGCCTCCCTGGTGGCCTGAGGGTTAAGTCTCAGTGCTATCACCAAGAAGGCCTGAGTTCGAGCCCAGTCAGGTAGCTGACCCACATGTTACAGCAGACCTCTCCTGTCTTGCCCACTATTCCCCTTAGCAGTAAGTATATTTCAGTCAATCTGCTTGCTCTGCTCCCCACTCTGTCTCTGGTGATTCCTCTTACCCCCTTCATCTCTGGCCTGTACCCCAGTTCTTCTACACAATAAACAAACAAACAAATCTTTAGGGGAAAAAAGAAAGACAAGAGAGGGATCAGGATTCAGTTCCATCCCTGTCTCCTCTCCCAGTACCTAACAGATTTAGCTTATTCCCTATGCCACACTGTCTCCCACCCTAGCCTTCTGCAGGCAAGAAACAACAGAACTCACATGTGGATCAACTATCCAAAGTGCATCAAAACTAGACAGAGCTTCTATTGCCTACTATGTGTCCCCCTGGAAGTAATCAAAATGACTTATTAGCAGTATTTTGGAATAAAACCTCTCTTTGGTGGTGTGTGCTTTCTGGTCCTGCCTGGTGTAATCAGTCAGAATCCCACACTAGGGAATGAAGAGTATTATCTTTGGAGTCAGCCTAGTTTCTCAATGTACTCTTCTTCTATAGTGTGAAGGGTGAGCAGCCTGAATGCATTCATACAATGTATCTTAAATAACTGACTGGTCAAAGGGTCTAGACCAAGAGTCTGTGAATTTTGAAATGACTATTAGAGAAGACTTTAAAAGAAAAAATATGGCTAACATAATAAATCATAGTAACAGTAATCTTTCTTTGGCCCTTGTAAGTACCAAGCTCTGCTAAATATTCAAAATAGTCTCATAGCTAGAAGGTATTTTCTGTTGCTTACTTATATCATCTGTAAGATAAGGACAGCATTACTGTCTCCATTATAGTGGTACTGTGAGGACTGAATGAATTAATACATGTTAAATGTTCAGGAGTGGACCTGACATCAACAGACAATAAATGTTAGTTATTTCTTCTCCTTTACAATGAAAAACTATGGCTGAGCTACACTGAGCAAGTTGCTCATGATAACACAGTAAGCAGAAGAGCTGAATCCGAGTCTCTCTGATTCTAAGACTATGTCTACTCCCCAGCTTGCTGTTAATTCCCCTCTCCTTTCAAACATCAAGGAACAAGCTTTGGGATCCCTAAAAAAAAATGCCCTTGGTCTTGATTACTTTTCCCTATTTAAAAATTTATAAAAAAAATTATAAAGGCCATCTATCCTGAGAATGGATGATCAAGAGTGTTAACAGGAATCAAGATAAACTTTTCTAGAAAAGCCATTGACACTTTCATTAAGCACTGACCTGCCCTCTGAAAAGTTCTTTGATGGATGTCTCCAA
The DNA here is from genome assembly GCA_019455555.1 of Galemys pyrenaicus. Lineage (NCBI taxonomy): Eukaryota > Metazoa > Chordata > Mammalia > Eulipotyphla > Talpidae > Galemys > Galemys pyrenaicus. Next base: position 1,845,905 of record JAGFMF010011463.1, read on the forward strand.
GGTGGCTCCTACAGAAGTCACCAAACTGCCCGCTACAGTAATGTAATCAGGTAACCTTTGTCTGTGACAAGCCCTAGGCTGGGGATGTTGAAATACAAACAAAAGGAAATGACTTTTTGATTGACATGACTGTTTTGTGGATTGGCCCCACTGATAAAATCAGTCAAAACAAATCAGTTTATGCACCAACTCACACTTAGAAAGATTGTATTTGGAAATTTCATGGCAGATGTGTACTCTTCTGCTTTTGATTTTAAAGTCCTTGGTGTCATGTATCTTACGATAAGGGAGAATGTTGAGAAAGAGTTACTATAGTTCTCAATTTTTTTAATTATATAAAAGCACGCTGGTAGTCTACTTAAAAAGTTTCTTCTTGGACCTCAAAAGCAGAAATTCTAATTCAATAGGTTTAGAATCAAGCCAAATGATGATTACACACACATTTAAAGATTCTTTTTAAATAGTGCCAGAAATATCCCTGAGCCTTTGTAAAACCAGGAGATGAAAATAGAGTTGATTTGTTTTTATATTAATAAAAATAAAAACTTAAAATATGAATTTCACATACTCTTCTTTGTCATGATTAGCAATATATACAGTCTTAGGTAAAATGTACATCCCTGAGGACAAGCACTAGGCTTTTTTTTTTAATATTCGCTCTACCTCAGACACTGTGAGTGCTACATATTGCTGGGTGGATGACATACGGATAAACAGTAATCTTATCCCTTCATTTTTCTGTTCTTGGTTTGCTTTGAATTAGGTAAATGATCATTACTAGATGAATTAATATTTGCACAAATAGTGTAAACAGAGGTATCACCGAACAATCTCTTTAAATAGTCCCCAAATTACAAATTCAAACATTCTTATATAAAAAATGACCTGGCCCATTACCATTTCAGAGACATGACTTCCCTGCTCCCATTGTTCAGTTTCACTTCACTTCTACACTGGAGCTACTTTGGGCTAGTCCTCTCTAAGACAACAGAATAATAACAGATCCCTGATCAAACTCTTCGCCATACGTTCCAGGGATTCTCTGGCTGTACTAGCCCTCTCGTCTTCTTCCCTTTACTTCATCTACTCCAGAGACCCCCTGGCTGCACCTTCTTGCTCTACTCCTTATGGAGTTACTCAAGTTAGCCTCCAGGATAGCCTTCTTACTTACCATTGCTTTTACATACTTCAGTGAGTCGAGAAAACAGAAACAACAGAAATCTATCCAGTGTTGATTCACTTAGACAGGAACCACCTGTGGGACAGAGTAAGTTCTCAGTATAGATTCATTCCTAACCCTGTAGTAGGATCCAAAGGACAGAAATAGTGAGGAATTGATTCCTGTGACGCAAGCCTGGGTGGAAGTCTATGACAAAACTCTATAGTCTCCTATTCTTCCTCCTTGTGATTTATATCAAAATGACTTAATGTAATTTTAGGGAATAGGAATAGAGAAGAGAGAGGCAACATCCAACCAAGAATGTACAAGGATGTTTTTACTAGTCTTTTAATTGTGGTAACACTTTAGGTAAATATTGGTGTCTTCTGTGAAAATATGAGAAACTAAATCCCAGCGATTTAGTTAGAGACTGTTAGAGATTGAGATGAATTTGAAACTCACACAGATATGACATCATGCATGCTTGCTCCATTCGCAAACATTTCCTCTGCAGTAGCAGTGAAGAAAACAATTTAGATGTCTGTGGGATGTCAGGGATGTGGGTCAAAGAAGCTTGCTCTTAAGTATCATGTTTTAAGTTCATGTGTAGTTTGCATTTTCACAATATAGCTAGGTAAAATATATTATTTTTTCAAGACTTTAAGGTGACAATTCAGGGAGAAGAATCATGTTTTGGTTGAAGACATCTAGAGATTAGGGGGTATATGTCCCCAAAGGATGAAACCTGTCACTGGTGCGGACTTACACTTACTACCCCACCCTAAAACTGGTCTCAAGTTGGAACTGAAACTTTCAATCAATACTCTCTGAAAGAATAACTCCACCTCAGTATATGATCAAAACATTTGCACTTTGGTAGACATGCTCAGCATACCGCTCAACAGGTCAGTCTATCCCGTCATCTGTGACTGTGCCTTGTCTGCTGTTTCACTCAGATACTGTCTTTCCAGTTACTCACTGATTCAAAGTTCAATGCAATAAATTCTTAAGACTGAAATTAAGGGAAATGTGGATTTTATTAGACAATGAGAGTTATATGTCTCACACTTCTACTCACTGATTCCCTCAATTAGAAAGTAGAAAGTTGAAAATGAAAGGATTTAATTTACTAAATGCTTGGTAAGGTATCATACCACAATGTTTCAGTTCTCTAGGTCTCAATTTCTAAGTAAAACAGTACTTTTAAATAAGGAGCATTTTTGGCATGTTTTCCTGCAATAAACATGGGGATGCATGAGGTATCTGAGTTAGTGTTTTCATTTCTTTCAAAAAATACCCAGAAGTGGAATTGCTGGGTCTTATGATATTTCTCTTTCATTTTTTGAATAACCTCACAATTTTCCCATAACAGTTATATCCATTTACATACCCACCAACAGTACACAAGGATTCTCTTTTCTCCAGATTCTCACCAAGGCTTGTTCTTTCTTAACAAGAGCCATTGTCACAGGTGTTAGATCCTCTTGTTATATTTTGGTTTGCATTTCCATGATGATGATGCTGAACACCTTTTCTTTTTTAAGATTTCTTTTTATCTTTTATGCACACAAGAACTGGGGTGTAGGCCAGAGGTATAGGGGGTGAGAGGATTCACCAGAGACAGAGTGAGGAGCAGAACAGGCAGATCTACTGAAACACACTGCTAAGGGTGCAGTGGAGAGACAGGAGGGGTCTGCTGTGCCATAAGTGTGTTAGCTCCTTGGCGGGGATTGAACTCAGGTCATAGGTGTGATAGCACAGAGACTTAATACCTAGGCCACCAGGGAGGCCCTGAACACCTATTCATATACCTGATGGCCATCAGTGTATCTTCTTTGGAAACATATCTATTCAACTCCACTGCTCTTTTTTACTTATTGAAAGGTATTGAAAGACTTATTTTCTTATTGAAAGGTCAGTGAAGGGACACAAGAAGCCATCACTCAAGTCCACTCAAGTCATGTCCTCCAGTCACAAGATGTCAAAAATTTCCAACCATGAGATGGCACTATCTGATACTCCCACACTTTAGTTCCTCATTCTATACCCGGACCCTAAGTTCTTCATTCTCTACCCCAACCCTCATTCCCTAAACCTATAAAAATTCCTTCCCGATCAGCCAGCTGCCATTTCACCAACCTCCATCCTGAGGGGCTGGTGAACCTCTCCTGGAAGCACAATAAAGCTCTTGCTTGTCAGAAACTTGGTCTGGCTCTCTATCCTCTAACTGCATCAAAACCTTTCATTTTGGTGCCGAAACCCGGGAAGGCTGTATCCAATGGCGCTGGGGCCGCCTTCCCACTTGTGGGACCTCTCCTTTCCATTGCATTTGCCTCACATCCACTACCGGCCTTAATTCTTGGGGTAAGTCTACCTCCTGACCCTCCTTCCTGGGAGGCCCTTGTCTCTGGCTATCCTCACATCCTGTCCAGTTGACTGCTTCATAAACAGTGGCCCATGTCAGTCATCTTGCCTTCCACCTAGACCTGGATTTTGGGACTCCCTGTCCAGACTAGGTGTGCATTTCGGCAACAAACTAGTAGTGGAGCCATCCCTCTTGCTTGGTTGCTCGTATTCACTCCATTGGCCAAGACAGAATCTTGGGACGCCGTGATCCGGGTTTGTGATGGGGTACGCCAGATCAGGTGCATAGGACGCTGCGTTGCTGACTCTGTGCTCTCTCATTGCTTTGGGAAAAGGAGTCAACTTAGCCATGGGATCTGACAATTCTAAGCCTAGTCCAGCCACTAGGCTGGGATGCCTCCTCTCAAACCTTGGTCTGTTGGGACTAAAGCCAGACATATGCCCTAAGCATCTCATTTTTTAATTGTAACTCTGCCTGGCCACAATATCAATTGGATAATGACTCCCACTAGCCTGAACATGCCACTTTTGACTTTTTGTCCTTATAGACCTAAACAACTTCTGTCACCGCAATGGAGAGTGGTTAGTGATCTCCTATGTCCTGGTCTTTTTTCTCCTGCACTCCCGTCCCTCCTTTCTTAAAACCTGTCATACTTTCAAGTTCTTGCCGGGGACACTCCTCAATGTCACCTTTCTAATTCCTGCCCTCCTCTGGACACCTCCTTTTCTTTCTCTGATCTACCAGACTCTCTGTCATCACCACCCTCAGCACCCCAAGACCCTCCACCCTACGTAGACCCCATTCCCCCTTCTTCAACCACAACCTCGGTCTCAGTCTAATCTGCCTAAACAACCCCAAGATCTCACACCCAAATTTCCTTTATCACCACCCAGTCATCATACCCACTCACTGTCCTGGCCACTCATTTCATTTCCCAATCAGCCTCTGACATAAGAAAAAAGCTTAAAAAGACTGAGGAAAGTCCTCAAACCCCTATACAGGATCTGCTGAATATGACCTTTAAAGTATTTAATAACTAGGAGGAACAGGGTAGGGCAGAGGGGGAACTCTGTAGTTGGCAGAAAGCTGAACATCAGGCACAGGTCGTGGTGGCTGCCTTGAGACCATCAGGCTCTGCTCCTCCAAGGACCAGACAAATGTGAATGCCAGCTCCATTGTATGGAAAACAACCTCCAGGACCCTGCTTCAAATGTGCTGAGAAGGTCATTAGTCCAGAAAATGCCCTACCCCTTACCTCCCGCCTGGGCCTTGCCCTGACTGTGGTAATCAGGGTCACTGGAAAAGTGCTGCCCCATGGTGCCGAGTCGTGGTGGGTCAGCCCTTCCAGCCCCTGTCACACTTCCATTGGTGGTCCTGGGGTTAGCAGCTGAGGAGTGAAGAGGCCCGACTCATAAACCCCAGTGACCTTCAAGGAGGCCAGTATAACATACAAGGTAGCAGGTAAGTCCACCTCCTTTCTGTTGACACAGGGGCTGCCTTCTCCTCTCCTGCTCTCATCAAACTTATCTTTCTCAAGTCTCGGTTATGGCTGTTGACAGCCAACCCTCTCAGCCAAGGGCCACAGGCCCGATAAACTGCCTGATAGATAATAAGCCACTGGTACACTCCTTCCTGATTATGCCCAATTGTTCCACCCTCTTCTGGGTCGCTACCTCCAAACCCAACTTGGGGCCACTCTTCCCTGGATCCAAGGACCTCGTGCAGCTCTCATTCTTCCTCTACTTCAGGCATCTCCTCACCCCTCTCAGGTATGGGGTACTTCCATGCCATGGTAGCTGTTCATCATCAGCCCATCCTTATCTCCATGAAGGACCCCACTTCTCTTCCAGCCTGTCCTCACTTCCCTATTTCCACAACTCACTGGTGAGGTCTTAAACCAATCATTCAACAACTCCTGGACAAGAGTCTTCTGATTCCTACCAACTCACCCTGTAAAACTCCTATCCTACCTAGCAAAAACCTGATGGCTCATATCACCTAGTGTAAGACCTGAGGTTCATCAATGAGGCTGTTATTCCTATCCACCCCGTGGTTCCCAACCCCTACACTCTTCTTTCTAGCATCCCTCCTACTACCACTTGTTTTTTGGTTCTTGACCTCAACGCTACTTTCTTCAAAATTCCTCTTGACCCGCAATGTCACTTTCTCTTTGCTTTTACTTGGGAAGAACCCAATACTAATGTCTCTCAACAGCTGACCTGGACTGTTCTGCCACAAGGATTTAGAGACAGTCCCCACCTTCTTTGGACAGGACTTAGCAAAAGACCTAGTCACTTGTTAATCTCCACACCAGCACCATGTTACAATATGTTGATGATCTTCTTTTATGCAGCCCTTCCTTAGAACAGTCCTTTGCTCAGACTTCTTATCTTCTAAACTTTCTAGAAAAAGGGATATAAGGTATCCCCATCCAAGGCACAACTGTCAACACCCATTGTATCTTGCCTGGCAACTATACCCAAGGTGCACCCATGGAGCAGTCTTTCTACCTCTTCTGGTAGGTCAAGGACTGGCTTCATCTGTTATATTAGTCTCTCTTGCAGGTGGAGCACTTGGCCACTCTTTTGCCTCTACCGAGGAACTTACAGGGAAAATCCAGGAGACCCTGAAATGGTCATCAACATCCATAGCTCACTTAAGAAATAACTAACCTCACTTGCCCAAGTCTCTCTCCAAAATAGAAGGGCTTTGGATCTTCTGACAGCTGAAAAAGGGGGTACATGCTTATTCCTCGGAAAAGAATGTTGCTATTACATCAGTGAGTCAAGTTTGGTGGAACAAAATGTAAAAAAGCTTTCAGAACTAGCTAAAGACCTTGAGTGTCAGACAAGGTGCAACTCTCCCTCGCCCAGGCTAAGCAGCCCCCTGGCAACATGGGTACCCACATGGGTACCCCCTCTGGTAGGACCAATAATTCTAATTTTGCTGCTTTTTCTTTTTGCTCCCTGAATCTTAAGATTCATATGCTCTCGAGTTCAAGAAATAGCCCGGACCTCCTTCAATCAAATTGTCCTGCACCCCTACACCTGGCTCCCGACTCAACCCCTCCCCGAAACATAAGCCTTCTTTCTAATCTCCATCTCCCCACTACGACCCTCCTTAGCAGGAAGTAGCCAGAGTTTTCTTCATTTCTCATCCCTAAGACTAAAAGGTTGGAATGAAAGGTCAATGAAAGGGCACAAGGAGCCATCACCCAGGTCCACCCAAGTCATGTCTTCCGGCCACAAGATGTCAACATTTTCCAACCACGAGCTGGCACTATCTGATGCCCCTACCCTTTAGTTCCTCATTCTATACCCTGACCCCCACTCCCTGAACCTATAAAAATTCCTTTCCTGCTCAACCAGGGCGTGACCTCCATCCTGAGGGGCTGGTGAACATCACCTGGGAGCACAATAAAGCTCTTGCTTGTCAGAAACAAGAAGGCCTGGTTCTCCATCTTCTAACTGTGCTGAAATCTTTCACTTATATATTACAAGAACTGAGGTACAGGCAAGAGATAGGGGGTGGTAAGAGGAGTCACCAGAGACAGAGTGGAGAGGAGAGCAGGCAGATCTATTGAAATACACTGCTGAAGGGAGCAGCATGCGAGGCAGGAGTGGTTTGCCACACCATGTGGGTCAGCTCTCTGTTATGGGATCGAACTCATGCTGCAGTGATTGCAGATAGCTTCATAGTGCTACAGGGAGGCCCCCACCTCTGCCCTTTTTTAAATCAAATTGTTGTTTTATTTTGTTATTGACTTGTATGTGTTAACTTGACCTTCTATAGCATGTACATGGAGGGGACTCTATCTCCCTGCATTGTGGTCTGAAAATTGTCTCCAGGAGAAAAGTTCAGTGAATATGGGGCTCACATTGTGGGCACCACCACCGAGGATTATTGTTCTTCTGCTCTGGCTCTAATTCTATCACTGCAAGCAGTTATTTTTTTGTTGTTTACTCCAGGTTTTATAGTTTGTTTTAAAGTAGGAGACTAAGTTCACTGACAACGACCATCACCACTGATGTTGGCCCAATGCAAGTGAAAACTTGAGTTATTTTTAAATTACTATTTAATGCTAGAAGTTTGACAGCAAATCCTCAGGGGTAATTTTATAAGCCTTTCATAGATTTTTCTGAGGATTTATAAATTTAATTAAAATTTTATTTGAGAACAGAAACCAGCTTCTATCATCACAGTAGAATGATTAGATAAAGGCTAACATGTGTTTTGTTCTACCCCAGATGCATCCAATCAACTGAGATTTAAAAAATTCAGAATCCATTGTCCTATATCAACACTGTTGACATTGGTAAGTTTATTTTACCAAAAGTTAACTTAGATTTTTCATAGTTTCTTTATCACAATAATATTCATTGGGGCAAATAGAAATGAAGAATTCACAGAAGCCATTTTTGATCACTGCCTCCTCCAACCCCAACTAGACAAAATTTCCAGAAGAGAATACTACCACTGCCTAACTCATGTACCTTCCTATCCATGGATAACAGAGGAATTAATCTCCTTCACACCTTGTCTATTTTTTACAATCTGAGGCATTTTGAAATAAAGGCACAAATGCAAGAGAATCATTTAGATCTGAATTAAAGAATAGGCAATTGAAAAAATCGGTAGGGGGCTTGCCTGGTGGCACAAGGGATTGAATGCCATACTTTGAGGCTTCTACAGCCACTGCAGTACAGGTTTGATCCTCAGCCAGAGAGGGGACCCACATCGAGTAGCATGTTCATTGGTGGAACATACTTATTAGAAAGTGCAAATATCATTTTAGCAAATTGCCCTGACTTATAATGAAGCATATTGATGAAGACATTGCTTGGAAATATGCTAATGGGCAGCATGTCCACCAGAGTGATATGGCCTTAGACTTAAGATGTTTCAAGAGACATAAGCTTCAGCCACTATATACTTTCCCTTTAAAAAGACTTATTTTTATTTATTTATGCATACAGGAACTGGGGTCTAGGCCAGAGATGGGGTGTGTGTGGGAGAGGATTCACCAGAGACAGAGTGGGGAGCAGAACAGACAGGTCAACTGAAATACACTGCTGAGGGGAGCAGTAGCCAAGACGGGAGAGGTCTGCTTCGCCATATGGATCACCTTTTACATTAGTTGTTAGAAGAGGCTGGGGATTGAACTCATACTGCAGTGGCTGCTGATAGCTTCATAGTACTGAGACTTAACCCTTGCACCACCAGGAGGTCCAGCCACTATATATTCTTTAATTTTTAATCTGTCCCAATTGCATGTATGTTCGGGTGGGGAGGGGGGACTCATGATTTGAAAAAATTATATTTTTCTGTACATATTAGGAAGTTTCTTTTGCATTCCTGTATCTATGTAAATATCATAGCTGATGTGCAGAAGGTCATAGCTATTCCAATATAATTGGAATATTAGCCTTGGGATACCTATGCTGGGGATACAAATACTCTGACATCACCTCTTACATAAGTTTGTCCCATACTTAATCAATACCTGTGATCAAAGTTCTATGTTCTCATTGATAACCAAGATAGAGGACTGTGGATACTGTACCTGGGTCTTTCTGCCTCAATGAATTCCAACCATTAAATTGGAATATTCCAATCATTAAGTTGGAATATTCTGACCACTTTGCACTTTGACCTGGAATATTCTGACTAATCTCTATTTAAATCTACCTGGTTGTACAAGGCATTTCTGCATGACTATCATAAAGGCAATGGCCATCATCATGAGGCAGGCCTGGGAATGCCAAGGTAGCCATTAATATGATGGGCTGGTCTGTGTGTATGGTCTGGGAAATGCTTTAAAATAACACTGAGACATTCCAAAGGGATATGGAAAGTAGTTTAAGAAGATTATGTATGTTATCATCTTTGGTCAACAGACTCCTCCTCCCTTCTCCCTGTAACCCCATGCATTCTTGAAATTCTGTACTTCCCATAATCCTTTTTCTCCTTTATTGCAAAATCAATCACATGATTATTGTGCCAATAAAAAGACCAGGTTGCTGCCTCTTGAGCAGCAATAGCCTGTCTTTTACAGCCTGCTCCACAACTCCTGTGATCTATAAGGCATGGCCCTGATACAACAGAGAACCAATTTGTGTCACAAAAAATAACTTTAAGGCTATTGAAAGCATACATTCAAAACAACTTTAGCTTGCTTTTGTAGCATTTTTTCCTGAAACTTCCCCCAAAGCACATATTTATCTAAAAGGCAACCTCAGTCAGAACCCTGTAAGTGAGGTGAGTGTTGAGCTGTAAGAAGAGGAGAAATTCCTGAGACATAGTCCATTAGTAGAAATGATTTCTCTCTGTTAGCCAACAAGAGTTCTGATTCTCACTGTTTAGTGCAGAGAGAACAATCATAATAGGATATTTGGGTTCAATGTGTTGGAGAGTAATGTAACTAGATAGGTGAACCACTAATCAGTGTGTGACCCTGGACTGCTCACTCAAATACATGGGCTTGGTTTCTTCATTTGCAAATGAGGTCTCTGAGGTCCCATCCAGCTGTAACTTTTCACATTTAAAATTTAATCGTATATTATATTATATATGTGTGCATACATTTATACACATATATATTCTGAAGAGACTTCATTTTTAGATTTTATGCCAAAGACTAAGAACAATGGAGTGAGTGGACTTTTTAAGCATAAATATCCAAATCAGTCCTATTTGCACACATACACACACATATCCACATACATACAATAGAAATTAACATCAGTGTAATTAATCATGATCAGATAAGAATATATGAATAGTAAGATTATAATATGCTAATAGTAATATGTTAATAGTAAGGGATCTCAATGTATAAACAGTTTAAGGTCTAAATAAGAAGAAAATCAATATACATTAGCACAACTAGCAATTTCCAAATTGTTTACCTGCCCTTTTAAGGGAAAAATAAAATTACTAACAAAGAAATAGTCAATTTAAAATAAAAACTAGATATTGGTGTGCTCATTTTAGTAAAATTCAATGAGATATATACTTAGGATTTTTGTACTTTTTTGTTAATCTATTTTAACCTAAATGTTGGAATTGAGATTATATTTCAATTATGTTAGTCAATAAAAAGATTTCTGTTTAAAGGGCTTTGAAATAGCAGCTGCCTCATTGAATCTTTATATAAAGAACTTGTGACACTCATATTTGGATAGATGTGTGAAGGCTATTGATAATGCCATAGAGCAATGAAACTACTCACTCGATACTGGTTTCAATACTTGATACATTTCATATGTAAAATTATGCTGAGAAACTTAGCTTTTCTCTATTGGGAACTTGAATAAAAAGAAAACCTGCAGAGTTGCCACAGGAATCTTCATCATACACCATAATGCAAAGTCACTGCCCAAACTTTAGCTTTACTAAAATGATTTGGTGATAAACAAGAAAAAAATTAAAAGTTTAAAATACTTCCACCTGGGTCCCTGGCAAATTAAAGAGCCTCTCTAGTTCTGGCTTTGAGTTGTCAACTTCTAATTTAACACTTTTAAAGGGGTAGAAAAGTCCCACTAGTAATGTTTTCAGGCACTATTTCTCATCTTTGAAGGGCATTCTCCCAAGTAAGTATATTACTCCTGTTATTATAAGTAGGAAACACACATAATGGAAAATTATGTGACATACTTTTTGAGCCAATCTAGAAGAATAATACAAATCAGAAGTTAGCAAAAGGATGAACTATTTAAAATTTCAACTCTAAGATGTACTCAAACATACCCATTTCTTAAGCTCCTTTGGCCAGTGTTGTCCAGACTGGAACTTGGGGTCATCTCTGCAACCATCAGCAAAGGTGTTATTGCCTCAGCCTGTGAATCTTCCTCTTCCTCTCTGTATACAGATGTAGAGTTGCAGCTGCTTTACATTGTTCTATGAATGGCAAGAAATTGTCTGGAGTTAATGAGGCAATAAAATATGACTGATCATCTATCAGCAGTGATTAAACACAGCACAAACTTCTACTAGGAAATAAGAGGTGAGACTGATGGGACTCAGTATCCTAAAAGTGAGTTAATACTTGCAGAGACTTGAGACTGAAGTGCCTTCGCATGATCGGTGAAATGTTCAGAAAGATGCCCTTTGATAGCTTTTTTATTTCATGTATGTGCATGCAGGAAGTGTAACATGCCCTCTGGGGCTTCATGTAAGTAGGATGAGTTCACAAATGATGCAACAACTGCTTTCCTCAACAGTGAGCAGGGCCAGGTGTCTATTATGCACACTACACAGATGTAAAAACTGAAGATAAGAGAAATGAAGGAACTCAAATTCCACAAACCACAAAAAATGAAACTAGTGAAGAGACAAAGATTTTGCATGGAGGAGAGCCTCACATAAATAACAAGATAGGCCTTCAAGTTACAAGTTAGATCAATGCAGAGTCAAAGAATTTCAGTTTATTTTGAAAGTAATGGGAATCTGTAACAGTGTGGTCCCCAGGAAAAAGGGAAGTTCTGTTAGGGAGAAAGGGAGTCCTAAATGGATTACACAGATAGGTTTATAGACTCCAGCCCCCACTCCAGACCACCAGTGTTCCAAAACCACAAATCCGATAAAATAATTATCAAAGAGTGGATCACTGGGACCTGAGGGTGCAGTTAAGCAGCCAGGCAAACCAGAGAGGTGAGCCTTGGGCTCTCTCTTCTTTTGGAGCCATCTCACTGGACTCAGAGCCAGCTCTCAATGCGCCATTGCTCAGAATGTCTAGTAGGATATTTGCGGATTTGCATCCCTCTCTTCTCCTTGTGATATTTCTACTTTATTCCCCTTCTTTCGTAAAATAAAACCCATTAATAACTTTTGTCACGTGTACCTGACATTGGAACTTATTGTAAAAGTCTTCTGAGCACGTGGGTGAGGACCCAGTGAGGGAAACCCATTTTATATTAGGGTTGCCCTGTAACAGTTCCATGATCCCTGCCCTACCCTAAGTAGGATGGAACTGAGCAGGGATAAGAAGATGTGAGAGAGGAGACTGGAGGAGAAGGAAGCAGGATGGAGAGCAGCAAGGAGACTTGAAGGAGGCACATGGAGGAGAGAGACATGTGAAGAAACTGCGCTTTATTTTTGGTCCTGGACTGGCTGAAACAGATGCGGGCGAGAGACCCATGGGCAGCTTAACAATGGCATCTTTCATCTCAATTTTGATATTGCTCTTTTCCTCCCAGATTTGTCTGACCCTTTTTTATGGGTCCCTACCAAAAGATACTTTACACTTGTGGCAGGCTTTTGGCCTTGCTTCAAGCCAATTCTATTTGGCTGGAATTTTACCCATGAGGGGATACGTAACTTTGGATGCTTGATTTAGTAACTACATCCTTTGTCTTTTCTGTATTGTTCCCTAATTGTATTAAAGTTCATTTCCATTAAAGGTTTTATATGTTTGTCTAGATGAGGCAGATGGCAGAACCCATTTAGGACAGGCAGGTTTGGGGGTTCTAGGGTGCCCCTCTCCCTGCCCTATAACAAATCTTCAAGTGCAACTGGATGAGAGTAATACAACAGTGTTTCATAGCAAAGAGCATAAAGTTGCGAGAGAGAAATTACTGCCTATGAAATAATAAAAACTGGACAAGTAATATTTTTGAGCAATTAGTATGTTTTAAGACATCCATTATGAACTTCATATGTATTATATCTATGTAAGTTAAGAGCAAATCATATACTCAGTCTATCGTATGAATAAAAAAATGGACATAGAAAGGCTTTGCAAGATCACCTATGACTGAGGAGCAAAATCTGGATCAAAACCAAAGCTATAGCATTTCCAGTGGTCATGCTTCACTTCCCATTCCTACGCACATTCACACATTCATATAAAGAGGAAGTGATGTTGACCTTGAGGAGTAACTATGCGAAGACACTGCCATCTGCCTGAATGACTATAGGAAATTTCAACTCTTTGCAGTATTGCCTCCCATATTAGCTATCTACTTTCGTATAACAAATCATCCCACATTTTAGCAGCTTACAATGTCATATCTGACACAGTGTGAGAGACGGGTTGGGAGCCATTAAGCTGGCTTCTTCTACCTTGAATTATCAGGATGTTGGCAGGGGCTATAATCAACTGAAGGCTTGAATAAAGTTGAATGCAGGAGGTCCCAGTTTCTTGCCAGGACTTAGTTCTTTCCGATTCCTCCAGAGCAAATGATTACAAAAAGTGTGTTGGAGGTCACATTTGCTTTTTGACCTAGCTTTAGGAGTTATACACTGTCACTTCCATCATATCCTATTCATTAGAAGTGAGCCACTAACTCTATCCCACACCCAAAGGAAAAGGATAAGCTCCATCTCCTGAAGCAAGGATTATCAAAGAATTTGTACTCATACTTTAAAACCACACCACACTTCCCTCTTTAATAGATTCTGTATACTGCATCACAATCTTTTTCAAACTAGTCTGGTTAAATCTATGTTCTTATAAACCGTTCAATGGTATCTCATTGATTTGAAGATAAAAACACATCTGTAGTCCTACTTGATATGGCCAGTGTCCCCTACTTCTTCCTTCTCCTCCTGGCCTGTGCTCTCTACCTCTTCCATTTCCCCCCAAGCTCTCTATTCTCTGACCATGCTCTCCTGCTTTCAGTTCCTCTAATAGGTCCAACTAACTTGGTTAGACTTTACACGTGCTGTTTCTGTATCTTCCTATTGCTTTCACTTATTCATCCTTCAGTTCTCACTCTAAAGTATACTTCTTTTTCCAACTCATTAACCTTCACCAACTATGAAATCATCTTATACTTCAGACTTTTCCTGGGGGGATGATAATAGTTTGAGAAATCTTTTTTCATCTGTTTATTTTGGGTAAGACTGTGTCTGCTTGGTTCACAATTGAATCCTAATGCAGGATGTAGGGTTTGTCTTAGTGCTCAGTAAATGTATCTCTACTGAATAGGTTACTGAGTTGATGCAATAGGTACTTCTGCTTTGAGACCCAATTTAAAAGAGGTAAGTACATCTCTCTAATTTTTAATAAAAGCCCAAAGAAAAACATACAAATGTGCACAAAATGGGATGTAGCAATGATAGAGATACCAGCAGGGCAAGCAGGGTCAAGAGGGATAAGAAAAGGATACATGTTATTAGAACTCTGCTGCTAGGTCTCAATCTAGTTAGATCAGAGATGTGATCCTAATATTAATTACACCCCTAATCTTCATTGCATTAAGATGGACAACTTTTTTCTGAAGCTTTAGATACTACACTCAAGGTGGCTTTGCAGATGGAGTTTCATTATTCTGAGGAGTTTTATTCTGATGTTGTGCTTCATTATCTGCCTTCAACTCCATTACACAGAAACTGATCTTAAAAGACACGCACACAGCCATCTCCCAGCTGCAGTGCATGAACAAGAACAACACTTAAAAGACAACACTTCTCCAATCTTACCCTCTTTCTTAATACCCCAAAGGTGAAGCTCCTGGATCAGAACCATTTCTGCAATAGAAAGAGGCATCTGAGGGAGGGTTGGAGGTTGTCCACAGCTACTGATTATGCCGTCAAACCCTTGGCGCTCACAGGGACTAAGCTGCCTGGAGTTCACAGAGTCCATTAACAGACACTACAAGTGAGAAACAAAAGTAGTTTGTTGGAAAATGAGTTCAGTCTTATAGCAGCACAGCTCCGAGCCTAGAGAAAGCACAAACAAAGCTGCCGCTAATAATAAAAGCAAGTTCAGAGTTTCTCTCTTTATGGCTTCTTTTGCTTGAGTCCCTTAAAACCTCTTCTATTGTATCTAGGCTTGAAAGCTTCTACTGATCTGACTGAATTTCTCTAATTGGGTGCTAGCTAGTTCATACAATTTTTCATTAAAAAAAATAATCTCATCAGCAATTATAGCCTCAGGGGTCCACATGGAATATATTTATAAAGAAGTTTTTGTGTTTATTAGCATTACACAAAGCCCATTACACAAAAGCCTCTGAAATTTACCCCAGCCTTAGCAAATTGTGGTTCCGCATGTGAGCACTACTTGTCACAAGTCATAAGTCACTGCTAGTGAAGAGCCCACTAACAAGTCCATCCATTCACTCAGTCAGTTATTTAAGTCAAGGGACATTTAAGAGGACATCCATTCATTTTGGGTTAATGCTACAGGAATAAAATTCCCTTCAAAGGAAGAAATTATAAAGCACCTACTAACCTACTCTGTGTCAAGCGTGATAGGGGACCATAGGCTGGGGACATCAGGATACAGGCCAATGTGCAGGATGTTACTTGGCTACTCTGCTGGAGGAGAGTTAGGGCACAAGTTATGCATCAAGCAACCAATATGTCAAGAACTGAGAAGAAATAATGTTCCACAAGGGTAAGCACAGCAGGAAGAAAACCAAATTAATTTCAATTGCAGCCAGAGGAAAAAAGACATTTCAGCAATTGATACCAAATGCTGACTGTTATGAGACAAAGCACAAAAGCAAGTTGACTTCAAGTTAAACCTGACCAGATTGATTAATAGAAACCATAAGTAATTGCCTACTAATAGATGCCTGGAAGGCACTGGAATGTGAGAAATCTCATACTTCCCAGCCTGAATATTCAGCATCTAGGTAGAAAGAACATATATATTAAATATATAAATAACCATTTTAATTACTGCACTTAAAAGAGACTGGCTTATATATGATTCTTTGAATTTCCCCTGCTTACACAAAAGCTATGTATTAACAGTTGAAGCAAGGAAAGAGTGAAATGCAGCTAAGCAAAGAAAAAGCAAAGGCTTACTCTTTTCTGCCTCTCAAGGAAAACTAAAGCCATTTCACAAAGACAGGAGACATTTTTTAACCAATAAATCAATAAATGAGACATAAATAGGTATCTAATGACTCCACATTGAAAACATATTTTATAAGGTAAAAACCCATAGTATCTTTGTCTGCTTTCAAGCTAGAAGGGTCAAAGGAGTTTGAGAAAGGTGTGCATTGGTGACAGTATTTACTTTTTTTATTTTTTTAAGATTTATTTATTTTATGCACACAAGAGCTGGCGTATAGGCCAGACTCATGGGAGGTGAGAGGATTCACCAGAGACAGAGTGGGGAGCAGAACAGGCAGACTGACTGAAACACACTGCTGAGGGGAGCAGTGGGCGAGGCACTGAGAGGTCTGCTGTGCCATGTGGGTCCCCTCCCTGGCCTGTGGCAGGGATCGAACTGATTCTGCATTGGCTGCAGTTTGCTTCATAGTGCATTGCTTAACCCATTGCACCACCAGGGAGGCCCCGCTGAAAGTATTTACTATCTGGTGTTTTACAAAAAAATTGTCTATACCCACCCTAAACTATTTCCAATTCTCCTTCAAATAAGCCCTATCAAATCAGTGGTGCTTATTAAGATCTTTTAATGTGTAAGCTGATATACTCTCCTTTTACCATGTATAACAGATTCCTAGGCAGAATATGCTCAGAAACATCTACTGAGAGTAGAAATAAAGAGACAGTAAACTTGCCAACCACAGAATTACAGGGTCATGGCCAATGCTACAATCTTTCAAACAGCAAATATGTACTCATACCATCTCTCCATAGTTCTCTTCTTAGTGTTTTGGAAGATGTGTGACATGTGAGGCCCAGATTATCCTATGCCACAGCTGACATTCTGCGTGAGTAAAAACAGAGTTTTCAGCAACTGAGTTTGGCAAGATTTAAACTTCAGAATTAGCCTTCATCGCTATTCAGACTTTCAAATCCCTTAGGCTTAAAAAGAAAATAATAAAGACATTAGATTTCCTGGCTAGGTAAGGATATTTTGTTTAGAGTTATATGAAGGTGGTCCTACTTAAATTCTTTTGGTGTTGTAAGTTCTTACTGAAAGCATACAAAATATGTGAACTACTAGTTACATGTAATATCAAGAGCGCATACAATCATGTTTGGTTAGTCTATAGGTAAATGTGCCAGAACTGAGAAGGAAAGATCACAAAAACCTAGGTATGTTGATACAGGTAAAGTGGTCACTGGGCATATTTCTGCTTCATGCACTGAATATATCATTATCTAGAACCTTAGACTGATTGCTTTTATTTTTATTTTTTTTAAATTATTTATTTATGCACACAAGAGCTGGGGTACAGACCAGAGGTGTGGGGGAGGGGGTGAGAGGATTCATCAGAGACAGAGTGGGGAGCAGAACAGGCAGACTGACTGAAACACACTGCTGAGGGGAGCAGCGGGCGAGGCACTGAGAGGTCTGCTGTGCCATGTGGGTCCCCTTCCCAGCCGGCGGCAGGGATCGAACTCGTGGTGCAGTGGCTGCGGTTTGCTTCATAGTGCGTTGCTTAACCCACTGCGCCACCAGGGAGGCCCTGACTGATTTTAGAATGAAACTTTAATGACTAGGAAATTGCTTACAACATAGTAGGATTGGATCAATACTTCATTTTACATTGGTCGTTGTGCTATGAATACATTTCTCTAGAATATTTTAATTACACATTTATGGGAAGGTAAGCTCTTTTAGAAAAGAAACAGACATTTAAAACTTGGCAAGTTCTCTGGCAGTAGGATTCTATAAGGGCTCATAACATTTCCATGAAGCTGTCTATAAAACATCACCTATCAACCTTTTTGACACCATCTACACCAAACCATCCCAAAGGCAGTCAGAGGTGAAGACTCTGGAGTCTAATTAACCTGAAAATGTCAAGTTTTCAAATTCATTCCAGCTTGAAGATTCTAGAAATTTCCTATGTCTATTAATTCAACAAATATTTATCAAGTTTAAGGCAAAGGTAAAGGAAATGAATAAGAACGTGTTCTTGCCTCTAAGCACCTCAAAATATATCTTTCAGAAGAGTGATTGCTTTAGCTCAAATGGGCTAGAAAATCCATAACAAAAATTATTCAGATTTTTTCTGTATTAAACCAAATATATCCTATTAGAAAATCATTTCCTAGGTGAAAAGGATTTCTCTAGAGATTATATGTTGTCTTGAAATGTAGTAAAATCCAGGTTCTTGTTATATTCAAGTGTTAAAATTTCACATATTAGGTTTATTATAGATTTCAAGCAGTTCAGTATTTTAAATGCAAGAGGTAAATACTATTTTTTAAAGGAATTTGGAGCTATCAGTAACCCTTATAATCATGGAAGATCAAAGCTTTTAGAAATAATAATGTTCTGTCCTTTGTGTTATTTAAAGATCGAAAGGCAAATGCAAAAATCCATATATTCTGAATGCAATTGTATCCTGGAACAGAAAAGGTCATTAGTGAATTAACTAGGGAAATCTGAATGAAGTCTGTAGTTTAATAATATAACAAAGTTAATTTCTTAGTTTGATAAATGTACCATGATGATGTGAAATGGAGAAGTGCATGGGAACTCTCAGTTCTATTTTTGCAATACCTCTATACATTATTTCACTCCTAGGTGTATATCTTAGGAACACAATACATAGGAATATATACATTTCTATGTTCATTGTGGCACGCTCTGCAACATCCAAACTGTATAAGAAAAGCAAGCATTCAAAGACAGATGAGTGGATAAAGATGTGGTATATATACATGATGGAATACTACTCAGCTATGAAGAAAAAAATGAACTCTTGCCATTTGGGACAGCATGTATGGACTGGAAGAAATAATGCTAGCTGAAATATGTCAGAAAGAAACAGACAAATACCAGTAGAATATATAAAGAAACAAAGCAAAAGAATAGACAAAAATAAATTCTTGTCATCTGACTATAAGACCGAGGCTACCAGAAAGGGAGAGTTAGATAGTAGGAGCAAACGGGCGTGACAATATACATATGATAACATATATAGGAAGAGCTGTGAACCTGTCCCCTAAAACACATATGGTGTTCTAAGCTAACATTATCTCAACAAATGTAAAAAAATTAAATAAGTTTATTTTAAAATAAAACTACTAAATATGTACAACCGGGGTATTGTTCCAAGTTATTTAGTTTTTCTCATATCTTAATATAGGTGTAAGAGATCTCAAATAGGACCATTTGAAATTGACCACATAGGAAAAGATAAGTTTTTGTAATGCTTTATCCAAATAAAAGCATGGAAATATAGACAACCAGTAGCTCTTTCACACATGAGCTATAACATTCTGCTATGAGATTTAGAGAGAAAAGCATATGATTCTCTATGAAAGCAGAACTAGAGGGATCCTTCAGTTTCTTTAATACCACTGAGACCTAGGGAAAGTTAGAAATAATTAGGTAGCTTTAGGGATGTGGATAAGTGAGACCCTGGAATAGTTAAGTTTTGGGACAAAAGGAAAAGGAAGCTGGAGAGATGGGAAATACAAAATTCTAAAGAAAGCCGGTTAACACTCTAGAACTAGGAATGAAAGGGCATTCAAAAGCAAAGAGGAGATAATAATGTAAAATAGGGAGATTCCAGGCATCAAGTTTCCAGACACAGTAGTAGGTTTAAGTGGAAGCATCAAGAAATAACCAATCACAGAAAGACCAGTGAAATTTTAAAATAATGAGGGAAAGGAAGTATGTATTTCCAAAGTAAGATCCCCCATCAGGGCTCTCTTTGCCCCTCCCAGGTACCATATACCTGGGAGTCTTTACACTTTACCTTTTTTCCTAAATAAACTTTACTTTCCAAGATAAAGTTTGCTTCACTTTGCTACTTATCTGAAAATTCTGTGAATTCCTTTTTTACGGCATCAGGAGACAAGAACTTGTGGTGATTACCAGGGTGAAAGGTGGTAGCAGCAGCAGCAGCTGTGATCACAGTAACCTGGCATACCCACATCACCACCACTTCTCTATTTATGGCCATAATGTGCACTTCATAGGGCATAGAGTTTGCCAGAACTGACACACCTCCTTATAGAATCTATCTTTACAGTCTCATGGTTTAATTTAAAAAATGTAATTGATGTAGATTTTGGAGTCAATGGGTCTGGAAGTGGGGTTCTTGGGTTCACTCTGGGAAAGGTTTCACCAGAGTTCCCTGTTCAGCAGCACGCGGCAAGTTCCCAGGAAAGTTTCTCCATGAAGTACAGACGTTAGATATTTTAAAGAGCAGGTTTATTAGGGAAAGGGACAGAGAGTAAAGGACACTTGCATAGACACAAGTGGCAGGAAGTGCTGCCCCAAGAGGGACAGGTTTGCTGAGAGAGGCCTGCATGGTTGCAGGCGGTGGCCTTGAGGAGAGCTGCCTCTGCTGAGGGAAGTCAGTGAAGAGAAGCCCCAGCATGGTACAGGTCATGGGCAGGCAGGAAAGCTGCTGCCCTGCAGAGAAGAGAGTTAAAGAGAAGCACCTGCTTAGTCATAGGTGGGCAGATGGATGGCTGCACCAAGCCAGTGCAGAGACTGCACTGATGGAGTCTTCTTCTCTTTGGGAGGGATTCACTCCTTCATGGAGTGTCTTGCTGGTTGACTTTTAACCAACTGTGTAGAATTTTTACAATGGGCTCTGGAGAATTCTGAAGATAGAGCTCACTCTGTCTTTACTTTTGGTCTGACAGTTATGATTATAGCCGTCTTTGGTGCCTAAGAGTCTTTGTTTATATAGTTGGGTTAATGGTTGTTAATCCCTAATACTCCCACCTCCTTGTGTGAACCAGGTCTCCTCCTTTCCAGTTTTTTTCTATTCTTTTGTCCTTCATCACTAGCATCTTAGAGTTGACACTTAACTCCCCTTTTTTTTCAAAGGTAAGAACATTTTTCTCTATTTTCCATTGATACTGCAACAGGGTGGTCCCCAGGAAAGGGTAAGTTCCAGGATCACATCATAGAGAGGTACAGATTCTTTTCCTATCATGCTATGTTGTTTGATACGATATTTAGAGTCACCCCACAAAAAGTAACCTTGCATCTTCTAAATCTGAATAGGAGGTGGAGGTAATTAACTTTAGTCACGGTTTTACAAATGGAGCAAGGTCACAGGAGAAAAAGAGACAGAATTATAAGAAACTGGCTCATGTAAATACAGAGACTGAAAAGAACCAAGATTTTCAGTTGGCAAGTTGGAGACCCAAAAAATCAAAAGGTGAAAATTTCAGTGCAAAGGCAGAAGACCAATGTCCCAGGTCAAAAAAAAAAAAAAAATGATCAAGGACAAAGAGTGGATTACCCTATCTTTTGTTCTATTCAGTTTTCAACAGAATAAGATGCATTCGGAAGACAGCAAGCTTCAGTCAGTGGAGAGATTCAAACATTAATCTTATTCAGAAACATTCTCACAGACACCCAACTATTTAAACAAATATCTGAGTACTTCAAGGCCCAATCATGGTATATATCCAATCAAGTGGGCATACAAAATTAATCATTACATGAAATCAAATCATAATAGGATGTTTAAGATCCAATGTTAAAGACATTGGCTCACAGCCAAACAGGATTGATGCAAAGCAAGGTCCAAAAGCCTGCCACAAGTCTAGAGTACTTCTGGGGGAGACCCATAGAGAAGGGTCAGACAAGTCTGGGAGGAAAAGAGCAAAATTAAAACCAAGATAAAAGCTGCCATTGTTAAACTCCCATGGGTCTCTCACCTGCATCTGTTCCAAACAGTCCAGGACCAAGAAGCAAGTGCAGTTTCTTCACATGTCTCTCTGCTCCATGTGCCTCTTCCTATGTCTCCTTCTTGCTCTCTGTCCTGCTTCCTTCCTTCTCCAGTCTCCACTCTATCTTCTTCTTCTCCCTGCTCATCTCTACCCTACTTTGGGCGGGGCAGGCATCTTGGAACTCCCCTTTTCCTGGGGACTACTCTGTTACAGGATGGTGATGATAGAGTCAAATATCCATCCCAATAATAGTCAGTAGGATTGTAGGAAAATTAAGTCTATGTAAGCCTGAATTGCAGACTTTTAAAAGTCCTAAATCAATGGGTACTATATGCAGACTATAAAAGGAATGATACAGTCTAATTCCATACTAACTAGCAGTTCTGAGCCATAAAATACTAACTAGACTTCAGTAAGGTACTTCTCCATAAATGGTCTAAAAGAGTAACACATTATCCTCTGCAAAATGTTGAAAATACAAAACATGACTTGGAGCAAAAAACAAACAAACAAAACACTAGGGCATTGTTAAGACTCCCTAAGAGCTTAGACTGCTGCAGTCCAGCTCCGGCCAAAGGCCAGGTCCCCAAAGGATGGAATGGAAGTCAGCGAAATGAGGGGGATTCAGGGTTACAAAACTCGAGTTGAGTCAGGGTATGGTATGCGTCCTCCTGAAAAGTCTCAGCAGGTCTTTATTTATACATTAAGGAGAAAGGAGAGGGATTACATGAACAGGATGAACAGGTGCATTGATCAGAAAGTTAACAATGACTACTTTTTTTTTTTTTTTTCAAGAGTGGCTTGGGGTCTTGTGACCGTCAGCCAGGATAGATGACATAGGTGATTACAAAATGAAGATAGCATCTTTCCACTAGTGTTAGAGTTATTATGATTGGTTGATTTATATTATGTATGGCAGGTATACTAGTTTTATGCAATCACAACTAATTATTCTATTTTCACTCTAAGTATAAGATGAATTATTAGTTTAAGGTCAAATTGATGTCAGCCTTCTACTAGAGGTCTGCAGGAAGAGGCAGGTACCCAAATCAACATCTGAACAGTATTTGTATCCTTGCATTTGGCTTTCGATAGAAATAACTAGGTTCATTGTCTTTAGATTTGATTGATAATGTATGTTACTAAGGTATCTTTTGTAGTGAATTAAATTCAATTCACACAAGAGCAAATAGGGAAAGGGAGGAGGGCTCCTGCAACTATTATCACCTGAGGAATGCAGGACCTACCTTTAGCAAAGGCAGAAATGCAAAACCTTTCACAATGGCTCAGTCTTGAAGGTCACATTTAGGTTCTTGAGGCTTGTAGCCCAAAGTAAAATGTTTGAGTTTAAAAGTTTTCCTAATAATCTAATTTTAGAATTTGTAAAATAACCACATTCTAATTGTATCTATTTTTACCTGGTTTTATGGTACTGATTTTCTAGAATTGCTATTATAATATTAGTCAATTAGCAGCACATCATCAAAATGCACAGCAACCAATTACTTTGTTTAATACGACAGCCAATATACAACCACCTTCATGGATGATCTTCCAGCAAGCACATTTTTAGTAACTTGCAAAACTTAGATTATTAAATCGGTCAAAACAAAAAGGAGTCTGAGGACGGCCAGCTGTGAAACCTCTGATTTTTCAGGACAGTTCCCCTATGGTGGGCTTTTTTGCCTCATGGCATAGTTAGGTGGCCCCCATTAGACGTCAGCCAACCTCTGATTTACAAATGTAGACTACATGAATGTGAGAGCTGCATGTTTAGTAATCTGCGTTTATGACAGTTCTTTTGGTAATTAAGAAAGAAGCTAGGGTTCCAAAAGGAATAGCAAGACATCTGGACTCCAGGAATGGGTCATTGCTCCTGCATCCTGCACCCCATACAACAGCATGACCTTACATTAGAGCACCATTCCAAATGTCCTAGCACCATACCACAAAATATCCTACACAGGGAGGACAAGTACCTTGCATTATTACTGGAATCCAGCCACTTCAGTGGTGGGAGCAAGCAGGAGCAGTGGTATTCTTTTACCCTGTTGCTCCACCACTCAGAGAACTTTTATGTAACAGTGTGCTCCTGGATCATGGAATGGACCAGTCATGTGTGAGCTATGAGTTGATCGGTGCTTTGTTACCAGGGCCCCACCTCTCACAACAAGTCAGTTGTGGCAGTCGTTCCTCAAAGTCCTTTATGGAAAGTGCACTTCCTGGATTGTGGAATAGACCAATCAGCCATAGGATTGAAAAATGGTCCAATCAGACTGGTAGGTTGGGCCCCCTGAAAGTGGTTATAAGCCAGGTTCAGAGGGAGCTGAAGGGCCCCTGGAAAAGCAGCAGCCCCAAGGAAGATCCCCTGCAGAGGAAGATCTCCTGACGAGGAGAGCCCCAGAAGAGAAAGAGGAAGAAGAGAGCCCTGAAGAGGAGGAGATGACATCAGCCCCTGGAGAAGAGGAGATGGTTCCAGCCTCCAAAGAAAGAACAAAAGAAGCAGCCAGGAGCCATCTTTTGAGGAGGAAAGAGAAGCTGAAAGACTCTGTCAGAGACTGGGCCTCAGCCCATTGACTGAAAGGAGCACCAAAGGCCCTGGGTCTGGCCTGATGTCTCAAAGAGCTGTTCATTGTTGGTCTAACCCAGCAACTCACAAGGAGCTGTTAACACTGGGTGTCTCTGACCCAGCCTCTGCAGAAAATGTAGTGGTCATCACTACTGGCCAGTGCTGTCCAGCACTCCTGGTGACTGGTGACGAGCATCACTGACACTATCTGGATAAAGTAGTCAACCACTGTGGACATAGTAAGCTTTTTGTTTCACCCTGTTCATAAAATAAACCCTATGGTTGTTGTTCCAGGAGCCTGAGGTCTCTTGCAATTGTGCACACATGTGAGAATTCATAGATAGTGAGCTGTATTGGGCACTGTCCTCTGTTAGGCTATAGCCCTTATTGCTATAGCCCTTGGTTCTTTTCTGGTTTGTGGCCTTTTAGCCTTTTGGGGCTTTTTGGTGGCTCTCTGGTCACAGATCCCTCTCTGCCCCTGTTTCAGTACATGTCAAATATTTAATAGAACTTGAGAAAACAGATATCTCAGGTTTCCTTGGTGGCACAACGGGTTGAGCACAGTGTTGTGAAACATCTGTAGCACAGCAGCATGAGTTCGATCCCCATCCAGGGAGGGGATCCACATGACGCAGCAGACCTCTCTTGACTTGCCCGCTGCTCCCCTCAGCAGTGTGTTTCAGTACATCTGTCTATTCTGCTCCCTGCTCTGTCTCTGGTGAATCCTCTCACTTCCCGTGACTCTGGCCTGTACCCCAGCTCTTGTATGCATAAATAAACAAATCTTAAAAAAAAAGAAAAGAAAAGAAAACAGGTATCTCTACATAATGTGGGGAAAACTTTCTTTTGTGATATAGTATAAAATTTAAAATATTATCAAGATATGCTAAATAAAATATATCTGAAATACAAAGATACTCATATGTGGAATGATCTCACTGATATGTGGAATATAAAGAAAACAAAAGAGCAGACAAAACTAAGCTAGAACAAACCATAGAAATCTGACTGTGGAAACTGAGCCTCCCAGAGAGGGAGTGTGGGAACTAGAATCAAAGTGGGGAGAGGACACAATAGATAATGGTGGAGGACTATAGGTGCTTTGATGGTGGGTATGGTATGACAACATATACGTGAAGAGGTCTGAACCTATACCCATAAATTACATGCACTGTTGTAAACCAATGTTTGCTCAATAAAAAATACAATTAACAAAACAAATAAAAGTAAATGATGACCCCCAACACTTGAAGTGCCAACCCAAATAAGGATCAAGGAAAGGAATAAGAACAACAACAACAACAACAATAATAATAATAAAGACACAAAACCAAAAATGAAAAGACAAGGACAAATTGGGGACACTTGGTGGGGAGGGTTGAGGGCAGACGGGAGCATGGGGGACTGAGGTTATATGGTGATAGGGAATACATGGGGATTACAATTGATGTCAAATATATATAAATTAAAAAAATGTTAATAAAAAAAGAAAGATAATATAAAAAATGATTATGCCCTCCCCATGCCACCCTGGTGCAGCACTATGAAGCTATCTACAGCCACTATGGCACAGCATGGAGCTGACCCATATTGTGTAGCAGACCTTTCCTGTCACACCCGCTGCTCCCCTCAGCAGTGTATTTCAGTCGATCTGCCTGTTCTGCTCCCCACTCTGTCTCTGGTGAATCCTCTCACCACCCTGGACTCTGGCCTGTACCCCAGTTCTTGTCTGCACAAATAAATAAATCTTTAAGAAAAATTTATGCCTTCACTCATCCTTTTAAAATTAATCTGTTATTGACCAGAGGTCTCCGTATAATCCTATGTTGGAAAGCAAAGCTTTTTTATCCTCTAGTCAATCCTAATCAGCATAATAACTGACATAAAGAGATATTAAATGTCATTTTGAGCATTTTCTTCTGTGACTTAACATCGTCTTGATCCTCGCCATCCACAAATAATCACAGTACTAAGTCTCTTAGCCATGTCTAATACCCCCTATATATGTCATTACAGTCCTGCACTCAGACCTTCTGCCTTCACCCCAGTATACAGATAGATTCTGTGCTAAAAAAACATTTTCCATTCCAGGAGCTCTTACTGCTTAGTGTGGGCTATTTAATTTATTCATTCCAATGAGAGCCTTCAGAAAAACCACACACCTCTTCCAACTGATGTAGTCTATTAGATTGTGTCTTTTCAGGATTGTGTCTTTAAAGATTCACTACAAGTGATTATAGGAGAGGCTCCTTTTGAAGAAAAGATAGTTTGGCTCCAGAACACTTTGACTTCCTTTCTCTAAACCTTCTCAGATTTTTTTCTGTGGAAATAATTCATACAGATAAAATGTCCTCAGCATTTACTAATGTTTGTGGATTTCTTCCCAACTCCCACACTTTTCCCACATCCTGCTTTTCTTGAAAAGTAGACTATTCTGAGCCTAGTGTGAGGCACAATGGAATAATTGTGCCATAGTTCACACCAACTGTTTTCAAGTGAGTTCTCCAGACTTTATCTCTCAGTCTTATAGTGCTTCAAAGTTTCCTATGATTCAACCAGACTCTGAGATTCTCCTTGGCCTCCTTTCCCATGATGAGGTGCCCTACCTAAATGAGCCACTCCCTAAATGTCTGGCTTCTCTCTCTTTCTTTGTGCTTCCAATTATTCCTATTCTGACCACTCACCAGCTCATCAATGTTCAAATTTAACTCTAATCCCCTCCAAAATGAAACTAAGAAACATATTTTTCTTATCTCAAATATAAATTATTTTTGCCTTATTAAATATCTGACATCAGTAGCTACTTCAGAAACCCACAGGGATAGAGGTAAACACTTAAGCCAAACACACAAAAACCCCAATAACATTGATGCAAATAGCAATGCAAGAGTCACAATGTTGACTCACTCCTGTTTAAACATCTCATCTTTCTATTTTCTCCAATTATCTAAATCTAATTTTTTTCCTTCAAAAAACAGTAGGACTTTCATATTTAATGAAATTTGGTTCTAAGGTACTAAAGTTAATATTATCTAACATTGTCAATGCTGTTTTACCATTTATATATTATTTTATTTAGTATTCAAAACTACTTAAGTAGACCCCAGGCACAAATACTTATTTGCGTAAATATAGCACAAAGGAATATTTACATAAAGGAATATTACTCAGCAATCAAAAAGGATAAACTCATGCCATTCATAGCAACATGGATGGAGCTGGAAGGGATCATGCTCAGTGAAATAAACTAGAAATAAAAAGAAAAATATCAAATGCTTTTACTTATAGGAGGAATGTAGAGGAACCAAATAAGGAATCAGGGTGAAAAAAAGAAAGTAGCTATAATAAAGTAAAAGTCAAAATCATCAGGCAAATATAGATCAGAGATATTTTGCAGGGGAGGAGGAAAAAGGGTCAGGACAGGAGTGGGAAGAGCATAAGGGACGATGGTGATGGTGCATGAGTAAATTGGTGGTGGGAATTTCATGGGGAAATCATACATTGTACAGACATGAAGGATAATGTAATAAATACATATTTTTTTAAAAAGAAAGAAAAAATCTGGAAATTCAGAATGTTCTGTATTAGAACTACAAACATGAGATTTGCTGGTTTGTGGCTGTTAAAACTATGAAAATAACTGTGGTCATCTTGTATACAGCTGTAGAAAGAGGTGTCCCTAGGAAATTGGCTCCAGAGAAGAAGCTACCAAAAGAGATTAAGATGATATGACCAAAGAGCTAGAAGACATTGGATAAATGATTAAAAAAAAAAAACAGGCACTAAAACAGATGCTATAAATATAAAAGAATGAAAAGGTGATTAATGATACTGTTAAGTAAAAAAAAAAAAAAGTATTTTATATTTATGGGCATGAACAAATACATGTGTGTGTGTCTTAAGTACCAGAAGACCAGAAGGGACAGATGAAGAGAGGAGGACATTATAGGCATAATCTTGCTCAGTCCTTACATATGAGGAAACTAAACTTGAGAGAAGACAAAATGACCTTCCAAGCCCATGCAGTTGTATAGGTAGCAAAGCTATAACTCAAAACCAATGTTAAATATATCTGACTGAGTTTCGTTGTTAACTTTCTTAACAATGAAATGCTTCTCTCTAAAGATGAAAATGGAATAAACTTGCAAGTCACTTTTGAAATATGAAAAAATTAAGAAAGCATATATCTTTATTTTAGGGTATTCTCAGTTCATAGGCAATATGTGAACAGATTTAAAAGGGGTTATTATAAGAGCACCTGAACTTTGTTCCTTCCTCCCCCTATTTCTTATTCTGAAGAACAATCACTTTTTTTAATTTCTGAAATTTGTTGCCCACATTCAGTGAAAATGTTTTTCTTTTTTTTTTTCTTATTTTATTTATATATATTTTACACCATTCTTCCTTTTTGTTGAATGTATGCTTTCTCCTCTCAGGTGAAGAATAATCACTTTTAACTCTTCCAGCTACATGGAATTCTTTTTAATAAATCTATTAATTTTCTTCACTTAATTACCTCCTCAGAGTCACTATAAGCCAAACACTAGTTGTTTCAAACTGTTCAAATTTCTCAAATAGGTCCTCTCATTTCCTGGCATTTTTCATGCCTATTTATGATTTTATTCTCCATCCATCTCCATTCTGTCTTGTGGCTTCTCTTGGATGCATGCTTTTCTCTGGAAATGGAAAAGCAAACGGAAAGCAAGTGATACCTGTCCAGGTCACTGACTTGGAGCGTTGGGTCCCTCAACTATGAAACGTAAGTGTTTGTTCCTTACAACAGGCAGGTGAATAAAGGACAAAGATCTTATTTGCACCCTGACATCAGGTTAAAAAGCCACGATGTATCATTGTAGGGGAGGAAGGATCACCTTATCAGTCTCATGAGCACTGGTATTTTGATTTAAGGCAATTACTGTACTTTGCATTGTACATCCATAAGATTGGTACCATTGTCTTCCCAGTTACAGGAACCTTTAAGTGAAGGCTGATTTCAAAGCAACTTATAAACTCTGCATATTACTAAAACTTGCATTAAAACTAAATCATTCCTTAAAACGTAATCTATGTTCAGTTGTTTTTCCTATTTGCTAAAGTACATTGATAAAATTTTATAAGCAATTGCTGTCACTATATCAGAAATAAAATAGCATCAAGGAATTGTACATTCACTTGTAGGAAAATAATCATGAGTTGGTCATAGAGCAAAGCAAACTGGTTTACCACCATTATGCATCTATGTTTGTGAAGACTACTGCTGTTTTAGAAAACTCAAATGATACTAAATAAATAGTTGAAAATGAGATACTCTTAAATATGCTCATTGGATTGCTAGACCTAATTGCCTCCCACTCTTATATAGCTCTAAACTGGATATTACAAATGGCCGTATTAACTTGCCCTAAAGACAAGGAGAAGCTCTGGTTAAGGATGGCGTACACAACCCACAGCAACAGTGATAAAGACCCTTTCAGTCTGAGATCTCTGTTGGTCCTATTCCACCTGCAGTAGTTCCCCAACCTGCCCAGTGACTAGGTGTGACCTCTCTACCACTTGGGGCCTCTGCACCTGAGTGTGTATGGCCTCTCTCTGCACCCGTGTGTGGTGTGTATGTGTGTGTGTGTATGTGTAAGAAGAATTTGGATAAGGCATTCCCACATGACTGCTTTAGGACAATGGCCCACATCACGAGGCAACCAGTGATCTGGGAGTAGCTTGGAAATTACACAAAGTACCTGCACAGAACTCCTCCCTCTATACCTGGCCTCCCTCTCTACCCTGTAAAGTTGATTATTCTTTGTTCCCCTGGACCCTGCTCCTCCTGCCATTGTCACATAATCAATCACCTTGCGTATTACTGCTAATACATATCAAGAGGGCTGCTCACAGTGCAGCAGGCTTGCCTTGCAAACCTGCTCCACGACTCATTCCTCAGCATATCCCCGGGGATGTGCTGGTGCGTTCCCGACCCAACAACTAGGTCAATTATTCTCAAAGTGAGGTTCCAGCACCAGCAGCATCATACTTCCTTAAGAATTAGTGAGCAAGCCTCCCTGGTGGCACAAGGGGTTGAGTGCCGCACTGTGGAGCTTCTACAACCACTGCAGTACAAGTTAGATTCCCCAGCCAGGGAGGGGACCCACAGGGCACAGCAGACCTTTCGTGCCTTGCCCGCTGCTCCCCTCAGCAGTGTGTTTCAGTTGATCTGCCTGTTCTGTTCCCCACTCTGTCTCTGGTGAATCCTCTCACCCTCTACACCTCTGGCCTGTACCCCAGTTCTTGTATGCCTAAATAAATAAAATCTTTAAAAATAATAATAATAATAAATAAATTGTTTAAAAAAGAAGAATTACTTAGAAATGCAAATTCCTACACAACACTCCAGACCTATTAAGTAAGACATTGTGTGATGAGGGCCTAGCTATCTGGCCTAAAGTTGTTCTCAGATGTTAAAAAAATAAAGTTGTTCTAGTTGTTACTGTGCATCAGAATCACCTGGGCATCCAATGCTGGGCCCAATCCCAGGAAAGGCAAGTCAGGGGATATACTTTGAGAACTAATGACAGAGAAAAATGAAATTTCTTGTGAAATAAATGGGTTATCAAATGGAATGTGATTATCTTTGTCCTATGATGTTGTTTAGGGGAAAACATATGATATATTTTGGAAGTATGTGTATGTAGGAAGGAGAATTACATCAACACCTGAACACACACTTACCGACACGTACTCTGACTGAGACCATGGGGTTTACACATCATCAGGGGACAATAACAATAAACAGCTGAGCTAACTTGTGTTTATGGTTGCTTTCATACTTTCAAGTGCTAAAAAGAGTAAGTGTTGGGGTCATGAAATGTCTAATAGGGGAACCTGATTATCTGGGGAAATCAAGAAGGGATTCCAACTTGCAATCTGAAGGATGGTACAATAGTTTTCTATCACTAAGTTACATGGACTTAGTGACTGAAAACAGGGGTACTTTATATTCCAGCTCAGGAGGCTAGATTCTGACACAGGTCTTGACTGGATCAAAACTATGGTGTTGCCAAGGCTATATTCCTTTCTGGAGGCTCCAATAGAAATGTTTCCTTGCTATAGGGTCTCTGGAAAAATAGTTTTCTCAGAGTTTCTCAAACTGTTTGCACTGTGACCTTCCAGCACAGGTAGCTAGTAGATAACATGTAACCTTGAGATGTAGTCTGCATGTGCTGAAATAATGTAATCTTGATGTATAGTTTACACATGCAGAACATACCTCTCTAAACTAGGTCTAAATTTGGCTGTGTTGGTTTTGTCTATAAATCATAGAAATGTTAATAGGGCTCTTCTGGGGGGTGGCAGGAACTCTCAAACCCTCTTCCAGGGGGCTGCACTGCTAGACACTGCTGCTGTTGCTACCTGTAAATCTCCTGCTGTCTCATAATAAAGACTTGCTCCTGCCCCCTACATACAGGCTTTTGACCTGCTTTCTCTGCTGCTATAGAAAATCAGGGGAGCTCGTGGCCGAGTCCTCCACATGGCAGTCAGTCAGGGGTCCAACCACTCTTCCCTTCCAGCATCTAGAGGCTGCCCTCAGCCTCTGCTCATGGGCTCCTTCCTCTGTCTTCAACACCAGCAGCACTGTATCTGTGCCCTCTTTCATATTCCCATCACCTAACTGTCTCTTCTCTTCCTCCTGCCTCTTCCACTATTAAGACTCCTGTTGAGCACCTTATTCCCACTAGGATAATCCAGGCTAATTAGGGTCAGTGGTATAACGGCCATAAATCTATCTGTGACTAATTACCTTTTGTCATATACATATCCACAGAATTGGCAGGTTAAGAAGCTGACATGATTAAGATATAGTATTTTTCTTGCTATAGATGGCATAGATAAAAGAAAGAACATCTAAGCACGTGTTACTCCACAAACAACACTTGTGGTGACCCAAGGCATAACAGGTGTGATATTTAAAAAGATGAACAAATTCCAGTGTGACCTGAGCTGGAAAGTGAGGGAGAACATGGGAAAAAATAAGTATGGTGATTAGGAGATAGGGTTTTCAAAACAAGTAACTTTGCAGGCAAATTAATTAAAATAACCACTTTGGCAGAAGAGATAAACAAAAACAAAAGCAAGTCATCAGAAATATGCTACAATGATATTAAGGCAAATATACCTCAAAACTTGTAGCTAAGTAGTGTGTAGACATATCCAACCCTCAGTTGGATAATGACTATTTTGCTTTGTAATAATGACTCATGTATTTCTGGGAATACTTGAAGTTATACTTGGATTTCCTCGATATTTGCCAGAAATATCAATAGAAAAAAAAATCACAGTTCTTGAAAGCCATTTAGTAGATGGAGAGGTTTCATTAGGAGATGGAAAACTTTCTATTTTATCTTTCTTTTCCAGGCAAACCAGTTTTATCTATTTGATGTGATAATAATTCTTAAAAGATAAGTTATCATTAGCAGCAGACATTAAATGGAAATTGTAATGCAGCAATATTATTTTCTTTCTGGCATCCAAAATGTCCTGAGAGACACCTAGGAAGATTACTAGTACAAAAGATAATTAGTCCATTTTGCTCTTGGGGAGATTCTACAAGGGATGGCTGATCTCAGTCTGAATGTAATTCTTTGTGTTAGAGCAGAGGTTTTCAGCCTGAAACTCTTAACATTATGTGCAAAATTTCCCATGTAAGTGCATTTTCCATATCCACTTTGAGAGGGAAAGGAAATCATGACTCTAATCAAAGAATTATCTGACTTTAAAAAGCATAAGATTTTTAGGGCAGTGACACTATTCTGCATGATACTATGGCAGTAGATACATGTGGTTACACATTTTTATTCAGAACCAAAGGTGAGTCCTAATGTAAATTACAGGTTTTGAGTGATTATAATGTCCCCGTGTAGATTCAAAGTTGTACAAACATAAAAATTCTCAAGATTCCCTCAAAAACTTTTTAGGAAAAGCAAAGTGGAAGTTAAAAAATAAATGTACAAAATATCATAGTATTTTTATATACAATAAACAAAAAGCAAAAGAAACCAAGAAAATACTCTATTTATAACTGTTAGAAAAAGAAACAAATATCTCAGAATTAACCTAAATAAGGAGGTAAAGAGAACTACAAGATGTTATTAAAAGACTTAGATTTCTACTTAAGGAGATGAAGAATATGAATGAGAGAATGAATCAACATAACCAAAATGATTATTCTGAGTAAAATGATATATAAATATGGCACAATTGCCATCAAAATATCAATAATACTTTTAAAGGAAATTGAACCAAAATATTGACATTTATAAGAACCTATAAAAGACCTTGATTTGCAAAAGCAATCCTGGGGAAAAAAAGGAGAGAAATGGAGGTATCATGTTACCTAACTTTAAATTGTACTATAAAGCAACAGTAATAAAAATGATATGTATTGACACAAAAATAAATATAAGGTAGATAGAATACAATGGAAAAGCCAGACAGAAGTCTATCTACTTAGCAGAACTTAATCTACAATAAAGCAGCTATGACCATACAATAGAGGAATACAGTGTCTTTAATAAATAGTGCATAGAG
Source organism: Galemys pyrenaicus (assembly GCA_019455555.1). Lineage (NCBI taxonomy): Eukaryota > Metazoa > Chordata > Mammalia > Eulipotyphla > Talpidae > Galemys > Galemys pyrenaicus. The sequence continues at coordinate 1,880,096 of JAGFMF010011463.1, forward strand.
CACTATTGGAAAGCCACCCATAAAAGAATGAAGTTGGGCCATTCGCTACCTTCATACATAAAAATAAACTCCCAGGAGCCTGAAAATCTAGGTATAAGACTTACAAATATATATATATATATTTGGCATCAATTCTGGTCCCCATGGATTTCCCACCACCATTTCACCAGGTTTCACTCCTAGGAGGAATATAAGGGAACCAAATAAGCAACCAAGGAAAAGAACTAAACAGCTAAAATGCTTTTAAACAGCAAAAGAAAATGCAAGCTTAAAAAATATACCCTATTGGGACCTCCCTGGTGGCACAAGGGGCTAAGTCTCAGCACTGCAAAGCTGTCTGCAGCCACTACAGTCAGAGTTTGATCCCCAGTCAGGGAGCTGACCCACATGGCACTGCAGACCTCTCCTGTCTTGCCCGCTCTTCTCAGCAGTGAATTTCAGTAGATCTACTTATTCTGCCTCTGGTGAATCCTCTCACACATTCCCAACCCCGCACCTCTGGCCTACACCCCAGTTCTTGTATGCATAAATAAAATAAATATTTTTTTAAAATACCCTATTAAATGGAAGAAACTATTCACACAATATATAACTGATAAGGGGTTAATATCCAAGATATGGAAAAAACTCACATGATTCAACAACTGAAAAAAAAACAATAAAAAATGGGTAACTAAGTTATGAACAAGAAATAGATAAAAATGGATACCCAGAAGGTTAACGGGTACATGAGAAAATATTTATCACTACTTCCAATAAGAGATGCAAGTTAAACCACAATGAGATACCATCTCATAACATGAGAATGGCACATAGGAGTGGATATAGAGAAAAAGCAACCCTACTACACCATTGATGGGAAAGCATACTGTTGCAATCATCATGAAAAGTAATCTGTATTTATCTTAAAAATATAAAGATGGAAATACTGTATGATCCAGCAATCCCATTTTTAGACATCTTTCCAAAGAATATTAATCTATCAGTGCAAAAAACTATGTTTTGCAATGTTCATGGTAATATTTACAATAGCTAGCATATGGAAATAGCCTAAATGTCCATCAATAGACAACTGGATTAAGAAGATGTGGTATAGCCACAGAATGGAATACTACTCAGCTATGAGGAAAGATGAAATACAATCATTTTTGGCAAAAATGGAGGGAGTTTGAGAGAATTATGTATAGTAGAGCAAGTCATAGCATATAAAAAATACTGTATATTTACATAGGAAAGAATTTGACAAAGTAAAATACTTACAAAACCTCGTGGATATTAATAAACACCTGAGGGTATGATAAGGAGGGGTGGAGGGAAGCGTCAAGGAGATAGGGGTGGTTGTGGGGAAAGAAATAGCTGTGAGGCTAATGGCATTCCTATATCATTGGGCTGTTGGGCTAATTGAATGTGATATTGTCCATCCTTTCCAAAAATAGTAAGTAATCACTAAAATAAAAAGTGAATCATCTCTTGGGACCTCCCTGGTGGCACAGCGGGTTGAGTGCAGCACTGTGAAGCATCCAGGGCACAGACAGCAGTGCGAGTTCGATCCCCCACCAAGGAGAGGAACCCACATGTTGCTGCAGACCTCTCCTGCCTCCCCTGCTACTCCCCTCAGCAGTGTACTTCAGTCGATCTGCCTGTTCTGCTCCCCACTCTGTCTCTGGTCAATCTCACCTCCTGTGACTCTGGCCTGTACCCCAGCTCTTGTATGCATAAATAAATAAATGTTTAAAAAAAAAAAGTGAATCATCTCAATGGGTTCTCAATGGGTTCAGTCCTACAATGATAACAGATAAAATATAAACACCTTCTGCACAAGGTAAGATTATCAACCTCTTTATTCTGACAAAGTATTTATGAAAAGTATCTTTGAAAACATTACACTTAGTGTTATAATACTGAAAATTTTCATATTGAATTTGAAAATAATATGATCACTATTCAACACTACAGCGGGTTAGAACATGAAATTTTTAAGAAAAATACCACTTCTAAGAGCATAAAATATCAATACATAGGTATATATCTAGCAAAAATGTTTGCAAGAATTCTAAAAAGAATACTGTAAGACGTTGTGATAAAAATGAGGAAATCTAACATAATTAGAGGAATACAATGTTTAAGAATTGGGAAAATATGTAAAGATATCATTACTCTCCCAATACAATGTAATTCCAGTCAAAATATTAACATGGCTTTTTTCAGTGAAATTTAAGTTGTTTCTGAAAGTTACATGGAAATGCAAAGGGGTATATTTAAGACATTCTTAAAGAAGAACACCGTAGGAGGATTTGTTCTACTGAATATTGTATTATAAAGCTATTTCAGATAGTGTGTTGCTGATTCAAGGACACAAAAATAGAGCAATGGGGCCTCCCTGGTGGCGCAGTGGGTTGGGCAGCTGACTATGAAGCGGACCGCAGCCACTGCAGCGCGAGTTCAATCCCTGCTGCAGGCCAGGGAGGGACCCCACATGGTGCAGCGGACCTCTCCTGCTGTGCCCGCTGCTCCCCTCAGCAGTGTACTTCTGTTGATCTGCCTGTTCTGCTTCCCGCTCTCTGGGTGATTCCTCTCACCCCCCACACCTCTGGCCTGTACCCCAGTTCTTGTGTGCATAAATAAATAAATCTTTAAAAAAAAAATAGAGCAATGGAATAAATAGAAGAGTGTATGAACAAGGGACAGGCATAGAGGTACTTGAAATACAAGAAAGGAGTCCCCAGTAAAAGGAAAGTACTTCCCATAATAATGAAAGTGGAAAAATTGGGTATCCATACAGAAAAAAATGCAACTTGATTTCTATCTCACACCACACAAAAACCTAAAATATAGATATAAACATGAATGGTGAAATATTAAAACTCTATTAATTTAGAGTAGTAGAAAGATTTGGATGTCTACTGTAATGTCCTCATAAATGCATCCATGGAAAATCCTATGCAGCTGCCACCTCTGTGATCTCTTCAGATAAGTTTAGGGAATAAGAAGCATAATACTTCACTTTCCCACTTTTATAATAGTGGAAAATTCTTTAAATGCTGCACCAAGATTAGTATTCTAAAAGGAAATTTTAATCTTCTGTATTTGAGGGGAGAGACCTAAAAGTGAAGACTGAAAGTGCTTGATACTTGTATTAATATTGGTAATTTCAGAATGGAAAGGGGCAAATCAAAAATATATTTCAATAGGGTTTGCTGCTGGACTAATATTGTGGGCAAAGTGGGGTAAAAATCAAAATGACACAGAAATTTTGAGTTTTGATGATATCTTTCACAAAGACAGAAAATCAGGAAGCTGGTTTGGGGATGAAAATGATTGAGTTTGACATGTGGTGGCATATCCAAGCAGAAATGCCCAAAGAAAATAAAGGGGCCAAGCCTAGAATGATGGAATAGGATGTCATAGTGTCTGCAGAAAAATGACACATGCCTACTCACTGTCTGTCCTAATTCTCTCATATCTGTTTGTTGAGTTACCATTGGGGTGTCATCTGCATAAGTAGATCACTAGACTGGTTTGGGAATAAATGGGGAAAGGACTAATGCTGATATTAATAGATTGATAACTCTTCTGAGGACAGCCTGTAACTCTTAAATCATATAGAATATCGAGCAAATTTTGAACTAGCTTCTCGAGACTATCAAGATAAAGAGATGTTTCAAAATATGCTGGCAAGTCACTCCATTATATCAGTAGCATTAGAATCTATAAGGCAGGATTATTTTTTATCAGATAAATTAACCCTTGCCTAGTTCAGTATCAGTGGGAGATGCCACAAAACCTGAGATCCAATCCACTTCTTCAGTTGGGCTAAGGGAGAACAACCAGTATGTAAGAAAAGCCTCTTCAGAGTCACTTTTTTTCTGTTCTCTACTACAAGGATAAGGCACATGATAAATGTTCATGGTCATGGCTGATGGGTGTCATTGGCCGCCATTTCTCTAATGGATGGCACTTGGGTACAAAAAGTCTTTAATAGAATAAAATTATAAATGATTAAAATTTCAGGCATATATAAGCACACATTTTTATGTAACACATTATTATTTAAAAATATTTTTCTCTTTGTTTTGCAAATGAAAGTTTTCTTTCCTTTGCAAATTTTCTGAGCTATAAAAATTTGTGCTATTCAGGGCCTCCCTGGTGACGCAGCGGGTTGAGCACAGCACTGTGAAGCATCAGTGGCACAGTAACAGGAACTCCATCCCTGGCCAGGGAGGGGAACCACATGGTGCAGCAGACCTCTCCTGTCTCGCCTGCTCCCTCAACAGTGTGTTTCAGTAGATCTGCCTGTTTTGCTACTCACTCTGTCTCTGGTGACTCCTCTCACCCTACACACTTCTGGCCTGTACCCCAGCTCTTGTATGCATAAGTAAATAAATCTTTTTTTTTAAATCATGCTAGTCTAGAATTAGATATCTGTATTAAGTGTCTAGAAGTGCCATATTAATACTTTAATAATAAAGTTGGGTTTCTGTTGTTTGGAGACAAAATCTCCCCTACTTTTGAAATCTGTTTTCTGGTTCTCTCTGAAAGATTTCTTATTTCCACACAACTTCTTGCTGATAGTTATTGATCAAATTACCATTTTAGCTTTGGCCCATACTTATAAAACTTTCAGGGAAAAAAAATACTTTGGCAAGAGAAGAAATCAAATTTATAGTGTCTCTCATAGAGTAATAATCACCTTTTAAAGGTAGGTACACAATGAAAGAAAGATGGCATTTACTTTATTCCTGCAGTATAAAGCATGACTCCATTTTTATGCCAGATATGGTATTCTTATGGAAAAGTAAAGAAGAAAAACCACAGACAAATTTAAAATTAATAAAATGACCCATTTCACTAAAATGTGGAGGTTTGACTTGATTTGTGATTCCCTACTGATAATGATTAGGCTACTAAAGACATATAGTGTTATGTCTGGTCTGTCTGTAGACATCTGTGTGGAGGTTTCAACTTGAGACTCTACCTCTGCTTCAGGAAGTGTCAGAGAATTCATTGTGCTTCAAACAAGATCAGGTCTTCATTATCTCACACTATACACAAAAACTAACTCAAATGGATGAAAGAGTTGGATGTAAGATCTGAAACCAAAAAATGCATAGAAGAAAACAGCATCATACTCCATTAGATAGGCTTCAGTGATATCTTTGTAGATTCAGCTCCAAAAGCAAGAAAAATAAAAGAGAATGTAAACAATTGGGAGGATATAAAAGGTTTCTGCACAGCAAAAGAAACTATCACTAAACAAAAAGACACCCTACTGAAAGGGAGAGAATATTTGTATACCATACATCTGGCAAGGGGCTGATATCCAAGATTCTACAAAGAACTCAAACAATTCAAGAAAAAGAAAACAAATAGCCCATTAAAAAATGGGCAAAAGAGCTAAATAGGCACTTCTCCAAAGAAGACAGACAGATGGCCAACAGGCACTTGAAAAAATGTTCACTGTCACTTATTATCAAGGAAATGTGAATGAAAACCACTGTGGGATGCCTCACACCCTAAGAATGGCCTGCATTAAATTAAAAAGACCAGAAGCAACAAGTTTTGGCAAGGATATGGAGAAAAAAGGACTTTTGAATACTAGGTGGAAATGTAGACTGTTCAGCCTCTATGGGTTGGATTAGAAATGGATCTACCATATGACCCAGCAATACCATTCTTAGCAAACTGCAAAAAATGAATGCAAAGAGATATATAAATGCCTGTGTTCACTGCAACATTATTTACAATAGCCAAGCTATAGTAACAACATAGGTGCCCAAAGACAGATGAGTGGATCAGGAAGATGAATACTAATCAGCAAAATAAAATGAAATAAACTCTTTCCATTTGCAACAACATGACTGGAACTGGAGGACATTGCACTACGTGAAATATGCCAAAAGGAAAAACACAAATAGCAGATGTTAACACTTACATGTGGAATGTAGACAAACAAAATAAGGGTCAGATAAAGTCCGACTGTTAGCGGGAAAGGGCGTCCTGAATGGATTACACAAATAGGTTATGGACTCCAGCCCCCACTCCAGACCAACAACATCCCAAAACCACAAATCCTATAAGGTCATCATTGAAGAGTAGATCACTGGGACCTGAGGATGGAGTTAAGCAGCCAGGCTGGCTATAAAACCAGACTTGTGGGCCTTGGGGCTCTCTCTTCTTTCAGAGACAGCTCTCAGCGTGCTGTGAGTTCCAGCTCAGAGTATCTGGCAGGACATTTATGGATCTCTCTCTCTCTCTCCTCCTTGTGCTATTTTATTACTTTATTTCCCCTTCTTTTGTAAATAAAACCCTTTATTAACCTTTGCCGTGTGTGCCTGCAGTTGGTGCTTTATTATAAGTGCCTTTCGAGCACATGGGTGAGGACCCAGTCAGGCAAACCCATTTTATTTCAGGGTTGCCCTATAACAGTTTGGCGACCAACGTGGTTGACCACGTTACATGCATGGTTGACCAACCCAAGTAACTTTCCTTGCGCTGGTCACTGTAAGCCCATTAAGTTTGCAGGACAGTGTGCTTTCTGGTGTACTCTTTCTGTCTTGACTTGAGAATTTTGCTTTTTCTCTTTTGTACAGCCTTTCTTGGGTGTGTTTTTTTTTTGCCCCAAAAATGGCCTCAAACATGAACCTCAGCCGTTTTCTCCCTAGCTTGAGTTCTTTCAGTTTTCTCCCAAACTTAGGTTTAAATGCTCTTTTCCAGGGCCTCCCTGGTGGCGCAGTGGGTTAAGCGGCGCACCGTGAAACAAACCTCAGCCACTGCAGCACGAGTTCGATCCCTGTTGCCGGCCAGGGAGGGGACCCACATGGTGTAGCAGACCTCTCCTGCTGTGCCTGCTGCTCCCCTCAGCAGTGTACTTCTGTTGATCTGCCTGTTCTGCTCCCGCTCTCTGTGGTGAATCCTCTCACC